>CM037877.1:105813857-106351466 GCA_021292165.1 Shinisaurus crocodilurus
ATTCTGCTTAAGTGTGTGGGGTGGAGATCAGCAGTAGAGCACCCACTGCATCTAAGGACTGGCAGTTTACTGTGGCAGGAGGTGGGGAGGCAATTTTTTGTCCATCTTTGCGCTAGCATTTTTCTCTCCCATTGATACCAATGGAAGGGATGTAACTATGCCAGATCCAGGGCTGATGTAGTTATGGGGCCTGTTTGGGGAGGCGTGTAAGAGTAACTGGGGGGGGGGTCTAGGATACTGTGGATCCATGGACTCCATGGCAAGCCCCTGGAATGCCACATTTTGGTCCCCACCACTTGCAGAACCCCATTGGTGTTTCAGCTGCAGCAGAGCTTTCTGCCACAGTACTCAGGAGGTCTCCATCCACAGATCTCCCTCTCTAGTTGTGGATTGGGATTTTCATAGTATCCTGTGGCCCCTTAGTAGCCTTTCGTTATAAGTAGGGTTGTATAATCGAGCCTCGCCGGGGCAGAACGAGGCCGAAATTGGCCCCGCTCACACCCGGCGAGGCCTTACCTTTTCTTCGGGGCGACTCGCCCTCTCCGCGGAGAGCTGCCTGCACAGTCCGTTCCATCCCGTCACTTCCGGGACCGGAAATGATGTGACGGAACCCTGCGCAGGCGCGCTGGACCCCTGTGGCGCGTTCTGCGCCTGCGCAGGGTCCCGTCGCGTCATTTCCGGTCTCGGAAGTGACGGACGGGGCCGGAGAAGCCCGATCGAGCGGCGCGGAGAACCTCTCTGCGCCGCTCGGAATATCGGGTCGGCACCCCTGCAGAGAATCGGATCGGGGGCACCACCCGGCCTTGGATGCATCGCTAGTTATAAGCTTATGATTATCTCCTGAAAGTGCTATACAAATGTATTATTTACTTCTCCTCTATGTTCCTATACACTTGTATGCACCTACATCCCAAATGTTAGATAATGAGAAACCCAGTTTCCTCCTGTTTTATATTTGTAGCTTGGCAGGGGTGGGGTGGGGGTGGGGATTGGAAGATTTTAAGAACAAATTTCCATGATGTTTCGCGGAAGAGGTGCTCCGAAGTTTGATTCACATTTTGCTTGTGATGATATTTTGGTAGCAAGTTTGCAACTTTCATGCAACATAATCATTGGGCTGACTGTGCCACCTTTTTCTGCAATATTTTTGGAAGCCTATTTTGTGGAAGAAAAATGCTGGTCTGCATGTTAAATCCATAGCTGGCTACACCTTTTGCAACATGACCCTTATCAAATATGGCTAAACAAATTGAAAAAAGCTATCTCACCTTAAACACTTCTAGGCTTTGTTCTATTTTTGTTTCTCCCCCCCCCCAAAAAAAAAATTATTTCTGCTTTCTCCTCCATTTCTTCCCTTATTCTGGCCTCTACCCAGTGTGGCGTAGTGGTGAGAGTGTTGGACTGGGACCCGGGAGATCCGGGTTCTAGTCCCCACTCGGCCATGAAACTCACTGGGTGACTTTGGGCCACTGACTCTCAGCCTAACCTACCTCACAGGGTTGTTGTGAGGATAAAATGGAGAGGAGGATGATGATTATGTAAGCCACCTTGGGTTCCTTGCAGGAAAAAAGGCGGGGTATAAATATAATAATAATAAATAAATAGAGCGTTTAATTCAATTTAAGCTCTGAACTGAGCCAAGTTGCAAGTGGTAAATGGCCTGACATCATATATTGCCTTTAATATTTCATACACTGTACTCTAAACAAATCCCCTTGTACATAGCTTCTTCCAGCTGTGCTGGCTTATCTCAGCACACATCTATCCATCCATCTCTATTTACTATGCTTGTGGCAGTGAAACTCCAACACTGATTGGCTGAGTGGGCCATCAGGCACAGAATATTCACCAACATTCCAATTGCTTAGTAAACACAGCTGTCAGAATATTTGAAGTCCATCTTCTGTGAAAGAAAGAGAAAAGAACATTAAAGCTGGGCTGAAATAACTATGAAATCTATGAAATTCTCCAAGGATTGCCCAAACTGAAACTTTTCACCCTGAAAATTGCTGAAATGTTCCCCTCTACTGGAGAATGGAATGGAAAAAATGGCGAGGGTGGGATTTCAGCGATACTGACTTTAGGAGCCATCACAGAGCTTTCTGCAGTGGCAGGAAGTGATGGGTGTGGGTGGAGGGGGCAATCCCGTCATGGATTTCCCCCTCCAAGGTTGTAGCTCTGTCTATGGCCTCAGAAGGGGAAATCCTCAGCATCCTATGGCCCATCAGACATTGTCACTCTCTTAAGGCACAATCCTATGCATATTTAGACAGAAAAAGGGCCTACAACTGCCAGCATGCCCCAGTCAGTTTTTCACTGGCCTTGTGCCTGCAGCAAAAGTACAGCTATTGTTGGTATGGGGGAAGGAGAAAATTGGAAACATGTGACATTAGCCAGCAGCAGTCAATAGATTTCCTATGCAGAAGCTTCTGTGCAGGAACAATTTAATGGAGCAATAAGAACTTGGAATTACCACAGTAGTACCCTTAACTATCCACAACTATTCTTAATTTGCCTTGTGCTGGTTCATGTACTTATGTGTGTATTTATGTGCCTTTAACTGCTAACCTGCACTGGGTATAAAAAGATATTACTAGTTATGGAACTGCATATATACTTACTCAGGGAAACCCTATTCTTGGTCGCTCCTGTGACTGGAGTCCTGATATTTGTTTCCCCCATGCATGTCTTGCAAAAATAGAAGAGCCTGTATAGGCGACAGTTTTGCCCTAGAATAGTCCAACTGAGTGCTAGGGTTGCCTTATCCTATGATTGGTCAGGGGCTGATTTCATGTTGTGTGTGTTCCATAAACAGGTGACAAAACGGTGGCTGGATGCTGATAGAACTTGCACATCAAACGAATTGGAATGAAGTCTGCCATTAAAACCTTACCAAAAATAAGTATTTTAACGAGAAGAATATGAAGAGGAATATTCACCCTAGAGCTTTTGTTTTCAGTTGAAAAATATTCATAATATTAACAAAGGCAGAAGTCTTTGTTGATATTTGTGTGTGTGCGTGCATGCAAGCTAGCAGATATCTGAACTACCCTGAACAGCCCGATCTCATCTGATCTCGGAAGCTAAGCAGGGTCGGGCCTGGTTAGTACTTGGATGGGTGACTGCCTTGGAATACCAGGTGCTGTAGGGAGGGACCATAGCTCAGTGTGACAGAGCACATGCTTTGCATGCAGAAGGTCCCAGGTTCGATCCCCAGCCTCCAGGTAGGGCTTGGAAAGAATCCTGCCTGAAACCCTGGAGAGCCGCTGCCAGTCAGTGTCGACAATACTGTGCTAGATGGACCAATGGTCTGACTTGGTATAAGGCAGCTTCCTATGTTCCTATAGCAAGGATATAGAAGGTTAATTTTGTAACCAATAGTTCAACTAGATGTTGAAGACAGGACACTAACCTTCAGTGACACAAACAGACATGTGTTTTTAATGATGAATGAGAAGCGGTGATGTTTGTCAGCAACAATCAATATAGGGTACACATATTCACAGCTCCATTTTTATTAATAATAACATCACATTGTCCTCCAGTGACTTATGACTGGGATTCTAAACTCCTGAAAAAGTAGGGCTTAGAAAATCTAGTTCAACACTTTTGTCCAATGACATAATTATCAATGCTTTTAAGCTGACTTTGTTCCTTTGCAAAGAAACAAGGTTTACAAGTTTCGCTAAATCTCCCTGATTAGTTTATTATCTGCAAAAATGCAGACAGCATCTGTAGAAAGCATTTACTGTAAATATTGTTGTTATAGATAAGGGTATGTGCTCATAAAATGCCCTTGTAAATAACCACTTTTATTTTAATGTATTCATGAAATTTTTTGATGACATGCTTATGGTAATATCATTATGCTGGGACCACATTAAGAAAATGCTTAAGGTGTTCCTTTATAGCACAGTGTTTAATGGCTTTGCTTGCTGTCTAGCAAAATAATACTCCAGCACTTACTGAAAAGTTTTTACTTCCTGGCAGATGTATCACTTCAGTTTCAGAAAACTGAACTAGAATGGGGGAAAATGAATTTGTAATGCTGCTTGGCCTATGGCTATAGTATAATTTCTGGAATGATGGAGGCACTAAAATCTATTAAAAGTGTTAATGGTTGTGTCTGTATCAGAGTTCAGATGCACAGGATTTCTCAGATAAACATTTTATTTGTTGAGTGGGTTTTTTAAAATTGAACTTTCAGGCCAAACTTCAGCCAATATTAAGCACTTTTGGGTGCAATCCTATACTCACTGACATTGTCCCGTTGAACTCAGGCTTATATCTAAGCAGACATGCAGAGGGCTGAGCTGTAAAAGTCCTAGAGTTCAATAGAGAGATCTAAGCATGTGAGATCAAGGGAAATATGCCTACCTTGGCTGGATTGTGCCTCCCAAAGTTGAATCTTTTAAGAATTCTTTCTCAGTTAGGAGGATTCTTATGGAATTTTCTGTGGTGATGGCCACTGGCTTAGATAGCTTTAAAATGGGATTAGATGTATTTATGGATAGGTCTATCAATGGCCGTTAGTCATAAAATAGCCCAATTACATCTTTCAGATTCAGAGGCTGGTTGGCAAATAGCAGGGAAATGCTGCTGCCTTCATGTCTCACTTGTGGGGTTTCTTCTGGCCACTGTGTGAAACCATATGTGAACATAGCAGGGCTTTTCTTACATTCTGTGGGGGTATTAAAAATCATGCTCGTTGGCCCACAGTGTTCCTATCATACGCCATACATTTGCAGAGCCAAGAAGCTACACATTATATAGGCTGGTCTACAGACTCATGTAAAGCTCAACAGGTTTTGATAACAATTTTGGGGGAGAAACCATACAACAGGACCTGTGGCCCTCCAAATTTTTGGCCTACAACTCCCATCAGCCCTAGCCAGTATAGCCAATGGTGAGAGATGATGGGAGGTGTAGGCCAAAACATCTGGAGAGCCACAAGTTGCCCCGTCATACAATATTGATAGATAGACAGACAGACAGACACACAGCAAAGCAAGACATGTTGAACATGATTCTTTATCACTAAAAATGTATAATAAGGTCTTATGAACATTTAATAAAAAATAAAATGCCACATAAGATATCTGTCACTCTTACAATTAAACATGATCATGTACAGTCTCTGTGAATGCAAGAAACAAAAAAGAAAGGTGCAACTCAAAAGCAGAACATGAGGCAATGATGAGAAGGGCCATCTAATATAAAACTAAATTGTGCTAGTCTTCTCTGATACCATTATGCTGGCAAAACTGATCAATAAATCAAAAGCTTGCTATGGAGTACTGATGTTCACATTGTGTTCTGGGAAAACTAGGCCACCTCAGAAGCTTGAGAAAGAGCCTAGAGGGAGGTGCCTCAATGAAAAGATCTGTACTAGAGGTGTGCACTGAGCACAAAATTCAGCTTGGACCCAGTGATCAGTGCTTCAGAAAATGGCCTGATTTGGCTCAGTCTGATTCAGAAGCTACCCAGTTTGACATGGGTACTGAACCCAAGTTGAGAAATGGAAATGGGAAGGTTTGTGCCTCCCATTGACTATCATGAGAAATCAAAGAAATGGCTATAACTTTTTTCTCTTTGTTAGAATTGGATGAAAGTTGCAGACATAGGAGGGGATCACACCTGCCAACTTCCAGAAAGATACGTGCTGAGGTTTTTGTGCTACATGCCTTTATATATATTTTTAAAATAGAAAAAAATAACTGCCAATAACTTCTTTATTTCCTGGCAGAATCAGAAGGATTTGGTAGGAGTATCTGTCTCTTTTGAGGGACTCAAGGCTGCCAGGTTTCAGATGAATACATGCAGGGATTTTTGTGCAAGAGCACCCTTTCCTTTTGAAGGGTATCTCAAAAAGGACACACTTATCTCCCTTTGTTGATCATTGTTCTGAAAATGACAGACAACATAGAGGTGGCCCCAAGTAATAAAACCTGCAACCTTTCAGAAGGATATGTACAGGAGCTAGGGAGTTATGATGACTGAGAACCAGTTTCAGGCTTTTTTTTAAAACCGTAAAGCGTGGAGGATGGATTCCCTGCCTAAATTCCACACAAAGATCCTCAGACAACAACAACACAGACTGAGAAAGTAAAACAACAGGAAAAGAAAAGGCTGAGTGAGTCAAAGAAATGCTTTTCACTGCAGGAAAATGTCTGAAAGAAGGATTGATTTAGTAACTGACAAAAGGAAAGAAAAGGATTTGAAATCACGAATAAACAAAACTTGAGGCCACCCCACCTCTCACAACCCAACCCAGAACCTCAGACTTCCTTCCTACTTACTTGCTAAAGAACAACTTAACTGAGAAAAGAAAGCTGGGGGAAACAGTCTTCTCAGACTCAAGCCCTCCCCCCAAAACACAGCGATTGGGAGCCATTAGATAGTGGACATGTGTGTCACTGAATCACACCCCTTCCCTCCCACCTCTCCCCCATCCTGTACATTTACAGAAAAGCAAAACTTAAAAGGATGCAATTTTTAAAAATACTTTTTTTTTTTTGGTGGCAGATGAACAGATTATCTGCCTTTGCAAAAGCTCCGATTAAGCTCGGGGGTGTGTGTGTGTGTCCAGTTTTGGTTCTGCTTGCTTCGGTGTGAAGCTCGCTTTGCCTTGAAAAGCACCAGAAATGGTCTGAAGGGGCTCAATTCAGCTTGGGCCTCAGGCTCCAGATGAATGTGATGCGCATCATCCCTAGTAACGACAATCAAGCTGCCCTGAAAGAAAGCTTGCTTACCAGTATGCAGGTGCAGAGCGTTAGCTATGTTCTAGTCTCAGTTCCATAAAGGGAAGATGGGGCCTAAGAGGCCTGGGAGGTGCTCTGTGTGAATTGACTGTGCACCCTAGTGCATGCCCCCAGAATTAGAGCAGTGCCAGATATCCTCCCAGGAGGTATGAATTGGGCAAATCTACAGAAAAACCTTGATGGAGCAAATTTCTCACAGGTCCCTACTTCAAGCACTGGCGGAGCTGCAGTCAAGGCCCAATGGCCCAATGGAAATGATACTAGTTTATGATGTAGCAGCATTGGGGGGGGGGGGATGCAGCTTTTATTTGGATGTTTATAGGAGCTATCCATGGTGTTCCATGGTGGTGAACCTATTTTGGGGATAGAGTTCAGCACCATGGATTGCTCCTATGAAGCTCCAAATAAAGTCTGCCATGGATTAGGAGTCCCACTGAAATAGGAGTCACCAGCCTCTACTGGAAATGGGAACACCTCTGGGCTGCCACTGGAAGGGGCAGGGAAGGGGGCATAGCTCAGAGGTAGAGCACCTACTTTGCATGGAAAAGGTCCCAGGCAGGTTTGATTCCCAGCATCTCCAGGTAGGGCAGGAAAAACTCCTACCTAAAACCCTGGAGAGCCGCTGGCAGTCATTGTTGGAAATACTGGGCTAGATAGACCCATGGTTTGACTCAGTAGATGGCAGCTTCCTACGTTCCTAGGAAGTGTGGCAGCAAAGCTTATATTTCTTGTTCATGTAGGGGGGGGGAGACACAAAACCCTCTGCCACCTCATCATAAATAATAGTACCACCCCCCTGACAAAAAAATAATGTAGTTTGGACAACCTCCAAAGTTATTGCGATCTTTGGGGGTTGTTTCTGTGCCACCCCCTGAAGCAGATGAAACCAACCAGCTACAGCACTTCAGCCCAACTGTTTCCAGAATCCTTTGCCATGCACAAACATTTTAAGGAGGCTCATCAGCAGGTATGTCAGTGTGCCAAAGGTTCCTTGAAATAGAAAATGTGAAAACTGCTGCCCTAGTGTACATACATGAGATGCTACTGCACACTACTACTGGCTACTCTTACGGCCACCAGCTTCAGAGATCTTTCCAAAGAGCTTTGTATTATGTTGATTTTAACTTCTACTAACAGCATTACTTGGCCTCACTTGTACAAACCCTCCTGTCCCGCTTACAGGGGCTTGGCCTTGGACTAACGGTCCAAAGTCAAAACCCCAAAAGTCCACAAAGTCCACTTCAGTCAAGGAGTGGGCAACTAGCAAGGCCAAATCCAAATCAGTCCAAGGTCAAAGCCAGTTCAGACCTTAGTGTCAGACAATGATCTAGCAAGAAGAATGTTCAAAGGCAGCCCAAGGCCACCCACAGGAGTTCAGGCAGAGGAAGCACAGGGGGTGGCGGTGGGGCAAGTTACAATAGATCCAGAGCTAGTGAAAAGAAAAGACACCATTCCAGCAGCTCTCTTAGTGAGGCTTAAAAAGTAAAGCTTTTAAGCAGGAACTGTCGAAACCACACCCTGAGCTTCAGCTGTGGCTCATTAGAAGCTTCTGGAAGAAGTCCTCCTCATGAGGAAAATCCCTGCCTTTCTGACATTCAGAATGTCAAGCAAAAATGTGTTTTTATTAATGTGAATCTTATAATGAATTCAGGTCACACATTGACACATGGCAAAGGTAATCTTATCAAAGGCCTTAGTTAATCCTTGTTGCTCATCTTGATGTGGCATGGCAATGTTAAGTATAGGTTAAATGCTGTCATTAATGAATGACATTGACCGGCACATCACCTACAATCCTCCATGCAATCCTTAAACTCATGAATGATCTACTGTGCAGCCGTAAATACTATTTAATATGGTATCTCAAAATGGGTTGAGACTGGCAGAGAATGACAAATGAAGATGAGCTCCTCTTCACTTAACATTTACAGTAACTGTAATCTTTATGCGCATGATAGAATGAATTTAGCTGCACTGAAGAGTACATTCTGTGGTGTTTGAAACTGGAAGCAATTTTGACCTCAATGCGGGAGGCTGATGATGCAGTTTTGGGGACATGACTCATTCCGATCTGAGCATTATCTGAGCATAATGAACCTAATCCACACTGCTCATCGAAACTGACCAGGTAGTTTTCCATGTATATTCATGGGATGTAGATCAGTTCCTTTGTTTGATATATAAAGAATCCAATATAATTTCCACTGATGCCAGCAAATTCTCATTGTTCCAGTTTTGACTGGTTCATACATCCATATTCAATACTTAATGACTGCAACAAGGTGATGACTTGCATGTGTGAATGAGCCATCACAGTTAGAACACCACCTACAACACAATACTTTTCAGTGGGGTCAATTCACACTTCACACATTCAACTGGTAATCATCAGGTAATCAAGTCCAAAGAAATCCGGTGAAGTACAGACCTATAGGTTGTGCGAGGGTCTAGTCTGAGAAACTGCAAGATTGCTAAGAAGTGTCAGCAGGAGGCTGCAATTTAGCACCAGGTGGAGGAAGGGATGCTTAACCCATCCCAAACTTAAAAACAGATTCCTGTAGAAATGGGGCAGAATGGACTTACTGGTGAATACTTGTGAAAGGAATTTGGACTGGAAATAGAATGATTCACCTATCCCTGAGGTACATAAGAGGAGATTTGCTGGACATCTAGGGAAGAAGCCTGGGTTTCTAGTTCTTTATCCCTATTGAAAGATGGTGAGAATTTTGTTTCAGTTTTGTTTTGACAAATGTTTTAAAAAAAATAAAATCCCAAAGTTCTCTACATTCAGGAGAAAAAGGATTTGAGATTTTAAAAAAATGGAACACGGGAGAAACGGAAACATTTGTCTATCCAGGTCCAGGGCTTTGAGTGCTTTGCTTTTAAACATCTGGGTTTGAATCCCTGTGTATTCAACCATTATAGTGCTTAGTTAGGGGTGCCACTAGGTGTAGATGAGAAATTTGTTTCAGTTCATTTTAATCTGCAGTCTAAGTCCATACATTTCCAAGCTTGCAATGTGATTCACGAACCCCCAAAAATGCGTTCGACAGCATGTGTACATTTTTGTTTTGTTGAAACCTCATAATAAAAGATTTAAATTCTTTTTTTTTTAAAGCATACTTTTGAAAAATGTGCACAGATATGCTTTAAACAATGGGAGAAGAATGCGTACATTTCAGAGATGTGCACAATTGGTGTGTACATTTAAAAAATACGCATGAAAATATGCATGGATTTTCATGCCAAAAGAGAAAAACAAAGCTCGCAATCTGATGAAAACCTTGAGTAGGAACAAGCGTCGAGATGGAATTCACAGAGCTTTGGAAAGCTTGAATTTAGTTGATTTGCACATCCCTAGTTGCCGCCTCTTTTTTGGGGGGGGGGCAGACTCTTCACCTCTAACAGCTATATGGCAGGCAGATACATCATGGTTCTTTCCATGTTGTGAATTGCTATACCTACTGTACTGAATTTGGCTGGTGAGAATTTCATTTCAGCTCATTTCTGATAAGATTTTACCAAAATCCACCAAGTTCTTCATATTTGGGAGAGAAACGACTTGAGAGTTAAAAAAATATCAAATGCAGGAGAAAGTGAAACAAGGTGGCAACCCTAATCAGCATCATGGTTGAACGAACAGCAGTTCAAACCCAGAATGTTAAGAACTACAGGCAGTCCTTGAGTTAAGAACGTCCAACTTACAGACAACCCATACTTAAGAACGGACTTCTGGGTTCCCTGGCACGACGTCGTTTACGTAGAGTACATGGCGTAGTAAACTACGCAATTTGCATAATTTACGCAATTTGCGTAAATGCCGATTTTAACGTATAGAACACTATGCTGTTCTGACTTACATACAAATTTGACTTAAAGACATTCTTAAGAACGGAACTCGTTCGTAACCTGGGGACTGCCTGTTCTGTAAGT
The DNA here is from genome assembly GCA_021292165.1 of Shinisaurus crocodilurus. Classification (NCBI taxonomy): domain Eukaryota; kingdom Metazoa; phylum Chordata; class Lepidosauria; order Squamata; family Shinisauridae; genus Shinisaurus; species Shinisaurus crocodilurus. Next base: position 105,824,552 of record CM037877.1, read on the forward strand.
ATTTAATGTCCTGGGCCTAGGTGGATCTGTCAGTTTCAGTTTCTCCACAATCATTTTTTTAAAAATCTCAAGTTCTTTCTGTCCTGAATATAAAGAGAATTGCAAATTTTGGTAAGTTCTTCTAAAAATGAACTGAAACAATGTTTTCAACTACCCTTATCTGGAGATAGGTGTTATCCACACAGCGGGACGCGAGAGTGAAACTTGGACCATGCGCACTCTCTCATCATGGATATAATCTGTAGCTAGGGATGTATGAGAAATTATTTTCAGTTTGTTCATGACCAGAAATTACTCCATTCCCACTTCCCAAATCCAAACACGAATATAAGCACAATCTGTGTTCAAAGCTCGGAAAGATTCCTGAACTTGCAGATCTATGCACAAAAACTGCTTACATTAGAAAAGTACACTTGAAAAAAATGCATAGGTGTTAAGGCGTGTGCACAAACACACTTTACTCAATTGGAGAAGATCACATATCTTTGAATGAGCACCCAAGTTTTCACCCAGGTATGCGATTTTCACAAAAAGAAGTGGGGGAAGCTAACAATCTGATACAGACATGAATCTGACTGAGCTTTGAGGTGGAACTCAGAGAACCTCAACGAGCCTGGATTTTGCTGTTTTCCACATCTTTTAGTTGGGACTTACAGATAGAGTCATAAAAGTGGACTATTTGCATAAGCTGCAGGCCTCATTCTGGTTTGTACATGTAGAATGTGAAGCCAAGGCCATGCACGTTGGCTGTATATGAACAGACCTTGGGTGGAGGGCCAAAGGCTGAATGATCGAACACCAAAGAAGTGTGGAGGGAGTAGTGTCCCTGCACTGATGATGGATAATGACAGATAAACAAGATAAAACATGAGACTGCAGTAGTGGTTTGAGACTGCAATGGAGGGATTGGATCCAGATTCAGTCATACTTAGAGTAGACTCATTGAAATCAATGGGGCATATGCTAGTCATGGCTAACTTGTCCCATTGATTTCAATGAGTCTCCTCTAAGTATGACTAAATGTGGACCCAATCCGAGCTCTTTAGCCTCAATAGGCCACCAGGTGGATGACTCTTAAGATGCTAGTTCTGCCATCTTCGACTATCTGTTTGATTCCTTTCAAGGAACTTGGTTTCAAAGTGAAATATTGCAGTTATTCTAATTCCAAATGGTTGTTGATTCAATTAGAAAAGGATGAAGAGAAAAGGAAAAAACATTTTGTTGTTTAACAAATTTGTATGGAATGCCGGACATAAAATCAATGGCTAAGTTTGCAATACACACTCAGTAGTAATTGCTGTGCAATAGCATTACATGTTTTAATACCTTTAAGGTGTAATCCAGTCCCCACTGAATCTTTTCTTGACTACGTCAACATTCAATCAACATTATTAAACCTCGTAACCTTTTCCAGTGGAATTGAATGAGCAAACATAGCAGGCAAGTGTGTCCTTTATTGGAGGTCATATCAAGATTAAGTTCCCACTCAAGAGCTCTGCAGACACTCAATGGATGCATGCACAAAAAAGGCTCCCACATACTAGGCAATTCCATTCAGTATACTGGAAGGGCAGCTCCACGTGAATATCCGCTTATTCATGGAAAGTGCACATCAAAGTACATCAGAGCTCATGCATGTCTGAAGGGCTACCCTTTGTGGCATGTGGTCTTAGAAATGTAAAGTGACTTCAAACTTTACAGCAGGGGTGGTGAACCTTATTTGTTCTGGGGAATGAATTCCAATTTGGAAAGGGTCTCAGGAGCTGCATGCCAGCAGTGGGTGGGGCTAAGGGCATAGGGAGGGGCCAATGGCTGATGTAATTCTTACCAATTTGGACATCCCCTCCTTGAAGCATGCAAACTCACAGCTCAATTCCATACAGGGTATTTAAAGTTCAATTGCCTTTAAATACCCTCTTACCTCTGATCACTGATCGGAGATAACAGAAGAAGAAGCTTGCTTGCTAGATTGGGAACCCCCAGGGACTGTGTCCTGTCCATGGGGCTGTGGTTCCCCATCTCTGTTTTAGAGTGTACAGGGTACCTAGAATCTGTAAAATAGATTGGGTTAGAATAGTGAATGTACATAAAAGCCAGATCCACGCTAGGGTTACGAGAAGAAATGGAACCCATAACGACTTTTGTAGGGATGATGATGATGATGATGATGATGATGATGATGATGATGATGAACTTAAAAGTATTCTAGGTTACCTATAACCTCACTGGGGTGCCAGTGTATGTCCTCTCATATAATAGTTCTTATGCCAGTGAATATATATACTCCAATAGAAATCGGACCATGACTTCAGTCAAGAACCACCTCTGTTTGTTCTGAATTTCGAACATCTCTCAGTGTCTCAGCAGCAAAGCCATAAAAAGGGTGCCAAAGGATAAAAGGGGCTGCTTTTTGTGATGAAATTTGTCTAGCTAGCATTTTAATAATGGCCATAAACAAGACGACTCGGTGTATGTTAATAACGTCTCTGCAGTGGCAAGTCCTTACTCAGGATGAAAAATGGCACAATTCCTGTTTACTTTGCATCAGATTAATAGCATATTTTTCTTTCAGCCAGTTTGACCTGTGGGACAGGCTCAGCATTGCCAATATTTGCAGGAATGGCTGTTTCACAAGGACGGGGGTATAATGCTTTCTTGGGTCATTGGAGCAAAATTTGTCCTACACTAATGAGTTCCCAGTGAAGATATGCTGTCATTCACAGTCTTGTTATGCATGTTTCACTTGAAACGATAATTTCCTCCGGAGTTTCAGTCAGAGAGGACGGAAAATTAAAAATGCAAACATTCTCCTTTGCTGGGTGAGAATTCCATTTCAGTTCCCCCCCCCTTCATAAGAATATGCCCAAGATCATACATTTCTTCATATTTGGGATGGAAAGAACCTGAATTAAAAAAAAAATAATCAGATGTGGGAGAAGCTGAAACCGACGACAGATCCATCCATCCAGGCCCAGGGCTTTGCTTGATTTGATGTACTTGCTGTGCAGAATTTTTCTATCTATTTTAGATAATTCATTGTGGGGTGATGTGAAAAGAAATCACATCCAAAAATTGAGGGAAGGGGTGAGAATTTCAGAGAAACTTCTCAGTGTGCAGGGCTTCCATGCTTACCTTAGTGTAATGAGGTGGCCAAGATCTGTGTGCACGTGCTCTTTCTTTTTCAAGTTAAGTCCTGTTCTCCTGTGTTTTGCAGCCTCTCGGGATACTTGTGTTTTCTGAAAAGCCCCCTAGAGGGCTTAGCCAGGACTTCCACCCTTGGGGCTTTCTGGTACTGCTGCCTGTTGAGTGCCTCAAAGCTGAGAGAGGTTTCGGTAGACAGAAAAACAACTTCCTGTTTCACAGGGAAGTGAAAAGATCACAGAAGACCAGGAGGAAATTTGGTGCAGCACTAGTTTGAATCCCTGCGTGTTAGTGTTGAATTAGGTTGCCACCCCCGCCCTTTTTTCTGGCAGCCTCCTCATCTTCAACAGCTACATGACAGGTAGGTATACAACATGGTCCTCTTGAATTGGGCCGATGCAGATGGGTGAGCATTTCATTTCTGATAAGAATTTACCCAGATTCACACATTTCCTCATATTCAGGATAGAAAGAACTTGAGATTTAAAAAATGAAAATTTTAGAAAGTGAAACTTACTGTTTTGCCCATCCCTAGTTGAGAAACACTAGGTCTCCTCTATAATTTCAACAATTATTAATATGCCACCTTCCCTCCCCCCGCCCCTCACATTTTTATGTAGGCACTGAGAGGTGGAAATGGACATCTTATGTAAACTTCCCAGCACCCATGTGAGCTGAAATTTTAGTCATAGCAGCCAGTGGGCAGAAACAGAAGGATGAACAAGTTTGGAAGCAATAGTGTTAGGTAGCTTTGGGGATGGTGAGACAGGTATTAATGTTCTGGGGTTCAGTGGATTTGGTTCTCCCCAGATGCCCAAATGCACAAATATTAGAAGCAAAATGACAAATAATAGACCCCACTCCCAACCTGAATTTTCAGGGACAGCAAATAACCTTCTTACAGCACAAGCCTATGACTGCTAGACAGAGTCTAGACAGCCATAGGTGTGGGGGTTCAGTGTCAGTAATACAGCGGGCCTTTTAGTTCATAACCAGAAACTGGTCAGTAATAGTTTGGAAGGGTTTAGCGCCTAGTCAGTCTGTGGAATGTCAAGACCAGTGTGAGCTTATTACTTTCAGAGTTCTCAGGAGAAAGCAGGCGGGAGTCAACTTGTCTCCCCCACCCAGCTGCAACTTAGACCTTGCAGAGATAGGAGCTGGCAGCCTTCTCTGGGAACTTCAGGAGAGAGGAGGGGTGGTTTGCAGAGGTGTTACTCTGGTTGAAGCCTCATCCCTGAAGGGTAGATGGGAGACACCCAGGTGGGATAGGGGCCTCGTGGATGGTCCAGTTCCCTTGTCAATTAGTGGTTTGGAAGGAGGGTTAGGATGGCCACACCTTCACTTTTAAGTCAGTGCTTAGCCTCCAGAGCCTTTACTAGGAACATCTCTCTTGTCTTCCCTGTCTGCATCATTCTGTTCGGATCAAGAACCTGCCATGAAAAGGACTGTCATACTTTTCGTAGACTCTGCATTCTTGTGGCTATGGATGTGCCTTCATCGAGGAGCCCAGAGCCCGGCTGGCTTGGGGCTATTTCCCGACTTCTGGACTTTCTTATGCCTCAACCCATGTGGCATAGAGATTCCAAGGCTGGGAGCTTTGGACATTGGAATCTCTGCATGTGGGGAAGTACTTTGGACTCAAGTCTGATCTTGTTCTGGACCCTGATTGTCGAGTGACCTGGATGCACATTGCACAGTTCCCAGAGGGGCCAACCGAAATGGCAGGGTTGGTTTTGTCCTCTGTGGAGGTGTGCATGCTAGTTCAGGTCCTCCTCTAGATTCCCTTCCCTTGTCACAGGAGCAAAGGGGCTCTGATCCTTTCCCTGTCAGAGGAGCAGCTAGAGTTGCTCAGTTCCTAAGGCCAAGATGTACGGCACCCCAGAGGTTCCAACTCAGTGGCAAGGTTGGTTCATCTCCCTATGGGAATGTGTGGGTAAGTCAAGCCTGTTTCTAAGATCCCTTCCCTTGTTGCAGGAGCATTATGTATTGTCTCCGATTCTTCCCTTGGGGTGGAATGTCGGGGAATGTGGTCCCCAAGAGACATTCCAGTCCCCTACCTTGATGTGGAACAATTTCAAGAGCCTGTAGCAAAATGCCATCCGCTATATGATTTCTGGATACTGTAACCATTAAGCTTATGCCGTGGGATTTGCTGTAATAAAAGGATCTCACTGATTCGGAGTCTCCGGTGTCAGAGTGCTTGAATGTGTGGTTGCAGGACCGGGGCCCCGACAATAGGATTTTTCAGAGTCCCAGCTCCAACCTCAGAAACTCACTCTGGGACTCCAAACTTGGAGCGCCCTCTCCCTTCCCTCACAGCCAGTGTGGAAAGAACTGTGCTGGCTGTGGCTCCAAGGTAGCAAGAGCGACCTTGGAGATGGGCTTTTGCGGGGGAGGAGAGGGGAGGAGAAGGTTCTGTCAGCATACCCTGGCAGCACCTCAGCCTCCTCTCCTCTCACTCCAAGCTGCCACGCTTAGATGACGGAAATCAGCCATCCATGTGTTTTGCCTGGAGAGAGGAGCATAGACACAACCTTCACTCCAAGCTCCTCCTGCCATGCATTGGATGCCCGTAATCCTCCGAGTTTGGAGAGTTACGGACAGCCTCATTGGATTGTGCCTGTATTAACACATTTCCTACTATACGATGCTACCTTTCATGAACAGGAGCATTTTTGTCCCATTGTAAAATATGTATTTCTCTTTTTGTAAATATTTGACCCATTGGATTTGATTTGAAGAGTAAAGACGTTGATCATCTCAGTGCACTGGCTGTATGATCAGGATCAATGATATCAATACAAAGTCAAAAGCAACATCAACGTAATGCTGTTATTAGGGGCATCTGAGAAGTCATAAAGTCATGAGGAAGTGTTTAAGTCATTGAAAAGCTCCCCCAGTCTAGATGTTAAGCAAAAAGTGTGTGTTAAAAAATGTTCAGTGTGTGTGTGTGTGTGTGTGTGAGAGAGAGAGAGAGAGGACCGGTTCGTACGACCCAGGCGGTGAGCGGGGGAGGCACCACGGGGCCGTTTGCGGGGTCCGGCGGGTCAGACTAGAGGACTGTCCACAGACAGCCCTTCAAATAGAGCAGGGATCTCCAGCCTTGGGTCCCCAGATGTTGCTGGGCTACAGCTCCCAGAATCCCTTGCCATTCACCATGCTGGCTGGGTATGCTGCGAGCTGTAGGCCAGCAACGTCTGGGGACCCAAGGTTGGAGAGCCCTGAAATAGAGGACTGTCCTTTGTAAAACAGGATACACTAGCCTGCAGTACTAACTGGAACACATGGGTTGCTGCAACAGAGAATGGAAGTAAAGTGAAATGGGGTAGTCCTTATATTAGCAAAGCTGGAGATTAATTTTAGGTGGTACGCTAGGTATAAAGCATGGTTCCTTTTTAACAACACTGAGGGGTATTTTACGATATTCCTGAAAAGGATTTATCTCATGTCTTTGATTGGAAAGGCCCTTGTGGGTTGCGCTAGAAATGAATGGCCGCTTCTAACACAATCTCATATAATAAAATTCCTACATTTCAATCAGTGGCAATTGCATTGCCCTCATCTATGTAAAGAAATGTCACTGGCATCATTCTGCAGAGGAGTGATTTGTGGGCAATCCTGTTGATATAGGACAGGTTACATTTGGAAAGGACTAAACTATTCAGATTCACAATATTTCATCTGTCAGTTCAAAACTCCCTCATTTATCAAGGCAGGATGGCAGGGGGGAAATATAATACAATTTATTAAAAGTAGTTTATGGATTTGCCAATCACTGAGAAAAGAAGTCTTCAGTGGAGATTAAATACAATTCCATTTTATTTATCTCCTTGACTGGAAGCATCGGGAGCCCACACAAATGCATCATTCTCATGCATATTAATTAATGTATTAATTTTAAATGATTGAATAACTGCTTTTAAAGGTATAAATATAAAACCTCAATGCGGTTCAAAAAATAAAAGCATGAAACAGCTATAAATATACATCTGAAAGACAATTGATAAAAGGGCAGCATTAACTTCTTCTTCTTCTTCTTCTTCTTCTTCTTCTTCTTCTTCTTCTTCTTATTATTATTATTATTATTATTATTATTATTATTAAACACCCAGTGACAGTTAAAAAAATGTAAAATAAGGAATATAGGCTAGTCGCAACAAGTCTTAAGGCCTATTGAAAAATAGCCTAAGGAGGGAGCCTGGTGTACCTCCCATGGAAGGGCATTCCACCATACTCTGATGGTGTCCTGGTGGCACCACTGAGTGCACTCATGCACCAAATCATTTTTAGAATAGAATAAAAACAAAAATGTGGGACTTGCAACAAAACTTTCAGTGTATCCTCCCTTCTCAAAGCCATTTCCTCCAGTCAGGGCATTTCATTCCCTCCTCCACCACATTCTTTTTCTTCTTCCTTTTTTCTTTTCCAACGGTGACTCTACATTCCTTGGCTACCGAGCATTCTCAGCCCCCCTCTTTTTTGGGGGTGGGGGTGGAGAGGGCTCCCCCTTTAGGGTTGTTGGGTTTTTTAAAGATGTGCACTGTGAGGCCATTTGGGCCAGACCTTGAGGCTGAAATCTAGGGCCCCACAGGGAATCTGTACTTTCAAAGCACTCCACTGTCCCTGCTTCCTCCACTCCACTCAGGCAGGGGTGTCTTTTTAAAGTATGAACCTGGCTGGACATGTGTGTTCAGAGTGCTCTGCTCTCCAAGGGATACCTTTTGCAAGCTCTACCTGGCCTCCATCTCTTGCCAGGAATGCCTCAGGACTGAAGGAGCTGCCAGAGATGCCACAGGCTATGTAAAATTTGGCTAAGGGCATCAGGGCCAGCCCAAAACATTTTGCTGCCTGAGGTGAAGGAGAAGATGGCGTCCCCCCATATTCCATATACAAAAGCTGGTAGTTGAATCTTCCTTCAACACTGACAATGGGACAGTATCCTCCATCATCCCTGAGAGCAGCAGGCTAGCTTAGTGGGGTGCGGGGCAGGCCAGGTGGCCCACAGCTCTCTCCTCCAACACCTTGCTGCCACTTCCCAGCAGCTGCTGCCTGAGGCAACTGCCTCACCCTGCCTAATGGAAAGGGTTGGCCCCGAAGGGCATGCATATAACCCATGGGTTGCAGGTTCTTGACCACTGTACTAAAGATCCAGGATGAAGGAAAACATCTGGAGTTATATTGGAGCAGCTGTGAAATAATACAAGGATTGAGCGACTGATCAGAACTACTTATGAAGTTTAGCAGTAGATTTCATAGATCATAGAGTTAGAAGGAGCCTACAAGGCTATCGAGTCCAACCCCCTGCTCAATGCAGGAAACTAGAGGGTCTCCCATCCAAGTAATAACCAGGCTTGACCCTGCTTAGCTTTCCACGCTCCAGAATCTCCAGAATTTCCAGAATCTCTGAGACCATGTGTTAAAGCCTCTTCTAACATAAAGATATATTTCTAATGTTGGAAAAGCTTACAAGATTCCTATAGCGAATGTGTGGCCTGTGTTGACCTAAAAAATGGTAAGAAAAGCCAGTTTTGGATTAAATAAAATGAGTCTATTTAAGATGATGTGAATTTGCTGGTCTTATGACCGTAATAAATTGAATTGAATTGAAAAAGATGATGTGAAGCTTCAAAGGAGGGTTATTAATAACCACATTATTTCATGCCAATATCTCAGTGTTCAACAAATCTGACATCATTTGTTGAACACTGGGTGGAATCCAACGGGGTGCTTACACCCCCAGTGATCCTCTTGCACACCACAGATGACGTTGCACAAGCAGTGGGTCCCACTGATTTGATTGCATGAGTGGGACCCACTGCTTGCGCAACACGCAACAGAGATTTACCACTTTCCTAGAGGAAGCCCTGAGACGAGCATTAACGCTTGTTTCTCCATCAGGATGGGGTGGAGGAGTTCCCTTATGCAAGCTCTGCTGATGTGCCCCATTCCAGAAACGAGCATTTTCACTCATTTATGGTTGCCCCAGAAGTGCTAAATCTTTGTTCTGCAAGTGGCGGGTGCCAGACGTAAGCACTGACGTAAGCAGACGTGAGCACTGCCCCGACCAGTTGGATTCTTCCTGCTGAAATATTGGCATGAAATATGATACATATTATCAAGGCACAGTTCTATGCTTCGAGTTCAAACCATTGCAGCGTCCACACCCATTTTCAAGAGGGGTGAGATTGCAAAAGATACTGTAATGTGGTGTCTCCCATGAGCAGGACGATATGACAATGAAACTTGGCAGGTTGAAGATACGCATTGAAGATACAGCTTTGGAGGCTCCTTGGCTCACACTGATCACCACTGACATCACCACCACTGTGCCATCAAATTGCTGCCGAGTTTTGGTGGTGCAGCAGCACACTTTGTTTTAAAGGCAAACCGTGCTACCAAAAGACCTGGAAGAGGGTGATTTGCCATTAAAACAAGGTGTGTGTGTTCACAGCACACCTTGGTTTAAAAGGGGAAATGCATATATATATATATATATATATATATAGCCGCCGCTGCTATGCCACCAAAATCGGTGCAATTTAGCAGCCGTGGCAGCACTTTCGGGGTGTGGGTGGCAGCGGCTGCAAAGCAGGCTGGGTGGGCGCATGCCGCACACTCCTGCTGCAATTAGTTGTAAAAATGGGCAACCCAATGTTCAGTTAGCTCTTAAAATGAGATTTATTCTAGACAATGTATGCCGCTCAAATACTATAGGTTAATTGTATTAAATCATGGTTCTTTTAGCATCATACCAGATAACCTGCAGGCTAAGTCTATGGCTTATTATAGAAGGTGTCCACAATGTGTGAATTTGTGTCAAGACACTGCAGCTATCCCAAAGGGCAAGACGATTCCAATTGCATTACAATCTGGTTAACCTGGCATGAATCCAGAGAATCCTCCACGATGATCATTTTATGAACCATGAGCTAACAAGCTGCAGGAGCTCTGTGTGAACCAGCCCCTGGGATGTCATTGGTGGGTCAAGCTACAACACTGTTTTGACTGACCTGGGGTGACAGGCAGCTATGGAAAACTCTCCTACATGTTTGGCGATACGAAGATAAACAGCTTAGCAATAGCCATGTGGGCAGCAGTGATAAATATCAGCACCGGGCCATTAAAAAATGAGATAATATTTACCGTTGTGGTATTTTGTGTCCGACAGACTGTGTTTCTTTCCCCGTAAACACTTCATTTTATTACTGTTAGCAGTCTCCCCTGTACAGTATTCTGGTGGGAGAACTGTTGTGAAATTCATAGCCACTGAAAAATAGATGAGCCATCTCTATTTTTAAACTGTGAATGACTCGGCTGAAATGAGAGAACGATATTCACACAGTAGCCAATATCAGAAGTGGATGGCAACTGGCACTGCTCAGTAGAGTTGCCGCCCAAATCTTGTCAAAAATGAATTTAGGGTTCCTCCTCAGGCAAATGTCTGAGGGCTTTGGAGGAGAGCCAAAAGAATTTATGTGAGATGATCGATGCGGTTCTGCACCTCCTTTGGTTGCAGGGCCAGGGTCAGAGGTAGGCATCATTGGGCATCTGCTGAGGCCCCCATCTCTGAAGGGGGGGCATTGTCAACACTTGGAGCCCCATCTTGCTGCTGCTCCTCCTCCTTGCTGTCAATGCTTGTTCACCTGCCATCCCCAAGCATGCAAGCTGTGACCAGAGTGATGAGATAGAGCAGTATCTTTCATTTGCCTGATGCTCTCCCTCTGGGAAGTTGTACGGATTGGGTCCACAATGAGTGTGGAAGTGAATAGGCAGTGGGGACAGAAGTGAAGAGTAGGTGGAACCACTCAGGTAGGAGTTCACTGGGGGCATCTTGCCCAACCCCCCCCCAAAAACCCCTAGAGCCAGCTTTATTAATTCGTCATCGAGTTTCATCCAAAGCAAAATTTAAAAAGAAATATCAGAGCTTCCTCCTCATAAGAAAACACCTGAGGAATTTTGAAAGAAACCAGAAGAATGTTGATAAGGTCAGAGAAATGTTTCTGTCTCTGTGTTTGTGAGACACTTTTCTCCTGCTAAGGTACAAGCGAACACCATTGGCAAGTTAAATGAGTAGTTGTGATGGGAGTTCTGACTCTTGAGCTTAGAATTGTTTAGAATAGCCTTCCCCAACCTGGTGCCTTCTAGATGGTTTGGACTCCAACTCCCATTGGCCCCAGACAGCATGGTTAATGCTCAAGAATCCTGGGCAATACTGTCCAAAACAGCTGGAGGGCACCAGGTTAGAGCAAGGCTGGTTTAGAAACTGGAGAGTCACAACTGCTGTGCGATCATTTATTTTGTGTAGAATGTGTGGGGAGGGGATGGAAATTGAAATCACAGCCACTGGCCCAAAGCTCCACATTTTGAAGGTCTCATTTGTGCAGGGGGCTACCCATGATCCATACTCTGCAAAAATGGAAAACTTTGATTGCATGGAAGACTGCAGTGCATATGTATGTAGGGGCAGGGCTGGGGTGGGAAATCTCATGCCCGAGGCTCAAATATGGCCCTCCTGTGGTCTCAGTGTGGCCCGCTGTGGTTTCCCAGATGGCCTTGCTCCCTCTTCCTGGCTCCACCCTGTTTTCCCTAACCACCAATCATTTGGTGGCTTCTGAATACACCTGCCTTTTTTTGCTTTCATAATAACTGCAACAAAATTATTTATTTATTTATTTATTTATTTCATTTCTATACCGCCCAATAGCCGAAACTCTCTGGGCAGTTTACAACAAGTATAATTTCCCCCCCAATAAAATACAATTTTACAATAAAATACAGTATAAAAATACAAACAATAAAAACATTGAGAAATTTACACTAGACATTTTGAAAACTATTTTAAAATTACTTAAATAGCTAAGACAAAATTATAAAAAATAGACTGGATAAAAAAGGTGACATAACCACCATACATTTACATGTATTGTGTAAATGACAATGTACTTAATATATGTAAAAATTATAGAGTTTCAGGTAACAAAGCACCAGGTACAGCAGGGGTGCAGTACCTCAGGCACAGGGGCCACATCTGACCTTCCTGGGATCCCAGTACAGCCCTCCTGGGTTTCCCAGATGGCCACACCCGCTTAACCTGGCCCCACCCTCTTTCTCCCAGCCACCAATCATTTGGTGTTTTCCTGGCTTTTGCGCAGTATTCCCCCCCATTCTGAAAGGTTGAAATGCTCCTCCTAAGGCTCAGTTACTGGCAGCAAGAGCTTTGAGCAATCTGCTGGTATTTGAGGTATTTTTGGCTATGTGGCCCCCTTATCTGAAATTGAATTTGGCCCGCAGGCTGAAAGAGGTTCCCCACCCCTGATGTAGGGCCCTGACAGGCCCAGAGGTACAGTTGGTCAGCTGCTTGAAGCTGAGTACCACCTCCTCACCACTGGCCCCTCCTCCTCCCTGGCCATGCTGCCGGCCATGCTGCCAGCCATGCTGCTACTGCCAGCTCCTCCTCCTCTTTGTAGCTGTGTGTGTGTGTGTGTGTGTGTGTGTGTGTGTCCTGCCCACCAACCCATCTTATAAAAAGTAAACTTTTATGCGATGGTGATGGGCCTGCCATCACCCATAGTGATGAGAGGGGCACAGGCATGGAAGGGGGGACTGTGCTGAAGGTCCACACAAACCTGGAGCCAGCCCAGGTCCCTGTGCAAATGAGACCTTAAACATGCAGCAGTCAAGGCTGAGTTCTCCCACATATTCATTTTTTACATGAATTTTTTTACAGGGTTCTATCTAGTATGCAGCCAATGGCTTGTACATGCTTTATATTACTTTCTTCGTCAATACAGACATTTTGAAATGGCTTGCTAAAGAGCTGGAGGACATCTCAGCCAGAACATAGAGCCAATGTGGTGGATAAAATGTAGGGTGTGGACTGAGGAGAAATGGAAATCAAATTCCCACTCAGCCAGGAAGTTCATTTTGGTAGCCTTGGGCAAATCAGTATCTCCCTGTCTATCATACTTCACAGGGTTATTGTGAGGATGGATACAACTAGTGGCATGCATAAATGTCCCCTTGAGATTCTGCACCCTATTCGTTGGTTTGATAACGGGGGGGGGGAGTAGGGATGTGCGATGTTGGGAAATACATTTTGTTTGAGCCCAAGGAACCTCTGCAGCATTTGCAATCTAGTGATCAGAAACAGACGATGCCATTTTTTCCCCGGGTTCTGGAAATATGTGTGAAACAATTTTGCACGTTGAGAACTGAGATTTGCATATTTGTAGCATCATTTGCACAAATGGTGATTTGCGCAAATCGGGTCTTTTGTGCAAATGGGGTCTGAATCTTTAAATTTGCGTAAATGAGTCTGTGCTGTTATTTAATATTTTATCACATCCGCAAATCCATTATGTAACCCCGGGCACAGCATATTCCCTTGGTAAATATCCTTGTCAGGTTCATCCTCTCACTACTTTGTCATTAGCTTGCCACATTCCCTACTTCACAAAGAACTTGTCATTGTCAATTTCATCTAGATCAGCATCGGCACTACAGTTTTCTTCTAGGGCTATGTGATTTGCGCACATCAGACACATTTTTAATTATTATTTTCAGTTATTGTTTTTCAACTCCCATGATTTGTGCAAACAGAGTTGTATATTTTAGCCTCTCCCCCTGCCCATTCTTCTCACCAATATTATGTGTACAATATCTGATTTCTTTTAGTACAGTAATACCTTGGATTGCAAGTAACTTGGTTTGAGAGCGTTTTGCAAGACAAGCAAATTTTTAAATATTTCTTTAATATTTTTTTTTACTTGATATACAAGCGACGTCTTGCAATACAAGTACTGTAGTACGGCTTAAATTAAAAATCTCTGTACACATTTTTTTGGGGGGGATTTCATTTCGATATAAGAGTGTTTTGGATTACAAGCACTGTTTCCGGAACGAATTATGCTCTCAATCCAAGGCATGGCTGTAATGTATTTCTGATAAATACTGTTTATTGCATTCACTTGTTTATGATTATAATGCTGGTGGGTTTTTTTTAAAAAAAAATTAAGCAAGGTAGGTCCCGGTGGTGGGGTAGCCAGCTTGAGTCAGGTCAGCCCTGTAAAAGGCTCAAATTTGTGCAACTTTGAGTTGTGCGCAAATTTGGGGACCTCAATTTGCGCAAATTTCCTGCACTCTCTCTCTCTCTCTCTCTCTCTCTCTCTCAACTCGTGCAAATTGCGGCCCATTTTAAAAGCAGAAATCTGCATGCTGGCTCCACTCTCATCAGATCGAGTCAATGCCAGTGTGGGGGAAATGGAATGAAATACGGAGGGCCGAGTCATGAAAATCTGCTGGACTTTCACCCCCCAAACAGATTCCTCACACATCCTGGGTGTGGTGTTGGAGGAGGAAGGGGAAGGATGGGACATTTCACCAAATTTCTCCAGGGGTAGTAGAAATTCTCCAACAGTTTCTCAAGGATGGGGCTCACCAAAAGCAGTGGCAGTAACACTGGCTTTTGAAAAATAGCTTTGCTGCTGCAGAAACTGACAAGAGCAGCAACCATGCTGTCAGACTAGCCACCACTTTACATCCTTCACAACGCCCCAGTTATGTGGCACTGTGTTTGTGTGCGGCATGGGGAGGGAAATGGTGGTCGCCACAAAAAGTGGTGAAGAATATTTGGAGAAAATTCTGTAAAGTGGCCTTCTTCTAGACAGACCAGAAAAATAATTTTACAAAAAAGTGTTCTGAGAAATTCTGGCTTATCTCTAGATTTCCCACCCATGGAAGGACACAAATGTGATCATGATACATTTGGGAAATGCTGTGATTATAACTGTACAAGAAGCAAGCTAAGTCTACAGCACAACTTTTTAAACACATGTATTTTTCTGTCATTTTTCTGGAATAGCTCATTTTAAAATACAGTGTCACAGGACCAGCAGTGCCCTGACATGTGTGTAGAGTGGGGACCAGGTAGGGTGCCACACTCCTGTTTGCCCTTCCCTTCCAATGACCTTTCTTCTGCCATGAGGTAGAATTCATTATTTTCCCCAGCTGCCTCCACCAAACAGCCTTAAAACCCTCTGGGACTTTGGTAATACCTTTCGGTAGGGTGGGGTTTGGCTTTTAGGTATGAGCAAAAATAGCAAAATTTGAAAAATTTACTGGAAAAGTATTATTATTAGGAAAAGCTTTTGCCATATGAATAGTTACAGCACGGGCCATAAAAACAAAACCATTAGAGCAAAAGGGTAAGAAAATAACCAGGGTAAACAGATCCAGCTAAACCTTACCAGGCTGTCGCTAATTTCTCTAAGTTCTTCCCAGCAATATCTTACTGTCAGAGTTCTCACCTTCTCCTCAGCTCAGAATGGGCAAAGATTGTTCAAGATTGCCAGGATTCTCTGAACATTTGTTACACTGCTCATCTCGTGCCTGAGTCCTGTTTGTGTTTGTGATGGCTGCTTGCTCTGCACAAATAGGAAACTTGTGCAAATCAAGCAGCGATTGAACAGGAGATTTGCACAAATCTCCCCAAATTTGTGTGAATTTCCAAATCTGTACAAATTTTCTCCATAGATTGAAGTGGGGCTTTTCCAGTCTGCTGAGGAAATTTGCACAAATTAGTGCAAATTTTGTGTGAATCAAACTGGGAATCGGGAATGAGATGAACATGCTGCATGTGTTCGATAATTTGTGGATATTTTTGTTGGGCGCATGCGTGATCTTGTTTTCAGATACGCCACATAACTGGGGCGTTGTGAAGGATGTAAAGTGGTGGCTAGGCTGACAGCATGGTTGCTGCTCTTGTCAGTTTCTGCAGCAGCAAAGCTATTTTTCAAAAGCCAGTGTTACTGCCACTGCTTTTGGTGAGCCCCATCCTTGAGAAACTGTTGGAGAATTTCAAATAGGGCATGCTTGCATGTTTTGCTAGAAAAATGAAATTTTCATTCATCCTTATCCCCAGCTCAGCTTCCCCCAAGCAAATCTCTGATTTTCTTTCTCTTTCTGATTCTTCTTTCCTTCCAACCTTCCTCTATTTCTGACCTCCTCCACCCAAAACTGCCTTTTTTTGCCCCAGCTTTTTATTTGTTCTCTAGTAACAAAACTTAACAAAATCAAAACTGTTTCTCGCAACCTACAGACACCACAATGCAAACAAACCCTCTTCTGCAAACTCCTTATCTTGCTAATCATCTGCTGAACCTTGTTATCTTGCTCGCTTTGCAGACATGGTGGCACCAAACACTGTGACACATTAACTGAACTTTTAACCTTTTGATTTGACACTGACCAGCATACAACAGAGAGGAAAAAAAATAAGCCTTTAATATCCAAAATCATATCCAAACTATATACAAAATTGCAAGACAGTCCTGTTCCTTCACACACACACGCACATCACTGTCGCTGACTCGCTGAAGCTGATATTTTGAGAATATTTTCTACTACCATTCTAACATTTGATAGCAATTTGAAGTATATCACCTAACTCCCACTTACCATCAGCTGCAGCATATTGATGTGAATAAGGTTGCATTGAAGAAATAGCTAAGCAATTTGTTAGATTTTGTTATATATTTAGTAGTATGTTTCTTCCGCCTGGCTACTTTTTCTCCCAGGCAGGTTTTAACAGATGTGGATCCTGTCTCACATCAATATTATTTTTGCTGTTTGGCTTACCTGAACCTCTGTCAGAACTCATTCAAATGTGGAGAAAAAAATACGTGGTGCAGTCCTTCCTGTATTCTACCACTTCAGCTTGGAGATAGGGAATGATGTTTTAATGCCGTGTCACCAAAAAGAGTCTTGCACATGGAAAGCTAGGATGTCAAGGAGAAGACTATGCAAAAACACTTCACCCTGACAGCTATCTTTCCAGCTACATGCTACAGTATTTTTCCATGTATAAGACTATACTTTTTCCTAAAATTGTTAGACTAAAAATTGAGGGTCGTCTTATACACGGAAGTAAGCCGAGTAGAGAACCGCGCGGTTGCGAAACTGCCCAGTGGGGGGCGTCTTATACATGGGGGCGTCTTATACACGGAAAAATATGGTATTTTGTATGTGGGGAGAGGGATTCACATGGATTCCCCTACCTGCATCTACCACTTGCAAATAGAATATGGTAGTTAAATCTTGAGATAATTTCTCTTAAATAACAGGGATATACTATCTAGATATTTTTTTAAGTTACAGTTGGTTTAATCGGAACACATTGAGCAGTATCCAATGTGACACTATCGCTAGCGTAATTTGCTAGCATAAACTAAGTATTTGCTAGCAGAAACAACCTCTATCACGATGCCAATAGTGCTCGCAGGCTCAATGGGTTTTCTGGGGGAAACCACTGCATCAGCAAGCACTGCTAACACAACGTAATTTACTTTAGTGGTAGTGTTGTATTGGATACTGCCCACTGTGATTTGAGTTGATGTGAACAGATATGAATGTTCTATATGTAGTTGTATCTATGGTGGGATGGCCCATTCGCACATGCAAGTCACCGCTGTTGGCAAACAGGCATAGGGATGGTGAGAATTTTATTTCATTTCAGTTCTGATAAGGATTTAACCAAAAAATGGCAAAGTTCTTCATCAGGTCCAGCATCAGAGGTCAGTATTTTTGCTCACAAAACATATCAGCATGCCCTGTTCGAAGCTCCAAACATGAGGATGAGCATGAGCACATGTCCACCAAAAATATTCACAAATTGTAGAACACATGCTCACATTTGTCTCATTCCCAATTCCCAGCTCGATTTCCATGAATTTCCAAATTTGCACAAATTTCTTCAATAGACTGAATCAGCCCCGCTTTAGCCCATGGAAGAATTTTGCACAAATTTGGGGAGATCTGCACAAATCTTCTGTTCGACCATTGCCTGGTTTGTACAAGTTTTCCATTCGTGCAACACGAGCAGTGATTGCAAATGCAAATGGGAAAGGGGTGTGAGGCAAGCGGCGAGACAATGTTCAGAGAATCTTAGCAATCTGAAACATCACTTGTTGTTTGCCCATCCCTGCAAGCCGATGCATGTCGGTGAGATGCATACATATGTGGATGTATATGCTCATTTCGGACATTGAAACAAACTTGCATGCATGCATTCATTTCTCCACTCTTCATTGCATCCAAAAGTGGCTTATTATTTAGTAATATGGGAAAAGGTGAAGCGCTGAGACAGCATTGGAGCAGGGGTATAATCTGTTCCTTGGCCCTGGTAATCACAGTAGTTTAAAAATAAACAAGCCCAGCCTGCTTTTATCTGTACACACACAAACATCATACACCAGACATTCTTCCCTCCCCATCCACATTTCAGTGCACAGGGATGGGGAGGTTTCAACCTCCCCAGCCTACATGCTGAGATCATGTTGCACATCCCCAGCCCCAGTGCCAATTATTAGATGGGCAGTGGGGAGACTCTCCCTGTGTGTCTTCTTCCCCATTGAAATTGGTTTGGCTGGCTGTTGGGTGGGGGAAGCCCAAGGCATTTTGCAGCCTGAGGTAAAGGACATTTTGCTGCCCTGGGCACCCCTTCCCATTCTGTGTACAAAAGCCAAATGGACTGGCAGATGAATCTGTCTACAACACTGATGATGGGACAACATCCTCCACTGCACTTGAAGGCAGCAACAGGCTAACTTAGGGGGTGCAAAGCAGGCCACATGGCACACAGGTCTCTCCTCCAACACCTTGCTGCCACCTCCCAACATCTGCAGCCTGAGATGACTGCTTCACTCTGCCTAATGTCAAGAACATAAGAACATAAGAAGAGCCATGCTGGATCAGACCAAGGATCCATCTAGTCCAGCATTCTGTTCACACAGTGGCCAACCAGCTGCCCATGGATCTCACAAGCAGGACATGAGTGCAACAGCACCTTCTCACCCATGTTCCCCAGCAACTGGAGTACATAGGCACACTGCCTCTGATACTGGAGGACGCATAAAGCCAATCAGGACTAGTACCCATTGATAGCCTTCTCCTCCATGAATCTGTCCAATTGCCTTTTAAAGCTATCCAAATTGGTGGCCATCACTATGCTACAATGGTAGGGCCGGCCCTGTTATCTGGACTAGGATTGTGCTGGGGAAGATGCTCCTCATGTGCCATATTCCCCAACAAAATCAAGGCGGCAGCAGCATGACAAAACAAAACTGAGTTTTGGGGCACCGGCATCTTGGGCACCCAAAGTGGGCCATACAGAAGGGCTCCAAGGATCACATGCAGGCCACACGCTGAGGGTTGGTCCTACATGCTATGCATGTGCTTATTCAGAAGAAAGTCCCATTGTGTCCAATAGGGCTTACTCTCAGGTAAGTATGTTAAGGGCTGCCGTCGTAGAAAATTAATTAGCTATATGAATAGTAAATAGCAACTGCTATATGAATAGTAAATAGCAACTGAGATTCTTAAGGATTTTTTTGTTTTGTTTACTAGAGACTTGCATATTATTTTTTATAAGGGTATAATACTTTTGTGATGACGTCTCCACCAATTTTGGCTACAGAATTCTATTCCTCTGCTCTTTGGAAGTCGGTCGCAGTATTGAATTCAAAAGATGTGACATGGCTCCCTCCTCAGTTTCAGTGCTTCCAGCTTCCTAATTTGGTTGTGTAATAAGCTTCTGTGGGATTGCTTTCTTATCCTTTAATGAACACAGAAGATAACACATAGGCCACATACTTGTTTAACCTACTTTACAACTATGTAAAGTAGCATATACAAAATTGAGTTTTAGCATATCTAAAGGATGAATTAACCTACTGGCAGCAGTGTTAAAACATCGTCAGTCACTGTGCTTCTGCTACTATGTAAAATTACTCTTGACACTTCGGGATCATATTGGGTCTTGCAGAAAGAAGTCTTGATACAAGCTAGAGCACAGGGGCAGTATCTAAAAGGGCTGCTCCACCTCCTCTTGTTCCATTCCACTTGCAGGACCTGCCGCTGGTGCAATTGGGCTTTGGCTGCTTCTAATCATAACCCCAGAAATAAGGGCTTTCCTTGCCCATTTCCACATTGGGACTTGTCAGTGGAGTTATTAATTATTATTTATTATTTATTTCATGTATATACTGCCTGATAGCTGAAGCCCTCTGGGTGGTTAACAACAATTTATTTTTAAAAAACACACAATAAAATTCACTACAAATACAATAAAAACAGCATAAAATTCAATAGAAATTTTTAAAACAGAAATTAAAACCATTTGAACAATTAAAACATATTCAATACATTCAATAAATTAGACCACTGAAGACATAAACCCCCCATATGCCATTAAAAGCCATTAAATGAGTTCCCTTCTGTGAGCTCTGCTGAGCTGCCCCATTCCAGAAATGAGTTTTCCCACTCATTTTTAGTTATTTTTACTAGTGCCAAGGCCCGTTTGCATGAGCAGTGGGTCCCGTGAGCACATGGGCACAATATGATACTACCCAGTGTTTGCACAGGTGGCCTTTCACAGGCAACCTTTTCTACCTTTCTGTGTCTTGCATTACTGTATATATTTTTAATCTTTTCTGTCTTACGTCTAAGTGCTCACTCAGTAAGGACAGCAATATTTCTGTGTTTCTGCAATTCTGCATTATACTCCTACTACTTTTTCATTCCCAGTTTATCTTCCTTCTTCTGATGTGGTGCCACTGTGATGCAGTAGAGATGGCCAGTGTGGTGCAGTGGTTAGAGTGTTGGACTGGAACTCGGGAGATCCAGGTTCAAGTCCCCACTCAACCATGAAGCTCACTGGGTGACTTTGGGCCAGTCACTGACTCTCAGCCTAACCTACCTCACAGGGTTGTTGTGAGGATAAAATGGAGAGGAGGAGAAGGATCATGTATGGCACTTTGGGCTCCTCCTTAGAGGAAAAGGTGGGATATATATGTCACAAATAAATAGATGTGTACCCTGGACATGTACACATCTAAATATAGATCAACATATGTAGAAGACTCATGTGACAGATAAAACAGAGGAGAAAGTTCTCCAAATGCAAAAGAGACATAAAATTTTCAAAAGGAACCATGGAATTATACCCAGCTCACTTGTGGGGTGCCGCAGGGTTCCATCCTCTCCCCAATGTTATTTAACATCTACCTAAAGCCGCTGGGAGCTATCATCAGGAGGTTTGGGGTGTGCTGTCATCAATATGCGGATGACACGCAGCTCTACCTCTCCTTCAAGTCCTCACCAAGGTTGGCTGTTGAAACCCTGTCCAAGTGCCTGGAGGCAGTGGGTGGCTGGATGGGAAGGAACATGCTGAAACTGAACCCCGACAAGACCGAGGTACTTCTGGTGGGAGACAAGGGAAGGTTAGGGGATGTTGACCTGGTGCTGAATGGGGTACATCTACCCCTGAAAGACCAGGTCCGCAGCTTGGGAGTCATTCTAGACTCCCAGTCCCAGCTGTCCATGGAGGCTCAGGTGTCAGCTGTGAGCCGGGCAGCGCTGTATCAACTCCATCTGGATACGGCAGCTGTGCCCCTACCTTCCTAATCATCTGGTCCCATCGGTGGTTCATGCCTTGGTCTCCTCTCGCCTAGACAACTGTAATGCACTCTACGTGGTGTTACCCTGGAAGAAGGTTCGGAAGCTACAGCTGGTACAGAATGCAGCGGCTCGCCTGGTTAAAGGCAGCCACCGGCGTGATCACATCACGCCAGTGCTTAATGAGTTGCACTGGCTACAAGTTGCTTGCTGGGCCGAATTCAAGGTGTTGGCGTTGACCTTTAAAACCCTGTGCGGCTCCGGTCCAGCTTATCTCAAGGAGCGCCTCCAGCAACATCATGTAGGCCGCTCAACAAGATCTGCCACGGATGGCCTTCTCCCTGTCCCATCAGCCAGAGAAACCAGGCTGGTGGGGACTAGGAGGAGGGCCTTTTCTGTGGCAGCCCCCAATTTATGGAACTCTCTCCCCAGTGACCTCCGCCATGCCCCTTCCTTGATTAGCTTCTGCCGAGCATTAAAAACGCGGCTTTTCAGGCGGGAATATGGGGTGGGTTAAGATTTTTAAGTTTTGTACTGTTTTTAATTGTGTTTTAGTTATACTGTGTGTGTGTGTTTCCCCCCCTCCCCCTGTATTTTATTGGACTGTACATCGCTCAGAGTGGCCGGATGTCTGGCAAGATGGGCGATTCATAAATGTAATAAATAAATAAATCATTGCATAGTTCCTTTTGATATTTTTGTGTCTCTGAAGAATCATGTGATACAACTTTTTTTTTTTGGTACTGTACTAAATCAGAACGTAAGCAGGAGATCATATACTGCTGTTTTCCTTACCCAGATGAAACCCCCGGGGGGCAAACTTCCCTTCTCGATTGAGCAACAAAAACAAAAACCACTCTGTTCACATAAGTAATTGGAAAGTTGACAGGTTTCATTTCATTCACCGGAGAGTTGATAAAATGCATTTCATCTAAGTTCTGGACTGAGGCTGAAAATCAACACGTTGGATGTATACATACAAGGCTGTTCTTGCTTGTCTTTGTTTTTAAACTATTGCCCTCAGCATTCAATGCAACGTAACATGGATGGACAGCAGCAACTTTGCAAAATAACCAGTCTCTCCCTTTTGCAGCTGCTGCCAAACTAGCTTCACGTTAGTCAGCACTTCCTAGTTATATGGCAGCAGCCGATCAATTTCGTTGATTAAAAGAATCATTATTGGCCATGTCATCCTTCAGTAGTGATGGGCTGTCATTGGTACTGGACTGAAGAATCACTCTGTCGTGTAAATATGCTTGTCTTTTGTTTTCTTTTCTCATCAGTGCACTTGGGCATTCCTGAGCATGCAGAAATCCCAGACAGGGGCCTGGGCTTCAAGGTGATAAGATGGCTGCGGTGACTAGAAACCCCTTCACATTATATGCACGGAGGGGCTCCATGCAACAGAGGAGAAGTGGGGTCATCATGCTGCTGGGCCCATGCATAGAAATCTGAACTCATCTGAGTCGGTTACAGATTTCTCTGACATCCTTAAGTTCCCCTGGAGGAACCCTCCACCGAGGAATCCTCACTGTTATCTCCAGTCTGAGATCAGAGATAACAGTGGGGATGCCGGTGTCGGTGTCGGGGACTCAGCCCGTGCTGGCAGAAGCTGCTGCTGTCTCCAGCACTGGACAAATCCATTCACAATGCACGCACTGCCCCCATGCGGTGACTCATGCCATGTGAAGCCAGGGACCTGGCCAGCACTGGGAGGTGCAGCTGCTCTTCCCAGTGTTGGACAAGTCCGTTTGCATGGTGCATGCAGACCCCATGGCACAGAGAAAGGGAAAATAGTGGGTGTGGGGCAATGATGTCAGATGTGGCCACACCCACTTACATCACCCAGCCTGCAGAGGGCCCAGTAGGGGGCAATTCAGCCCTACATCTAAAACTGGTTGCCAACTCCTGCTCCACACCATTGTCTCAATCCTTGATGGCAGTGCTGATACGGGAGGAATTATTTTGTGATCAGGGTGACCCCACATGAGTGGGATTTCCGCATGTTACCAAAGTGATACGTTACTGGACAGCCACGTAGTAGTTTTGGGGCCGCCCGCCAACCACCTACCTACCTTCCCATCGTAAAGCGCGGGGGTCCCATCGCGTCAGAGGCGGCGGCGGCGGCGGCGGCAGCAGCAGCAGCAGCAGCAGCAGCCAGCAGCGGGGGCGGGGGGAAGGTAGGTGGTGGTGGCGGCGGCGGCGGCACGGGGGGAGGGGTTGCAGAGCAGGGCTGCTTTGCTCCGGAGCCCCCCCACGGCATGAGGGGGGGCGCTAAATATAATTTGGCCTAGGGCGCCAAACAGCCCTGCACCGTTCCTGCCTATAAGCAGACCAATCAATGCCTTTCATAAATATTTGAATACGTTTGCAGGAATTTTCAACATCTTATTGCAAAAGAATAAGCAGCTGCTTGCAACGTACCCTTCGGGCTACAATCCTATACACACTTGCCTGGGAATAATCCTCATTGAACTCAGTGGGACTGACTTTTGAGTAGACATGCGCAGGATTTCACTGTCTGTGTATTTTCTCAAGGAACAATAGAGTACACATACTTTGGGGAAGCACTTAGAGAATGCCATTCAGTTAATTTTCCAAGGCATTTGTTAGTTTAAATAAATCATTACCTTACTCCCTCTTCGTAGACTATGTTCCCCCCCCTAAGCACTGTCATTTCCATAGAGACCAGTTACTAATAGGTCTCTATAGTGTACAGAGCTAGTGAGAAGATCCAACTGAAGTAGCAATATCAGCCTTTTCTAAAAGGAATAGGAAACCTCTTTACAGTGTTATATATATATTTTAAAAACCAACAGTGTGATAAATAGTCCCAGCCTTTCTGTGGATGTGACCAGAAATTATATTTACTCAACCTATTCAACTACCGTAAGACATTTGGCTTGTTAATAAGCAGCAGAATAAAAATGAGAGAATGATGATTAACTAATCTCATGTATAGCTTGGCCTAGAGAAGGCATGGGGGAAAATCTAATTAACCCCATGTAGAGTGTGATGCTGGCTTAAAGAAAAAGAAAAAAGCGTTAGTTAACTAAGTCCTTCAGGCATAGCATTCATTCCCAGCAGTGGCCAGTATCTAAGAACTGAAAGGGGGATATTAAAACATCATGTGAAAACCCAATAGAAGACACATTAATTCCTAACATATTCAAAGGCACAGCACGACCTCAGAATTACATATCGACTGGTGCCAAACTACTTGTACCCCCAAACTCAAAAAAGTTCTACCTTCACTTCATTCCATGTCGCTGTCATGACTCCTACTTCCAATGATTCCCATATCTCTAATGCTTGTCTCTTGTTCACACATGGCCCGGGCATGTACGGGGCTGGGGAGGCCCAAGCTCACATGTATACAGAGGTTCCATCAGTAAAGAACAGGTGTGCAGAACATCCTGTCGAAATGCCTCTCCTAAAGCTTCTTTATTGAGAATAAGAACTTTAAGCTAAAATATGCAGCTGCCTCTTGTTTTTGGCTCCACCCCTTTTACCTTCAGCCTCACCAACCACTGGAATGCAGCCCCTGAGAGCTTCTCTGAAATGAAAATTCAGCCCTGGGGCTGAAATACATTATGCACGCCCGGTATAGAATGTTTAGTGTGAACTTAAACCTACATGCATACATGTGTAGTTCACCCCCCCCATGTGATCCACCTGCTGCAAAAAAGGGATGGATGGATTGTGTGAGCAGGGCCTACTTGCATTTGACAGTAATCATGTAGGCCTTGGTTCAGGTTTCTCCAAACTGGTGCCCTCCAGATATTTTGGACTACACTAGGGATGTCAGAGAAATCCTCAACAAATTCAAATGAGTTCGGATTTCTATAAATCCGCCGCATGGATTCCACAGCGGACCAGCTTTGCCCAAGTCCTGCAAATTCTGCAGAATTGTGGAGCAGGTTTTTTGTTTTTTTTAACTTTATGGAATTGTACATGAATTTAGTCATACAAAAATATGAAAAATACTTTAAAAAATAAAATAAAAACCAACAACACCACAGACAGAGATTGCACATTTTGGAGGCATTTGCACATTTGTACAAGTGCACATTTTGCAATGTGGATGCAAGTTCAGGAAATTGAAAAATCCAATCCTGTCAGTGAGTGGGCAACAGAATGAAAGACACCCTGACAATTCATGAAACATTCATGGAACAGATTTAACAAAATCTGTACATCCCTACAAACCATCTGGAGCGAACCAGGTTGGGGAAGGTGGCCTTGGACTACTAAATGATTCAAGTGAGCCAGTGTGGTGTAGTGGTTAGAGTATAGCATGGGGACCAAATTTGACTTGATTAAAAAAAAAAAGCTGGGAAAATACAACAATGGTGAACAGGTCTCTTTCCAACCTAGTTCAGTTTATAAGAATAAACTGGAATCAGCCAAGTGTCCTGATTTCATAGAGTTGGAAGGAGCCTACAAGGCTATCGAGTCCAACCCCCTGCTCAATGCAGGAAACTAGAGGAGGGGTCTCCTATCCAAGTAATAACCAGGCCTGACCCTGCTTAGCTTTCCATGCTCAGACAAGCTGAGCCAACGTAAGCCACAGGCCTGATGGCATACATCAATTGAGCCCTGGGTTTGTGGAGGCAAAGGTAGCTGCCCCAGAATTATTATGTCAATCTTGTAATGAATGATAAAGCTGCTCTCTGTTTTTAAGTTCCCATTTTTGTTTTTAGATGGTTGTTTTGATGCATCATGCTTGATTTTGTATGGCTTGATTTGATGTACAATATATTGTGTCAAGCTCCCATTGAGTGGAGTGGTGATTCATTCAATATATTTAATAAATTAATAAAAATAAATAACTTTCACACCCATCCTGACAAAAGGTTCACTTACATAATGCCACACGCTAAGCAATTTGCTCTGATCCCTGCCTTGGCCTTATGGCAGGTACCAGAAGCTCGGATGACTATCTCAAAGAAATCCTGGACTGGTCCTGGTTGTTGTTTAGGGTGACAACCTGCAAAGGAGTTGAACAATTATGAATTAAAAGGAATTTTGGCAAGTGTAGCTTGTCCTAGAGGAATGAGAAAAGCTGATCTTGATTATTTTTCTTCTGGCACGCAACCCTTGTTCTAGGGTGATCACTTACACATTGCCAGAAAAGAGGAATTGCATCACCAAAAAAAGAGGACAAAAGAGGACACCATTTGCATAACATTTGCATATGCAAATTTATATGTATAGGTGCAAGTGTAGAAATAATATCTTTAAATAGAAATACAAGACATCTCACCGCAGTCGAGAAACCTGACCCTATGACATGTACGTGCTCAGTCTGCTGTCCAGGTGCTAACAGTGGATGGCAACTTCAAGGCCCCTGTTTCTCCTCCTCCTTAGGGTTCCTTGAGTTTAAACCAGACTTTGACTGAACAGCTCCTCAAATAGAAGACATTTTCAAATGGAGGGCTACACTCTGCCTGCTATCCAAAAATAAAGAACTGTCCCCGGTAAAGTAGAACACCTGGCCACCCTGCCTTGACCACTTCTGCCTCTGGTCATCCTAACTGTTGCTTCTGGCACTGAAAGATTACTGTTTTGGAGTTGACCCACATGTACGTACTTAACTAGCTGTTGCCTGTGGCTTCGCTCACATGGATTTTAGGATTTGGTACAATTGTTTTTAAAAGAAACATGAGGTTTTTTGTCCAAACTGTACGAAATATAATTTACAGGTTGATGTCTTAATGTAATAAGCAATGTTTACTGCAGATGTTAGTCGGGGCGTATTGGCTACAAAACAAAGATAGTTGTTCTATTCATATGCGTCTATGAATTTTTTCGTGGTGTTATTAGAAACAGACAATGAGACAGACCAAAAATTTAAACATTACTTATTTATTTGGCATCTGCAACCTACAAAAAAACCCTATTTCAGTACTTCTTTGTAAACTACATTAGTGGGTCTCCCTTCAGGTGTTAGGATGACCAGAGAGTTAGGTGAGCTCACTCTGGAACAGGCCACGTAAACTGCCCATGTGAGAAGCAGTCTGCCCTAGGTCAATCCCCGCTACCTGCAAAGTCTGCCCCTGCGACTTGTTGATGGTCATGGTGAAACAAACCTTTAGGGGGCACTGAAGTTTTTTTTAATTCAAATGGATATTCTGAAGGTATAAGAGGTATTCGTGGTATGAACACCGAATCCCCCTGGCCAGAACCGGTGAGCACTGTAGCCTCAATCACATTTCTGTGGAGAGCTTTCACTCGCAATCTGGTGCCATTATTGAGGAAAAAACGTTAACAATAACTGAAAATAATAAAGCATGGCTCCTAAGAAAGCAAAGCATGTGTCTGAAGCCCAAGAGTCTGAAGAGGCAGTATTCCCTGGGGGAGGGGAAAATAATGGAGCTACACCTATTGCCTCAGAAACTGAGAACCCAGATAGTTGGTAAGTTTGGGAAAACAAATTAGAATTTAGGAAAATGGAGCTTGAGGCAGAAAAGGAGGAAAGTGAGAAAGCTTGAAGCAGAGAGAGAAAGAGATAGGGAGTTAATATATTCTATTCAGGGGCAGTGAGAAAGGTACACAATGTCTACCCAGCGTAAACACCACAATAAACAATAATAGTATTTTAAAAGAGTGTATCCCCCACAGCCAAATTATCCCAGTCAGTCAGGACTTCTTCTTTTATATATATAAATAATTTGTAAACAGACTAATAATAACATATTTTTAATGTTCCAGACGGACGCCCCACACACAGCAGTCAGTCAGTCATTAAAAAATTATCCCCCCTTTTTCACCCCCTTAGGGACGGAATTTCCAAAAATCCTTCCTTAGTGGGTGCCTACGTCATAAAAACAATGTTCCTTCCAAATTTCATGTTCCTACGTTAAACGGATTGAACTGGGCGTTGATGAGTCAGTCATTCAGGACTTCTTCTTTTATATAGATAGATAAAGCTAACATATACTTCTAGGTCCCCTTCACTAACCAAGAATTATAAGACTTTTATATAGGTTGTAAAATCAAACAAACACTGACATACTTATGTCTGTTTGTACCTTTGTATTTATTTCTGCTATTTTTGCATAGGTGCATATGACTCAAAACACCGTAATACAGTCCATTATCAACTTTGATTTTGTTTAGGACTAGCAAAATGCCTGTGACAGGCAGGGTTAGTATAGAGGGATGGCCCACATATTGTGGTTGCAATGTGTGCCCTGTGTATAGAGATACACCTTCTGCCATAGGTTCCTTGTTGGTGGAGGCCACGTCTGCCAGTATCAGGGAAGTGGTGGGCAGGTTTTGGCTCCACCCCAAATTGTCCTAAAAAACACAGCTTTATATTTTTTCATATGAGTGTCTGACACTTACGCCAGAGTAAATAAAGGACAATGTTGGAGACATCACTGGAGGAGGGGCAAACCTGGCCCTGGTGACAGGGCTGCTGCTACCATTAGGTCAACTAGGCAGCTGCCTAGGGCGCAGGGGTAAAGGGGGCACAAAAATTTGGAGGGGGACACATTCTGGCGCCGCGCCAGAAATGCCTTGGGGAAAAAAATACAGCGCTAAAATGCGTATTTTACAAAGTTTGTTTTACCAATCATATCCTGACTTGTAGTGGGGTGGCATACACTTTCGGATGGCTGCATTGCCTCTTTGCCTTTCCTGAGGGAAACCTCGCATGACGCGACTGGGCCAGCTGAGGAATCCCTTCCCTGGAAGAAAGCTTGCAGGGAAACGGAGGCGGAGTTGGGCTCTCTCGCCTAGGCTTATCTAGGAGTTAACATGACAGAGCTGCGGTCCTAGAGAGGTCGAGGATCGGTAAAGAAAGCAGATCATCTTCCTCTTCCGCCTCCCCCCGCCACCGCTGCGGGAAATTTGCCTGTTTGGATTTCTCAGGACTGGAGCTACTGGCTGCAGATTTAACATTCCCAGGGTGCAATGCAACACCCGTGTGGCACAGGTGAGCTAAATGGAAGAAAGGCCTGGACTCAGGGGCAAGGAAGAAACAGCAAGCAGGGGGCGAGCCCTACAAGAGGAGCCGTGCTAGTCTGCGGCAGCGAAAGGCAAGACAAAGAGCCTTGTGGAGCCTTATGGGGGTGTGAGAGGATGCTGGGGAGATGCTGGTGGCAATATTTAGCGGTCATACTGTGCTTTTTTTGAGTGTCCAAGGCACTTTTTCACACCTTTCCCCACAGTAATCCTTACAACAGCCCTGTGAGGTAGGCTGCTATTGTTATTATTTCCCTATTGCAGATGGGAGAGAACTGAAGAGGTCAGGCATGGGTGAGGAACCTTTACCCCTCCAGATGTTGATGGACCTCAACCCCCATCATCCCCAACCATGGCCCGTGCCATCTGGGGCTGATAGGAGTTGTAGACAATCCACTTCTGGCAGGCCACATGTTCTCCACCCCTCAGGTAGAGTGAGAAAAGTGGCTTGGATAAGGCCATCCTGGGAGTTTGTAGCTGAAGTGGTTTGAGCCAAGCGCTTAGATGGCAGCTTTTTGTTTTCTCCCCGCCCCTACACCTGTGTGAGGGGAGGAGACCATCTAGTAGGGATACACAAATAGGAGAGGCACAGAAAACCATTGTGAAGGTGGGACGGGGGGCGGGGATGGGACGGGACACCTCAGCAGCCAGTTCTATTACAGTATCCAGCAAATGGCTGTTCCTCAATTTTATGTTGCTTTTATGCCGTTTTATTATGTTTATGTTTTTGTGAACTGATGTGAACCACACAGAGAACTTCAGTATTGGGCGGTTTAGAAATGAAATAAATACATTCTACAATTATGAAGACACCTCTGCATTTGCTAAGTCAAGGAGCCTCTGCATAGCAAAAGGTCCCCCACTCTGTGGGAGGAGATATAACTCAGCCATGACATTGCAGCTGTTCTCAATTTCAGAAACATCAATTCCAATCCTATGCATATTGATTTTTTAAATATATATGGTTTCATTGCGTTATTGTTTATCATGTATGTGGTTTCTTTTCAGTTGCGGATTTTATTATTGTTAGACACCTTGAGCAGATTTTATGGAAAAGGGAGGTATAAATCTAGTTTCCTGCATTGAGCAGGGGGTTGGACTCGATAGCCTTGTAGGCTCCTCCAACTCTACGATCTATGAAATCTATGAAATGTAATCAAACAAATTGTTGACTTGGCAGTAAATCCCACTGAACACAAAGGGACTTATTTCAAGGTAACGGTGTATAAGATTACAGCAGTGCACTCCTATGCATGTTTACTCAGAAGTAAGCCCCACTGACTGGGTTCAGACAATATGATAACCCACACTCAGGGGTTGTGTATGGGTTGAGTGTGGGGTGTCATAGAAACGTGGGTTATTGCGTTGTCTGAACCCAGCCAAGATAACAAAGCATGGTAAAAGTCTAAGGCAGTTTTTTACAATGCATATTGGGTGTCCCCAATTGCGTTGGACACACAGCTATGTACCTAGAAACTGGAGTAGGCCTTTTGGAAATGAGAGCTCGGGTACAGACCATCAAATTTTGGTTGTGCCTTTATTTTTCATCTGGGTACCCCAGTTATGTACAATCTATGTTAATGGATTCTTATACTAGCAAATGGTCTCTTTTGGTCCAACGTAAGATTCGCTCAATTGGCATTCCCCTCGATTCCATTTTTATGCTCAGCCATCAGCAAGCCTTAAGATTGGTGTCCCAGGGGTTGTATGACATTGAAAGCCAGGAGTTATTTTCCTTAGCAAATAGGACTTGCTCACCTATCGCAAACAGTGTGCTGCCGATTTATGGATCTCCCGCCTCTTACATGTAATCTCTTAGAACCTTTAAGGCTCGCAGTGCATTTATATTAGCCGGATTCAACATCTTACTTCCTGTTTATGTGACCACAATCCAACTGTTACCACCCAAGTTGCTAAATTCCTTTTAGCTGTAATGCAAAGGAGGGTCCTTTTACTGGGAAATAACTGAGAGCTGACCTATCTCTACTCTTATATACACTCTGTGAGT
The DNA here is from genome assembly GCA_021292165.1 of Shinisaurus crocodilurus. Lineage (NCBI taxonomy): Eukaryota > Metazoa > Chordata > Lepidosauria > Squamata > Shinisauridae > Shinisaurus > Shinisaurus crocodilurus. Next base: position 105,856,122 of record CM037877.1, read on the forward strand.
TTGTGTAAATGTGGCTGATTTGTTTTATTTGGGTCATAAGACCGTAATAAACCGTTAGTAGTAACAAGCCATGGTGAACAATCCACAGTTCACAACTAGGCTTGTATAATCGAACCTCACCGGGCAGAACGAGGCCGAAATTGGCCCTGCTCACGCCCGGCGAGGCCTTACCTTGTTCTTCGGGGCGGCTTGCCCTCTCCGCGGCGAACCGCCCATTCCGCCCTGTCGCGTCACTTCCGGGACCGGAAATGACGCGATGGAACCCTGTGCAGGTGCGCTGGACCCCTGTGGCGCGTTCTGCGCCTGCACAGGGTCCCGTCGCGTCATTTCCGGTCTCGGAAGTGACGGACGGGGCCTGAGAAGCCCGATCGAGCGGCGCGGAGAACCTCTCCGCGCCGCTCAGAAAATCGAGTCGGGTTGGTGCCCCCGTGGAAGATCGGGTCGGGGGCGCAACCTGGCCTTGGAGCCACCTCTATTCACAACCCAACGACAAACCATGGGTTCTCTTCATGGGCTCTTCGTGGTTAACAAACCATGGCTTGTTAGCGCAGCTGGGTTCAAACAACATAATAACCCACATTTCAACAGCAACCCACACTCACCCTATACTCAAACCCTTGAGCATGGGTTATCGTGTTGTCTGAACCCAGTGTTTAATAGGGCTTACACTCTGGCAGATGTATTTAAGATTACAGCCCAACTGTAATGCCCTTGATAACTGATATTTGGGCATAGATATTGGACATATATTGTTCTTTCCCTTATAGCAGTCTACATATATATCAACCCTAAAGAGTCCTGTGAAATTTGCACTTGCATTTCAAGCATCATTTCTTTCAGCCTGATCCTATGCACATTTAATGGGATTTACTCCCATATAAGTGTGGATTGTCTTAGGCTTTGATCAAGATTTCCCTTTGTTCTTGTTTCTGATCTGGCTACAGATATTGTTCTTTCCTTTTAAAAAAGAAATCACATATATATCCACTCTGAGGAAGAGTCATGTGTGACTCAAAGGTTTGTACCAGTATTTCAGAGACTAGTTGGTCCAAGCTAAAAGGCAGTCATTCAACACTCAGAGATTCTTGTTTTCAGTAGCTTTTATGTTAGAAATTGTATTTTGTTTCCGTGTCATGGATTTGTGGGAAGAAAAGGGAGTACGGGATAGTATCAACTAACTAGCAAAGGTTGGGCCCTCCAGATGTTACTGGCCTACAGATCAGTTTTAAAATCAGGTGTTGTTGTGTTTTTTTTAATTTTCAGATTGCTGTTTCTTGTATTTCTTTTTTATCGTTTTATTTATTTATTTTTAAATTTTTATTTTAAAATTTTTCAACAATACAAAAAATAACACACATAGAACTTATATAGTGCTCCCGTCACCACGGGACCAACTAATACATTATATCTCTATAATCTATAATTATTCATTGTTCCAAAAATACAACATATCTTGACACGGCATACTCCCTTTCCCCTTGTTTAACACAAAATCCAAAAATAACCCCCAAATATCCTTAAAAATATTTTTCTTTAATTGCCCCCTTTTGCATTTGATATTACAAGTCAACATATCATTTAATGCCATATCCCATACTTCTTTATACCAATCAGTAATAGAGAAAACTTGTTGAATTTTCCATTTCCTTGCTATCATTATACCTTAACAAATTTATAATTAATTCTTTAACATTTTGAGGACCGGCCACCTTTTCATTGATAACAAAGCTAATTTAGGACAAACTTCTAGGTCAACTCCAACAATTTCTGATATTTCTTCAAAAATCTTTTTCCAAAAATCCATTACATTTTTACAACTCCACCACATATGAGCGCATGCACCCAGCTCCTGACAACCTCTCCAACACATTGGAGAACATTTATTATCTATTCTATTTAATCTCACCGGAGTCAGATACCATCTCCAAATTAACTTAACTGCTTTGTGCTGTTTCTTGTATTTTTGTTGCTTTTGATTTTACGGTTTTATGTTCTATTTTGTACCTAAATTGTTTTTGTTTTTTTATTGCGAACCACCCTGAGAACTTTATGTTCTGTGGCTTATGCTTTTATGGTCTGTGGCTTACGCTGGCTCAGCTTGTCTGAGTGTGGAAAGCTAAGCAGGGTCAGGCCTAGTTATTACTTGGATGGGAGACCCCTCCTCTAGTTTCCTGCATTGAGCAGGGGGTTGGACTCGATGGCCTTGTAAGCTCCTTCCAACTCTATGATCTATGAAATCTATGTTATGGGGAGGCATATGAATATCGTAAATAAATAAAACAAACAAACTCCCATGAGCCCCAGCCAGAACTGGCAATAGTCAGAGCTGCAAGCCATTGCCAAGAGGCTTCCCAAAACTATGCATCCCCAGGAGGTCCTACATTTTCTATTGCAGCATAAATTGGTTGAAAGTTTCCCCAATGTTTCAGGGGCACTCAGATTAACATTACCAGTTTCAGTGGCCAGTGGAGAAAGAAGTTTTCCAAATTAAAATTAATAAAAAATTATCTGCGTTCAACAATGTGCCAAGAAAGACTGGTTGGCTTGGCAACCATTTCAATTGAAACTCAGTTAGCATCTTCTGTAGACATTAAAGCAGTGATGGCGAACCTATGGCACAGGTGCCACAGCTGGCACGCAGGGACCTCTCTGTGGGCACTCGAGTCATTGGTCACCACTCACCAGGTCGCGAAAAGTCTGTCCCCTTTTGCAAAACACTAATGATTTTGTTCTTTCTCACAGTGTGGAACAGAATGATTTTATTCTAGAATTCCTGTTACAGAATTCTTTTCTACATTGTTATCACAAAAGATTTTGAAGAATGATGCACAGAGCATGGCTTGGATGTAAAGCCCTAACAGTTGACCTGAGTGCTGCATGTGTTGCTCTCAAGCTAACGGAGTATGAGCCAAGGTTTGACAAATTATCAGCATGCATGCAATAGCAAAAATCACATTAATTGTGCAAAAACATGTCCAATGCAAACTTTTACCTAATGCAGTGTTTGCAGTCCAAGACATAAAGTGTTTAAAATGTGTTAAGCACGTTTAGTTTTCTTGTTTATCTTGCTCATCCTAGTACAGGTTGACTTTTACTTTTACTAATCCGACACCTGTAGAAGCAGGGAAAGGACCCGGGGTAAAGCTTGCCCCATACAATTTCAGTCTGGCATATAATCATATTACAAGTTGAGAATCCCTTATCCAAAAATACATGTGCCTAACTATTTAAAAAGTTTGTATAAATTCCCTTCAGGCTATGTGTACAATGTAGTACTATAATAATTTTTTGAGTTGATTTTTTTTCCAACAAAAAACTGTTTGTATCATTGAAAGCTCTGTTATTGTGTTTTTCTTTTAAGACAAAAGATGTTAATTAGTTTGGACAACTGTATGAGTTGTTTTTCTAAAACTAAAACCTCGGTATTCAGGTTTAATTGCAGTGTTGGCACTTTGAAATAAATAAGTTGGTTTTGTGTTGCAGTTTGGGCACTCGGGCTCAAAAAGGTTCGCCATCACTGCATTAAAGAAATGGTTTGCCAGTTTGCCAAGAAAAAGGCAAGGAAAATAAAGTTTTAAACATTAAATGTAGTTTCTGTCACACTTCAGCAGGAATTTTTCTATATAGCAAATTGGTACTACATCAACATGTATTTTATGTATGTTTGTCAATGTTTATGATAATAAATTTTTTAGGTTTTGCCAATTGACTTTTATTTCATAATGTGCATAGGACTGGAGGGAGGGAGGGCTCAAGTGGGAAGGGGCGCGCGCTAAATATCTGATCTTGCCTAGGGCACCAAACTGCCTTGCACCAGCCCTGCCTGGTGACTTCCATGTCTGGGACAAAGGACAAGCGTTGTCATTCCCCAAATTACATTCTGTTTACAGCCACCCCATATCTGCATAGTTCCCACCTTAGTGTTGTCTCTTGGTCATACTGGACTGTGATGGAACATTAGGAGGTGGCCTGGATAGATAGATATAGATAGATAGATAGATAGATAGATATGTTTTCTCTTAAGGTGAATAACTGCAAGAATCACATCTGATATTACATTCTCCATGAGATCGCTTAAGGCCATGCTGGGGATGTGTGGTGAAAAATGCATATTTATTTGCACGACTAACATGTCTTGTAATGCAAAACTGATATCTATTCTTTGGGTTTAAAAGAAAGTTCAGGAAAAAAAGACCTTTCCGGGCTTTATCATGAAGCTTTGACTCATGTTTATAGAGAAGCTGTTGGGAAATCATTCAAATCATGAGAGAAAATATTTTACAGAGCAATTTCTTTTCATCCCCCCTTCTCCATGCATAAATTTCCATTACCAGCCTGTGAAAATAAAAATTAAAAAGTAGCAAGAATTAATAATTACAGACAGATTTTAGGTCTATCTTTGTTGTTATATTTAGAAAGGGAGAGTCTCAGGTTCAAACCCCCACTTTGTCACAGTCAACAGGTAAGTTAGCTTACCTTGGGCAAGTTCTCAGCCTAACATAGCCTCACAGCATTGTTGTGAAGTTAAAATGAGACAACCTCATTGATGTCATCCTCAGCTCCTTGAAGAAGATAATGCCTCCAGTAAAAGCATGATTGTTCCCATGTGTTCCTGCAAGGTTTTTTTTTTATATATTGGGTATCAGAAACTGCAGATACTTGGGACAAATCCAGCTGCCCAAAGGGTATTGCAATTCTTCACAGTTGCCAACTCATGCATGAGAGAGGTGCTATGTGTGATGCACATTCATTATTCAATAGTCCATTGTATCCCGACAAGTCCTGAAAAAAAAATGTTAAGGAGTTAAAAGGGCAACACCCAATATTCTCTCTATATATTTTAAAACATGCCATTTATTTTGTGATGAGACAGTTATTATTGCAACAGAAGTAGATCTGGGCTTTTGCGATGTGATTCTTGCATGTCATGTAGAAGACCACAGCACTGAAACGAAACTATTTCTTCTTAAAATATAAAGACACCAGTGAACTAAACCAAGGTGAAACTGAAATAACCAAAATGAACTTGAAGTTCACAGAAGGTGAAAATTCCATGAGAATTGTACTTGTCAATAATAATATACATGCTCAGATTTGACACACACACATTTAAAAATGCACTATTTATTTCAGTTCCAGAACGAATGCATAATCAATTGGCCATTAAATTGTCCTTATCCTATATTTTAACCTTGAAAATTGGCTACCTGCCACTGGAATAAATGATCAGTTGAAAGGCAAAGAGAGCAAACCCATATGAAATAAGTTATCTAGTGGGCTCTGACCCGTCAAACAATTCAAAACAAAACAGTTGTCCTACTAAGTGCTCCAGATAGGAGAGAAGTTGAGGTATTTTATTCAGAGCTTTCTCCTCTTCTCTATTTATGCCCTTCCTTTTCTTATGTCGTTCACAATACAGCTTTGTGAAGTGTATTGGTGGGGTGGACACTGAAAAAGTTGATAAGAATGTACTACTTACCACCTCCCCTCAATCACCTAGGCTTGTCTGTCCTCCTCCGGTGTAGTGGAGGATGCTGTGTCATTACCGGTGTTGAAATAAGATTCAAATGCTAGTCCATTTAGATTTTGTATGTGAAATGGGGAAGAAGGCACCATCTTGTGCTTTGCCTCAAGCACAAAAAGGTCTTGGGCCAGGGCCAGGCGAAACTTTTTTTTCTTAATGAACCCTCACATACTGAGATATGGAAAAACACATTCTTCTTCATCCCGACAAGGGAGGTGTTCAAATGAAAACCCTTCACACATTGAGGCGGCCAGAGCAGGGTCACACTCACCCTCCACTGGCCACACAACTGTATGCGTATCGAAGTCCACATGAGGAGGGATCCTGATTGGCTCAGGTTACCACCTGATGTAGAAGAGCTCGAAGCATATGTGCTGGAACATGAGTAGGGCACCTTCTCAGTTGCAGAACATGTGGCAGGTGGGGCCATGGCAGTGAGCAGATGGGTGGGGGGAAGGGGTCAGCCTATCCAGCCCTTTAACCCCTTCACATGTCCTTTAAATGTGTGAGGAGGCTGTCTGAATGCCCCTAGGGTACGTCCCCCAACTCATATGGTACTGCATGCAGAATAAATGCTTTCCATGAAAAACTAAGAGAGAAAACCTACCTGACCTACCTCACAGGGTTGTTGTGAGGATAAAATGGAGAGGAGGAGGAGGATTATGTAAGCCGCCTTGGGTTCCTTGCAGGAAAAAAGGCGGGATAGAAATATAATAAAGAAATAGATAGATAAATAAATAAATAAATAAATAAAAGTCACTTTACAGTGACTTTACCACATCAGCACTGAATGTGAGAATTGGACCTAAGTATGCAAGTCATGGGAGTAATAGCACTTCCAGTCAGCACTAACTAAGCCACAAGTGCAAGAAGATTGTGTCCAGTTCTACATATCATGGTTTGAAAAGTATGTAAAAGGTGAATTAGCCACACAGCAAGGAGAGAGATTTGGAGGAAATATTCATTTTGAAAAGCTTTGAAAGTGCATCTGTCACATCTCTCTACTGAGATCTATAGTGGGGTGTGATCACCTATCCCGAGTTCTAAAGCAGGGGGTGGTCAACTTGTGACCCTTTAGATCAGTGTTCTTCAACCTTGGGTCCCCAGATGTTTTTGGCCTACAACTCTCATCATTCCTCACCATTGGCTATGCTGGCTAAGCCTGGTGGAAGTTGCAGTCCAACAACATGTGGAGGGCCACATGTTGCTCGTAGAGCTATTGCTGTCCTGGAGCTACTGACAAAGCCTCACGTATAAAGGAGTCTAACATGCATTAGAGAAACTGTCACTTTGCAGAAGGAATCACTTATGGATTAAGCTGTGGATTCAAGGGTTATTTTCTGCTAAGTGGCAACATATTCCCCTAAGCCAGCATTCTGTTTCTTTAAAAACATAAGGTGTGGGAGCATTGCTGTTCATGCACATTGTTTTCATCCACAATATATTTACCATTCATTTCAAGAGGAAGAACACTGGCATGCAGGTCTTTTTTGCACAGAGAAACCTGCTTTGTGCCTCAAAATGAATGTGGTAGTCCCTGTGCACAAGCCTTTCATGTGTACAGTTTAGCACACACAGAGCTGAATGGGATGGGCATCCTTCATTTGCAAGTTTTTGATCAAGACAGATCTGTCCATAGATAACACATTCTACTTTAGTCTTTAGCTGTGTTGCAATGTGGGCCACTTTTCCAATTGCCCAAACTTCAGTACCAGCTCAGACAAGATAGAAAGTAACAATCCTAATTTAAATGATAAATCTGCACAAGAGAGAAGATGTATTGCACGCTGTTTTGGCCCAAGTCAAAACAAGGATCCCAAATGTGCTTATCCCATGAAGGAAAAGAACAGTTTAGATATATAGAAAATGGAATATTTGCCTGAAGCCATTATTCACCCACTTACATTGGCCAAGAAGCCATGACTATGCACAGATATGATAAATGTCACCTATCTTGTGTTATTCTTCCCCCTGTAGGGCTGCTATTGTGGATAAGTGCACTACAGATATGGTATTTCTGAGAAAAGAAAAATATATATGAAACTTTTACTTTAGAGCTGTGTTCAACCTGCAAATTGAAAAAGCTTTGCATACCAAATCTATCCTAAAAAGAAGGCTGTAGAAAATGAGCTTAGATGCCCAATGCAAGGAACAAAAACTAAATGTCCTTATCCTAAAAAAAATATTTCAAAGGCTTCAAAGTGGGGAAAAATCCATACTTAAAAGTCCAAATTGAGCACTAACATTGTTTGATTAACAGGAGTGTTGGTGGAATGACCGAGAAAGCAGGCTTTGATTTGATTTATTTTTTTTTAAGATGCTGCCACCTGTGCCTTGTTTTGTCTCATCCTCAAAAGGCACCAGTATGAGTGGAATGTGAAGGGAAGGGGTGGGCAAGATTAATCAAGCTCCAAGGGACCACTTGCAGCATCAGGATATATCTATCTATATTGATATCTATATCGATATCTATACCCTATATATACACCAGATTAACCCCTGAGATCTTCCAAGCAGGCCTGTTCTGTCATCCCCTGACCAACAGAGTGTCATCAATTTATGGCATGTGAGTGAGGCTTCTTGGTGGTGGCACCCACCCTCTGGGACACCCTCCCATATGTGGTCTGAGAGGCGGAAACTGTGGCGAACTTTAGATGCCTCTTGAAGGCATCTGTTTGCATGTTTCCCTGACATGTGATTGCATTGTTCCAGTAATCTTTTTAATGTATTTATTATCCTGTATTGTTGTTCTATTGGCCTTTCTACTGTATTTTATATATTTCTTATGTAAACTACTTAGGGTGCAATCCTATGCCCCTCCGAGTCCGACTGTGTCTGGTGCTGTGCCCTCGTAAATCCCTTATGAGGGTGCAGTGCCACAGAGTGTCCACCCCCCACCTCGTACCTGCTATGGATTCCTCCGAGGCAGAAGGAAACCGAGCATGGAAGACCGTGCTCAGTTCTCCCTTGGGGGGGGCGTTCCTGGGGGAGGGGAGGGGCGAGGCTCTGCCAGATTATGAGGAATCCAGGCGGTGCCTCAACCTCTCCTCGGAAGGAGGGGGAAAACATTTAGACGGCTGAAATAAGCCACCTAGATGTTTTCTAGGGCGAGGGGAGTGCGGAGGATATCCTATCCTCCGCTGCTCCCTGGATAGGATGCCCGCAATCCTCCGAGTTTGGAGGGTTGCGGGCAGCCTCATTGGATTGCGCTGCCCAAGATCTTATGATAGCAAGCAGTATATAAGTAGTTTAAAGGAAACAGAAAGAAATAAAATATTGGACACAGAAAAATGGGTGTGATGTCCTATGAGTGGACAACCTCTGTTGAATGCCTGGCAGCTGCATTCTGTAGCAACTATACACTTGTTAAAGGCTTCTCACAGCCAACTCTTCATAGATCATGTTACAGTAATTCAAACAGTAGCCACTCAGGGCTAAAGCACACACTATGTTAAATGTGTAGTGCGTAGCTGATCCAAACTTCTTCTTCTTCTTCTTCTTCTTCTTCTTCTTCTTCTTCTTCTTCTTCTTCTTCTTCTTCTTCTTCTTCTTCTTCTTCTTCTTCTTCTTCTTCTTCTTCTTCTTCCTCCTCCTCCTCCTCCTCCTCCTCCTCCTCCTCCTCCTCCTCCTCCTTCTTGCTTTAGTTTAAGCGTACAGGGCATCAATCTGGATCAAGACTAGCACACATGGGTATGGGGTGGCCAAACCTAACCACCAAGTGGCTTTCCCTTCCCTAAATTCCCAAGCAATAGGGAGGGGGGATTATTTATGGGCTTTGACCCTGTGGTTTGAGGGGAGGCCTGTGACCCCTATGTCATTGGGGCTCCTTATCCATTACAGCTTTTATTCTGAGCTTTATAGGAACTATCCATGGTGCTCCATGGTGGTGAATCTATTTGGAGTACAGCACCATGGACACAGGAGCCACCAGCCTCCAGCCTGTGTTGATCCAAGGCCTTTCCTGTTCCACCCATGCCAAGTCCCCAATCCACTTCCTTTAAACACTGTTGGAATTGCAACTCCAACATTGGGGAGGTAAGTGGTGGCAAACTATCCATGAGGTGGGGGGGAGATGGGATCTGAGTTGAATCTCCCCCTTCAAGGGCAAACCTCTTTCTCTCCACCCTTGGAAGGGGAGATCTGATATACCCTGTGGCCCCTAGGACACCCTTCCAGAGGCCATAGGATTGCAGCCTGGCTGAAATATCATATCTGCACAAATTAGATCAAATATCTAGCATAATAAACTAATCTTGTTTATTTAGAATAAAAGCTCATTTTTATTCAGTTCAATGTATTTCATTATATCCCTTAGATTGCTGCAGCCACCTCCATCACTGACAGCAAGTCAATTCTACCGTAAGGGTTTTTTGTTGTTGCTGCTGGTTGCCTTTTTTTCCACCCTATTGCAATGAAGTTCCAAACTTTGCTTCACTGCGCCAAGGGGGTTTGGAAGGAGCAGCCATCTCAAGTCTTTTCCTTAAAGCAAGATATTGAGCACCTGCCTGATAGTATTAAATGTGTCATCAATCATCCCTGGCTTAAGTTAGACGCAGGAGCATCCTTTGGACCCTTTTAGGTGAGCAAAAAGAAGGAAGAGGGAGACTATGACATTGTGGTAGAATTAATCATTCACCACTGAAATAATGAATGCACAGACATGGGCAAAACTCTCCTGATAAATGCTGCTAACTGTAATCATAGTATCACAGAACTGTAGAGTTGGAAGGAACCTTGGAAGTCATCTACTCCAACCTCCGACTCGGTGTAGGAAGCTTGCAATTATTCCATTATTTAAACATTCTTATTTTAAAACTGCAAAATTCTTTCAGTTGTTTCAGCAGAGCGGGAACCTCCAAATCCAGCTCAAATGTCACTTTAATCAAAGTTAATGGCTTTATAGATCTGTATTTGTTGTTCATGATCAGAGGGCTGGCAAGATTTCTATGCTTTATATTTGATATTCAGAAATTTCTGCCACTGATAACTAATACCTATTAAAATATCAAACTAATACCCATTAGAATACCATTGTAATTAACTTGAACATAAGCAAAGTTTCAACATTCATTGTATACAGGATCAGGAAAATGTGCAGTTGGTATTTGTAGGCTGGAAGAACCAAATTCAGCTGATATGCAACCTTATTTCAGTGGCTTGAACTTTCAACCCCCCAAAGTGAAAGGATATCCATTAGTCTGAAATGTCATAATCTTTAATACGGATGGACCAGGCTCACACCTGTTACAGTCCTAATCACATCCCTGCAATTATGAAGAGGGTAAAATTTGGCCCAAAGTGCATTTTTAGAAAAGAGTCAATTTTTATTGCTTTTTCAATATATGCACATAAGGACAAAGGAGATCACTTCCACTGGCAAGTCCTTTGAAGCGTAAACTGCTTATTCCGGAAAACATTGAGGCAAATAATACAGGTGTAGCAAAAATCTCCAAGAATCCTCACTTTCCCTTTAAAAGATATGGGGAATAACAGTAGCAGAGATCTTAATTTTTTAAAATAATAATAATAATAATAATAATAATAATAATAATAATAATAATAATAGAACTTTGGGAAGAGATATAACCAGTGATGCTGCCAGAGTTGAGGGGCCCTAGGCGAGGTGCCCACTGGGGGTGCTCACACACACTCCTGGGCACTCCACCCCAGGTTCTCTCACCCCCCTGCACTCTTTCTCTCTCTCCCCACTGGCATACTCTCTCCCTGCACTTGGTGCGCTCTCTACCATTACTGTTTCCCTCTCCCTTCCATTTCTCACTCTCCTTGACTTACCACTGGCAGTGGCACCTTTTCTTTCTCGGTCTCTCTTTCTTTTCAGTTTTTTAGAAATTGTTTTCTCCCATCCCTAGAGAGGCTCTTGCTGGCTCAGCTTGTCTGAGCATGGAAAAGCTAAGCACGGTCAGGCCTGGTTATTACTTGGATGGGAGACCCCTCCTCTAGTTTCCTGCATTGGGCAGGGGGTTGGTCTCAATGGCCTTGTAGGCCCCTTCCAGCTCTATGATCCTATGATATCCTATGAAATGAAAACGTCAGGTTCGACTGCAGCCTCACCTGCAGAATGCCTGCCCTCTCCTAAAGTTAAAAGAAATGAGAGAGAGCAAAAGATACTGCTGTCAGGTAAGGGGAGGAAAGTAAACACTGGGGGTGGGAGGGGTAGGAAGAAAAAAGGAAAGAGAGAGAGAGTTGGTGGTGGAGACCAGATCTTGCCTGAAGGTGTATTTTTTTAAAGACCATTGCTGATGTATGTGGTGACTGAATTTAGGGGCCCAGTGTCTGGCCCTGGCAGTGCCTTGATATAACCAGCCCATGCATTTCTGCGGCTATTTTGCTGGAGCGTGAACCTCCAAATTCTCCTCAGATTTCACTGTATGTAAATTGATATTCTGTGACAGCTCTCATTTAAATATACATTATGAACTATAACTCTGTATCTGCTTCCCTCTCCAAAGGCAATGGTCTTTCTACCTTAAAAATACAGGGTATGGAAGGAGAGAGGGACTCTAATTGATGGGGGTGTCTGGTCTCTCATACGCTCTGTGTGGGAATATGTTTTTGTTCCCAGTCTCCAACAGAGAAGTGTCCAAAATCTTATCTATGTGCTACCGTGGGATAACTAGCTGGCAAAAAAAAAAAAGGTCCCCTGAAGGAAACAGGATAGTTACAAGGCCGGTACTTTGAAAGTACCTCAGTTTTTTTCAGACAGGCAGACTACAAAGCATGGTTTTAGTGGTGGCAACAACTGTTCATCCTCCAGGCTGTGAATGTGCAATGGTTCGTCATCATCTTGGCATCTGGTGTGAGAGAACTGTGGAACTGTGATATAGTTGCTACCAACTGAAAGCGTTTCATGTGAGTCCAGATGCATGCATGTAATATGTAGGCACATAATACAGCAGCTTTGCAATGGACGGTTACGCATGAGCCAATATACCATCCTGTGGAGAAAACACTATTGGATGGTACCAAATCCATATTAGAGGAATGCCTTTATTAAGTCAACAGAAATGTCACAAAAAAGTGTGTGAGTGCGAGCTTTTGAGTTCTCCAGGTGGTAAACAAAAGATGGGTGGATGGATGGGAAGGAAAACAAGCTGAAGCCAGAGATTCTGACAGTCCTAAAATGGAATATGAGGGGAGTTGTGCACAAGCTTGCAGACTTAGAATTCCATCAAATTCTGGATTTAAATAATTTATGCTACCTTCTGAACATAAAAAAACATGCAAATTGGGCTCTACTAAGTGCTATGATGGTTACGTTGTATCTAGTACTGTCCGTAGGAGTCTCTTGGAGCCCTCTCTCTATCGGGTGACAATCGCTTTATAGGGTTGTGCTAGTGGGTACCTCTCCATTCCCATCTTTGGGAGTGTGCGAATACCCTTTGCTGATTTGTAAGCGGGGGAAACTCTTATTACTCCCTCCAGTATATGGGGAGAGTCAACAACTCATAGAAATCAAATCACCTCCCCCCCTCATCCTGAAAAAAGGAATAGAATTTTCACAGAAGGAATGTTCAGCACTGAACATTGACAAAATCCCTCCCAGTTGTTCTGCCAGTTGTTCTGATGGGAGATCAGTCAGCTTGTGAGAACAGTATGGGTGACCTCTTGTGATCCAATGGTGTAAAAAAAAAAAAAGCCCTCTACATCCCAAAGTGAAGCAGCTAGTTACAAAAGAGCGGGAGGCAATCCCAGATGCTGACAAGGCGTGTTACGCAGCTTATTTGTCTGTCAAAGGCACTTTCAAATGCACAAGGCACCGTGGTGTCCGGATGCCGATGAAAGGTTTTAAAGCAGTATTTAGGTAAATCATAAAGTGCGCTTCATCCTTCGAGGAGACATTGGGCTAGTTTATATGTGGCATTTTTGTGCAGAGTAAAAAATCATCACCACAGGGCTGGCCCAACATAATAGGTAGTACAGGTGGGGAGGCTCCAGGCTAAGAATATCCTCTGAGGAAGCACAAATTGCACAATCCCGTTTGGGACAATGTGATATGAGTAGGGCTGGGACAAATATCCCCCCCCCACACACATACACATTTGTGGGGCCACCTGTTTCCTGAAAAAGTAGAGGGGATTTTCAGCTATTCTGGTGTGTGTGTGTGTGTGTGTGTGTGTGTGTGTGAAGACTTTCCTCTACTCCCAAGCACTTGATGACATATGATGGTCAGTTATTATGTTGGCTCCTGGTATTTTATTGTAACTGTTTTACCAGTGCCTTTTTGAGATGAGTGAGTGAATGAATGAATGAATGAACATGTGAGTCTGAATTCTATTAATTTTCAGTTGGGGGTGGACTTAAGAGAAGGTGGCAGAGGGGTTTCTACTTTTCTTCTTCTTTGCCCCCTTCAGAAGCCACCCTGGTATCAACTGGAGTAGAAGGATTTCCAGAGTTGACCTAACTTGGTAAGTTCCAAAGACGTTCTGGAAATAGCAGGAGGCAGGCGCAGCATGGGTCAGAGAGGGCTCCGGGCATGTGAAGCTATTGTGGTGCAGTCCTCAAGGATGTAGTACAGGGATGCCTCAGAACTGTACTACATGAGTTTCACATGTCTAGTTTTCTTCACATGTCGTTTGTTTTCTTGCTGCGCTGCAGAACTTGAAGCATAGAAGGCAAGACCCAGTGTGGCTTGGAGACCCTTGCCCTTTCACCACACTGGGGGCCTTCAAGTCTAATGTGGCCTGTGGGCATCCCTGAGTGGAACTGGTCCCAGCTCTTATGCTCCAAGGCCTGTCATGTGGTGAGGAATTGGTGACATCAATCAATTCTAACCTACCTCACAGGGTTGTGTGAGGATAAAATGGAGAGGAGGAGGAGGAACCTTGGGTTCCTGGCAGGAAAAAAAGGGGGGGGTATAAATATAATAAATAAATAAATAAAATAAATCATCAGTACACTGAAGGCCTTTGGGAATGGAAGGCAGGGCCTCGTTCTGCATGAAGGATCCCTGGGCTATCCCATACCATCCAACGTTTCACAGATGAAAATAGGGACACACATGTGAATTTGCAGAGGTATGGTTAAGCAACATGAAGGTATGGCCAGGCAACATGAGGGTGTGGCCAAGGGTATGGCCAGGCAACCAAAGCATGGTCAAGTACAAAAGTTATTAAGGAAACATAACATTTTATATATTATAATTAATACATCATTATATTATATATTATTTTATAATATTTTATAAGTGGCTTTAGTATTTTTTTTTTACCTTACTTAAACCCCTAATTGTTGATATCTGGTGTTTTTCATGGGGGGAGGGGGTCAGTGCTTGCAGGGCAATCTCTTTCTTTTTGTTTTAAAATGGTCAGGATTGGCACAAATTCAACAGGTGAAGCTTACCCACCCACCCACATCCCCAAACATGGAGCTTCAGAGAGAAGGGGAAATTTCTTGCATTTCCTTCTGACACTGTAACCTCACCTGTTAGAGGCACAGAGTCAGCTCTGTTAGGAAATAAAATCTTTGGCACTATAAAGATAGGAATCATGTGATAAATTCCCTCATTCACTTCTCCCTTAGTTCCGGCCAGTGGGTGCAGCCTCCACCTCCTTTTCTTTTCACCCAGCTAATCCCTTTCCCACAGCAACATGCAGCAGAGGCAGCAGGTAGAGCATGCACCTGCGCGCGCTTGCGCGCGCACACACACAGAGCCTTGCCTGGCTGTCCCAGCTTAGCAGCATCTGTTCCCTCCCTACTCTTAAAGGGTCCATGGTCAAAATTGCAGCTAAGCTAAAACTGCAAGCTTAGCTGCAATTTTGACCATGGACCCTTTAAGAGCTGCTTAAAGTAGCTTTCAGTTGCGGGAGGCGAGGCAGGGGAATTCCGGACTCTGCATGACAAAGTGGGAAGCTATGATGGCTTAAGGGTTTTCGTGAGGGTCTCAGCATTTTCAGGGCAATCGGAGACTATGGTATCCTAGGTCCTTGCCTCACATGTCTTCCAGTTTCAAGAGCAGTGGCAAAGCTAGGCTGGACCTCAAGGCCAAAATTCAGGGCCCCACAACCCAGGCGGCCCCAAAATGATTACCCAGAGAGAAGCAGATGATGGGGGCAGAAGCAAACAGGCCTAACACAAGCATCTGGGCTAGAATGGGCATGGTATGAACATCCATGGCTGATGGTGGCTGCTGCAGCTCCCTTCCTTCCTTCCCTCCTTCTTTTTAAAAAAAATATCTGTAACTGGCCATGCACACAGTTACAGATGTTCATTTTATTATTTTTCCTTTAAATATATATTATCCTTTCCTACAACACAATGGTGCTTATTACTAAGTAAATGGGTTTAGTGTAGCCTTCCCCGCCTAGTGCCTTACAGATGTTTTGGACTATAACTCTGAACATTGGCCACACTGGCAGGGGCTGATGGGAGTTGAAGTCCAAAACATTTGGAGGGCACCAGGTTGGGGAAGGCTAGTTTAGCATCAGGGCAGTTGATGCAAACTCCATTTTGTTCCTGTAGTCATGATAGTGCAATGATTGACCTGAATTTAAAATATGAAACTGCACGTGCTCAGAGCATTTATTTTTATTATTGAGGTATGCAGAAACTGAGGTGAAACTGTGGTAAAAGTTTGACTGTTCTGTTCTGTTTCAATGACTGAAGGACTGAATGGGTTAATAGTAGAAGAAAAATGTATGTATTCGACTGGAGGCTTGAGCCAGAGGAGAGATACACTGTAAATATGGTGTGGAGTGGTCATTACTGTTCACACTGAGTGAGAAATTAGGCCAGGGTTCTGTCTTTATATATGGGAAGGTAGGATAGAAATTGGCACTCTCTGATTGGAGAATAACTGACCATTCTAAAGATGCTAATTGGTACTAAATTTAGACAGAGGTGCTGTGACAGAATATTGGCCACATCAAAGGTGATTGGCTATTGAATGGTAGTTAGGGGATGGAGATAAGTGCAATGTTAGTTGTGTGCCTCACAACCAAAATAATGCACAGGGCCATCTGAAGAAGGGCCCCATAAGGCCATTAAGCCCAGGGTGTAAAATTACCTAGTTATTCAGAGCAATGAGCGAATGACGTCTGAGCTAATCCATGCACAAACACCACAGAGCTCATACAATTCCACTCTGGGTTCTGCATTCCACTTTGTGGTGTTTTTTGGTGGAGCAAAATCGACCTATTCTTCACAGCACTAAAAGTTTCTGGAATGGACCCAAAGAACATTTCTGCTCATTGCTACTCAAGGGAGCAAGAGACATGTAAATGTTGCTTGGCACATCGTCCAGGTTTCTCTTTTTCCCATCCCATTCTCTTCTGCCTCAGTATAAATATTTAGGACACATAATTAGATTTGACTGATAAGGAAATGGAGAACCACATTTATAACTAGCAGAAAGGAGTAGTGAGTGAACTAAATTTCAATGACACACCACAGGCATAATTACAGACAGACCCAAGACCTGTTAATAACTTTCTTCAACAATGCTTATATGACTGAGTTAGGAGCACCCAAGTGAATGAATCTTCCACAAAGGCTAACGGATACAGCAGTAGGTGCCATTATATCCACAAAGCTGCTTGAAATATTGATCAAAATGCTGAACACTATTGATGTCAACCTAATTAGTCTTTCCCATTCCAGGTGCATTTTCTGCATAACTGATTCATTACAATTTCTGCTTTTTGAAGAACATATTAAAGAAAGAGATGGTCAAAATGCCTTGACTCATGCTCCCCTTCCCTCTTTTCACTCCCCCCCCATTTTTTTGCTTCAGTTTTATTGGGGTGTGTTGTTTTTTTTAAATAAAAAGTGTAATTAAAAAACACACCCTTCAGTTAAAGAAGATATATTTGGATTTTTAGTTTTTTGCTTTTTAATTTTAGAATTAGGAAATAAGCTCATTTGAAATTACCGGTAATCAGTAGCACTAGTGTTGATTCATACACATTGCTTTGTATATACTCTAAAATCAGCTGAGTATACTACCGGCATCTACCGCATCTTCACAACACATTTTTTACCCACATAAAAGTCATTGTCAAATGTGATTTAGAAACATATGCTCTTTCCACACTCATAGGTCAGTATCCAACATTGGAAAACCCATGGTGCCAGCTTACACTATTGCCATACTACTAGAAGTCACTTGCACTAGTGGTACGTCAATAGCGTAAGTGGAGTGGCAGTGTTGGATATTGCCCCATAATGGTGTGGAAAGCAAGTGGGGTGTGATGGACAGAGCATTATTCTTGGATCAAGGAGGCCATGCTTCAAATCTCTGCTCAACCATGATTCTCACAGGGTGGTTTTGCATATATCACTATCTCAAGGATTATTGTGATGATAAAAACAAGCAACCCATTGAAGAAACTTGGAGGAAGAAAGGAATATAAATGGGAGAAGCCGGGCTGTAATATTTAATTGGTAGACTAATCAACTATAGCCTTAGTTAGTTATTAAGTGTGCATGAGAGTCAAGGGCATACTTGACTTAATTTCGGGAGTTTGGCTTCCGATGTGTTACTGTAACAGGCAACAACAACAGCAAAAATCAACATAGACTTGATTTGCAATGTTGCACAGTGCAATCTTGCATAGTTTACTCAACAACAACAAAAAGAAAAAGAAAAGAAAAAGCTTACTCCTATAATGTGTATAGGACTGCAGTATAAAGATGGTTGTTCCTTCTAGCAATAGTTAGCAGCTTTTGCATATTAAACTGTAAATGAATGTACACATCCTTCAGTATCTCAAAAAGGCATTGCTAGAAAGGTTTTACTTTTGGTAGTATGCACACATTTATTTAAGTATAATGAAAGAATTAATGAAATAATCAATAAGTAATGGATGGTTAATCAACAAACAAAGTGATCCTATGGCCCCTAGATAGCATCGGGGGAGGGCATGGGATTCTTTAGATTCCCCCTCCCCCCTTGTAACCATCATAGAAAGAAGCACACCGGCAGCTTCTCCGAGGTCAGAAAAGCGACCTCACAGAAGGGGTAAGGGGGCGGGGAGCGGAGGAGACTGGGGCCATCAGGATACAAAGTGTCCTAGTGGTGCTCCAGCCTCCTTCCCTCCCCTTCTGAAGCACTGCAGCTAGGCAGCCGAAATCAGCTGTCTAGCTGACTTTCAGAGCGGGAGGAGCAGGGAGGCAAAGATCATTTCCGCTGTTTCTCCCACTCTGCAGAGGATACTTGCAAGGCTCTGAGTTCAGAGGCTTATGAGCATTGAGGGTGCAGCTCACTGGATTACACCCAAAAAATAATAATTGGTTGACAGACCCGGTGTGACACATAAGCATGCATGTGTTACAATGTGTGTGCAAGTTAAACAAAGCCATCATGTGATTAAATAAATCTTACCGGATTCATCATATCCGTAATCATGTAAGTTTTGATTAATTAAATCTGAATAAATTAGTGTAGGAATCATTTGAGAGAACAAAACAAACCCATACTGTCAAGTTGCCTCCCACCTCCCACAATTTCTCTACCCATAAATAGGGTGGAGAATTTCAAGAGGCCATTTGCACACAGCTCTGCTGTAAATATATTGTCTAGTCCAGGACAATGTCTCATTGGATTCCATTGAACACATACCCCTGAGTAAACATGCTTAGGGATTAAGCTGAATATGTTACGACTTTAATGTTGCCTTATTTGGGGAACATCAGTATGTAACTTGTCTGTGGAAGTTTGGCATCCACAAAGTGGATAAAAGTATGGTTTTGAACAAAGTCTGAATTTGAAAGGGAATTACCGGTATGTGCAAATGATGAACATGTTATTGCTAAAATGTATAAACTTTTGTTAAAATTTGAGACAGAGGAAGAACAAGTGAAGGAATGTATGATAAAATGGGCCCAAAACTTTGGTTATAATATACTAATGGAACAGTGGGAAAATATGTGGCTAAAAGGTTTGAAATTTACGTTAAGTTCTAGCCTTAAAGAGAATTTTTATAAGATGATGTATCGTTGGCATACGTCTCCGGAGAAATTGGCAAAAATGTACAGAGGAACTTTGGGTGTTTGTTGGAAATGTGAACAACAAGAAGGGACATTTTTACCATATGTGGTGAACATGTAAAAAAGCCCCCCCCCAAAAGGATACGAAATTCACTCATTAATTCAAAAAATCTTAAAGACTAATATACGATTGAATCCAGAGTCTTTTCTCTTGGGATTAATGGACAAGCAACTGGAAAGAAGTCATGGAACTTTATTTTTATGTATAACGGCATATTATTGTATGCACAAAAGTGGAGATGTTCAATATTGCCTACAACAGAACAGAAGAATGGTTGGTGAAGATGCTCGAGCTGGCAGAGATGGCTAAACTTTTCATTGATTAAAGAAAGCACAATATCTACGTTTATTGTGGAGTGCAAACGTCTAATTGATTTTTTGCAGGGATCAGAAAAAAAATGATTTGTTTATTTGTGGGTTTGGTGAATAAGAAGAAATTTTTCTGAGATAATAGAAAAAAAGAGAATTTTCTTTGTAATGATAGAGTAAGAGAACATATTGTTACCTATATTTGCTGTAGAGAAAATTGGAAGTCCATTTTTGTTTTCTTGTTTGTTAATTGTTATATGTTTTGTGGTGTTTGTTTGTGTTTTTAATATTAATAAAATATACAACAACAACAACAAAAAAGGAAGTTATATGCTATAACTTTATAAGTTATAAAGGAAGTTTAGCATCCACAAACAGCTAAGTCTCCCAATGGGTCAAAGGTCTGTGCTGATGTGACACCTGCACATTTTTCTGGATGCAACCAAGTGGCACAGTGCATCACTATGAAATGTAAAACTGCCAGAAAACCTCCCCAAATTTTTGACGGGCATGCACAGGCATGGCAGAATTGATGCTTCATGACAGCTCTATTAGAGCAGCCATATCCCTATGTATTCATATCCAAGACAGGTGAGCAGTTATTCTTCTACTCTATTGATTTACCCCGATTGTTATGATTTATTTTATCTCCCAGGATTCTAGACTTCATTTCCTTTATTCTCTCATCTCCCATGCTCATGCTGGCTGTCTTGTCTACCTCCTACTGTAACTGCTGTCAGCTGCCACTACCTTTGTATAGAAAGTATCTTTCACTTCTCAGCCAATTGCCAGAGCTGTGAATCATGTGCTGTCTGGTGAATCTCCAGCATTCCTAAATGAGCAATTTTCATAGCCTTCTGGCAAATGTACCTTTAAGCATAGACTGAATGCATGGCCCTTTCCCAATTGCACCAAAAGGCGATGTGAGAGATCAAATGGTATTCTATAATATAGAGTCCAAATCCATCAGAATCATATGGTCCATCACCATTGCCTGTTAAAGACAAGGTACTTACTGCTATGAACAGCTGTGGACAAGGGATAAACATGGCCGAGATCAACCTGTCCATTCAGAATTATTGTTGTATTCATACGAATCAGGGGTATTCTGTTACAGCTGATTGAACAGCTTCCCCAAACAACTTAATCATCATTCTGTTTCCACTTTTTCTTAGATCTGAAATGAATTAACATCCCTGCAAATTTTCACAGTGAATACTATTTGAAATGCTTTCAGAATGCTTCACTTCAGCATTTGACAGCTGATGGTTTTCAGTAGTGATCAATATTTGACAGTACCTGACACATATAGCAACCCGTATTTTGCAGTATATTATAGCTGATGTGCTGTAGCAGTCAGCAATCTCTGACATGTATGAGCCAACATTGACAGCATCTGGCATCTGATATGCAGCAGTAATTTATACATTTTGCTCAAATTTCATTTATTCATTAATTTATCTGTTCAGAGAACATCCCTTCAAACAGGTGAAGAATCAAACAGTTAACTGTCAACATCAGATTTCTACTCCAAAATGGAGTATCAAAATTTGGGGTCACATTTGACATTAAAAATTAAATAGCAAAATTCAAACAATGGTCAAACTTTGAATTTTGTTGAAAAATGTGTTTTTAGCTCACACTTTTAGTCTTCATTTTGGTGTTGATTCATTCTGGTCTCGATCATCTTCCTAATAGGGCCCTTGTGCTCTCCTGACCTGTCCCCTTATTTGGGGCAGCCTCTCTTCGTTCTCCTGTTTAAATCCCTTTCATGCCACTCGGTCTGTTGCAATCCATCTCTCCTCTCCTAAACTCCTCCATAGTTAACTAAATAGTTGCCAGTCCTATCTGAATACTGCCTAATGTGTATACTCTTATTGCTGAATACTGCCTAATGTGTATACTCTTATTGCTGTAATAAACTTGATTGACTTTTGTCTTATTGCTAATTCCCCTCTTTAGAGAGCCCAGTTGTAGATTCATTGCTTTTCCCCACTTGGACATCCCAATTCCTGCCACTTTGTGCCATGACTGAGAAATTCATTTCAGTTCATTTTGGACCAGAATTTACCTAGTTCACACCTCCTAGAGTGAAATGCAGACTTGGATGCAATTTGCGGTGGAAAGTCCGCACATTTTCCAAGCTTGTGATGCCATTTGCAGAACAAAAAAAATATGCTTGAAAACTGCATACATTTGAAAAATGTGTTTGGAAAAAAGTGTATGAAAAAAATGCATACTTTTGAAAAAATGTGCACAAACACACTTTAATCAGTGGGAGAAAAATGCACACTCAGGGGAGGCTGGTGAGTGACTCCTATTTCGGTGGGGCTTCTTTTCCATTGCAGGTTTTTCAGCTTTTATTTGGAGCTTCATAGGAGCTGTCCATGCTGCTCCATGGTGGCGAACCTATTTTAGGGATGGAGTTCAGCACCGTGGACAGCTCCTGTGAAGCTCAGAATACACCCTGCAAAAACTGCAATGGAAAAGGAGCCCCGCCGAAATAGGAGCCACCAGCTTCCCCTGCATACATTTCAAAAGCATTTGGAAAAATGTGAGTGAAAATACACACACATTTTCAAGCAAAAATTTAAAAAAAAAATGAAGCTTACAATCTGACACTGACATGAGTCGGAATGAACATAGAGAGGGCATTTGGAGAACCATGAGGAGATCAGGGTTTGCTGAAATGCACATCCCTAGCATGTCTCTAGACCAGTAAAGACTCTAATAACACATGGGCCTCCTGGGCACATGAAAATGACATGTGTGGGTGAGGACAACAAGTGGTATCATGGTGTGTAATGCTTGGTAAGCTTGGGAAAACTAGATGCAAGACACAATTAGGATTCAAGAAACAGTTAATTAGATTCAAAGGGAATCTAGTTTCTAACTGATAGTTGTTATTCATTTAATTATGCCCCCTACGTTGAAATAGGAAAAATTGTCCAAAACATGGTGCTTATTTAACAGCATTTCCACTGTGAATGTATTTTCAGAAGTCCTAATTAAGGCTATGATTATATGGTGTTTTAGCCAATAAGTTGTGTTGCATTTAACCAATTAATTAATTAACTTACTAAAACACATCTTATAGTTTCTCCTCAGTGGATTCCTGATGACTCTGGGGGAATTTGCTATTGCCATTACTGGTGGTTCTGTCAAAGCCCTGATTGACCTGTGGAATGGGGTCCAGCCAGTTGACAGGATTGCTCCTAAACATCCTCTTTTTAAAGATGTTTCCAGTGAGCTGGGGGCAATGAAATGGCAAGGATGACAGCTAGAGAGATGGTAGAGGAAGACTCATGATGAATAGAACCAAACATAGTCTAGACTCACCTTTCCCAACTTGGTGCCCCCCCAGATATGTTGCACTACAATTCCCAGCATCCCCAGGCAGTCAGGCAGAAAGTAGATCTCCATATGTTTTGGACTGCAAACTCCTGACTGTTGGCCATGCTGACAGCGGCTTCTGGGAGTTGAAATTCCAAACACTGGGAAATCTACCTTCTGCCCATCCCTGCCTTAGTGATTAGGAGCATATGTAAATCTGGGAATACTCATCCACATCTTAGAAATGCTTCCCCCTTTCCTTCACCACAAATATTCATCAGAGCACAGAAGACATTTAGAATTAATTCAGAATCCTTTCAAACAGTCTCCCATGTTACAGCTCAATAGTTCAATGGTAGAACACACACTTTGCATGTAGAGGATTCCAGGTTGAAATCCCAGGATCTCTAGAGGCAAGGATCAGACCTTGCTCCCCCACAGGTTTGTGGGGGGCAAGGTTTATGAACATGCTGCCCACAGTAGGCTCCCTCTGCAGCCCCACCCATGCCACTGGAGCCTGCCCCCTACCACTTCCCACTACTTACTGGTTAGCCAGCTGCTTGCCTGCCCATAGTGACGGCATTGAGTGAAGCTCTGACCTAGTTCATAAGGCACACCTGTCCTCACTAGTGCGGCCATTTTAATGATGCCAATTCCTCCCCAGATGTATGTACATCAGGGGCCAAGGCTAGCATGACTGCAGTGACTGCACTAGTGAAGAGAGGCTCAAGGGTCCAACGCTCTGTTCAGCACCACTGCTGTGTCAACCTGCGGTACCCAACGGCAGCAGCGGTGCTGGCCCAGCCAGCAGTGCTGTTGAGTGGAGCTCCTAGCCCACACACCTGCACCTACCAGCACTGTCACCTTACTTATATGGGCTCCTCCCCCAAAGGCGGTGGGGCCAGCAAGATGAGGCACATTGTACAGGCCCAGAGCTCCACTCAGCACTGTTGCCAGGCTAGGGTGGCCATGCATTCTCTTTTTACAGAGGATAGTCCTCTATTTGAAAGGCTGCCAGGGACTGTCCTCTATTTTGAAGGCATCCTCTATTTGAACGGCTGTCCAGTCCAAGCCCGGTTTAAAGATAAAGGACCATCAGGAGGGAGAGCGGCAGCGGCCTTGAAGTGGCCCATCCACAATTAGCACTTGGGCAGCAGGCACACACAGGTCACCTGGTCATGGTCTGCCCCACTATGGTGAGGTATACTGTATTTTTTAGTTAAGTGATTATTATTATTATTATTATTTCTAAATTTGCATCTATACATGTAAATTAGCATATGCAAACTTGATGCAAATCAGTTCCTCTAGCTGATGATTCATACATGGCCACCCTGTGCCAGGCCCATGCATTCCCTCAGTCCCTGCCACCACTCAGCAGAGCCACATCAGGTGTGGTGGAGGCAGCAGCCAAGTGGTGGTGGCAGTGGGGCCTGCTGGGGGCCTCTGAGCCCCGGCGCTTGCCCCAGAATGCCACGTGCTGGTGCCAGGCATGGAAAGGAGTGACGGTAGCTGCTGCCCATCAGATCAGACAATACTGAGCTAGATGGAAAAGCAGCTTTATGCATATTCACGTTGATGGTTTGCAAAGGGAAAAAAGAGAGAATAATGGTCCATAGCAATGAGAACTGAAGATTTGCCGCAATATAGCATCTCCCTTTCCATATGAGAAAAGACATGGAGTCTTTGGGCAATTAACTTGCCTGATCCTCTACTCTGCTAGTTCAGGCATCACCAAAAGGCACATGCCTGCTCTCCACATCTCTGACATTTCCAAAGGAAGACATCCCAGCCTTGACCTCATCCGTATAATTGTACAATGTTATTTATTTCATTTCATTTCATTTCTGTACTGCCCAATAGCCGAAGCTCTCTGGGCAATTTACAACAGTGCCTAAACAAGGCCATAATACAGTAAAAATGATAAAATTATTAACAATACAGAATTTAAAACAGTTTAAAATATTTAAAAACAATTCAGCAACAAAAATACTATTTAATACAGAATGGACCTGTTAAAAACACCTGACATGGATATCCCTATCAAGTCATTAAATATCCCTAGATATCCTAAATATCCCTAAATATCCCTAGATATGTTAAATGCCTCAACATAGATGGCTGACTTAGCCTGGTGCTGAAAAGATGACAAAGTTGGCACCTGGCGGGGCTCAGTGGGGAGATCATTCCACAGTTGGGGGGGGGCACCACTAAGAAGGCCACCTTCCTTGTTGCCACCTTCTGAGCCTCCCTCAACAACAGCATGAACATGAAACCAAATGTGTGGCATCTAGCAAGCACAAGAGATGTACGGCTGCTTCGTCAATACGTTCCATAACAAAACAAGACAATAATAGATGGTAAAGACATGAGCCATCATTATATTCCAAATTCTATTAATCAGTTCAACAACAACAACAACAACAACAACTCTGTGTTCTAGTTGAGATAGCAATGACAAGAAATGCCTATGTGGGAAGCCCACAGGGAAATCTCACTAGAGATCTCGGGCATCCACGCTGAAAGAATGTATGATTCAGGAAAACAAGCAGCAAAGTCAACCTGCTGTCTGGAGGCACGCACAGCAGGGAGGAACACACAGCCAGGGATGAACCACTGGGCATGTCAGCTCTATCTGATGCTCATGTAGGAAAGAGCTGCAGGGCACCCACACTCTTGGAAGCAGAACAAGGAATGAGGCCCATTTTTAAGCATGATGCTGGACATGCTTAAAACAAACAGACAAACAAAAAACTTGGCTATGTTGGGTTTCATGTGGCCGGCATCACATTGAAATTGGATTGTCAGTGCCTATGCATGCAAAACTATCACAGCAGGGATCTGTTCCCCTTGGTGAAGACCATGCTGCCAAGCGAACACTGTAGGCAGAGACTCTGGTGGTGACCCAGTTAAAATGATTTGTTTGCTTGTTTGCTTATTATAGAAGATTTATAACCACCCTTCAATCAAGTTAGCAGGGTGGCTTATATTTCAATCTTTTTTAAAAAACACGCACACACGCACACATGCACACACGCACACACGCTCAGACACACAAATAAAATAAATACCATGCCAGCTATAAAGAAGAACCCTGCATGGGCATGCTTTTGTCCACACTTGAACTGGCTCTTAGAAGTAGATAGTAGAGTAGTTGGCTCAAAGAATGGATGGGAAGGGATACAAGACCTGCAGGATTTGATGTCTGGAATATAAAGGACTCCTAGGGACAGATGAAAACTTTGTTCAGTTTGCATTTTGATGCGAACTTACCAAATACGCACTTCCCAGGTCGGAAACACATCTTGCCATTGAAATCCATACATTTCTGAAGTTTGTGATGCAGTTGGTAAAAATAAAATAAAGAGGGGGGGGGTGGAATATGCATACATTTAAAAATGTGTATATTTGAAAAAAATTGCCTTACTCATTGAAAAATCACTTTGAAAAATGCATCCATTTGCAAAAGTGCACACAAAAATGCATATGAAAGATGCCTGTTTTTAATAAGATGCACACAAAAAGACCTGCAAATTTTCACATGGATTTTTTAAAAAAATAACAATTCACAATCCGATGTGGAAATGTGATGGAACAAACTTAAAAGTGAACAAGAAATGGGAACCTGAGTGAAATCGAGGCTTAGATTTGCCCATTCCCTCAAAAGGAGCAATGGAATAACTCTGGGGGGCTGCATTGTGTCATGAGCAGCTGTAGCCACAGGGGAGAATCCTAAGGAAGGTTGGGTTCAAGCCTTCCTCCCTGTCTGAAGGAGTAGGAGTTACTATTAACTGCCTTCCCTCCTTAATTTGTAGCCAGCGTTAACTCCAATGAGAACTGGCTCATTTCCCTTACTGAATGGGGAAGTGGAGGGGTCTGTGAGTTCTCATGGTATATTTTATGGTTTCAATTTTAACTTTAGTTATCTCTTAATTTCAGTAAAATGCAGCCCTGTGGACTCAGCCAACCAAAGGGTGCTGCTTAATTTTTCAAGGGACTGAGAGAAATAGGCGGCAGTCACTTGCATGCTGATTTTCCACATCTGGGGAAATTTGAGGAGGCTCCTCTCTGCATCACTTGAGCACCTCTACTGCTGTGTCAGCAGCATGTTGCAGATTTGTGCTGAAAAGCAAGGACTGCTGACAGGAGAAAGATCTCCAGGACTTCTGAGAGGAGCTGAGGTGTACAGTTGTCTTTTGGACCTTCAAAGGAGATTAAAGGTACATATTTCTCTGCCTGTGGAACAGAGTTCTTGTGTTCTGGAATGGTGGTCCCTGGTCCATCTCCTGACTGGTCATTGTTGTCAATTAACTGGTGTTAATGCCCTCCAGAGTTCCCTCTGTTGTTGGGATCCTGACATAAGTTGTCCTCTCTCAAGGATGCCTTTCTAGCATGTTCTGTTTAGAGGGAACCTGTGAGGCTTGGAAGGACTGTGTGTCTACAAAAATACATACCTGGTGACAGGGTCAGCCCACAGCACTTTTCTGCCTGAAGTGAAGGACAAGATGACATGTTCTCCAATCTATGTACAAAAGCAGCTAAATCTTCCTTCAACCCTACCAACAAGACAGCATCCTCCACTGCTCCTAAAGGTATCAGGCTACCTTAGAAGCTGTGATCCAGGCCATGTTGCACCCACAGCGCTGTCATTCATGATGGCGGCAGAGCACAATAGCAACCGCAGAGTTCACTCAATGAATACACACGCACACAGGGCTTGTGTCTAAGTAGATGCTTCTAAAAGTAAACAACAGTAACATATGATTTCTTAGGTGATCATAGGATCATAGAGTCTGAAGGGGCCTACAAGGGCATCGAGTCCAACCCCCTGCTCAATGCAGGAAACTAGAGGAGGGGACTCCCATCCAAGTAATAACCAGGCTTGACCCTGCTTAGCTTTCCATGCTCTCAGACAAGCTGAGCCAGTGTGAGCCACAGGCCTGATGACTGTACTTTAAGCTTGATGGTTACAGACTTCTAGTAAGTACAGTTTCTTAAATGTTACTTATTCTGTGAGGAAAGGAAAATGCACAGAACATGTCTCCTTGCTTAAAACCAGCAAGCCTCAGTTACGTCTGTTAACTGTAGGAATAGTCTGTCAGAGGAGTGGTAGAATGGAATTCTAACCTGTTGCTAGGCAACATCCAGGATTCCCTCCCCCGATACCAATAAGTGGTTTGCTCCACTGAACCCTGACTTCTCAGAGAAGCTTGGTTTCTGCCTTTGCCCTTTAACTAGACTATAACAGTCTATCTTAACCCTTGACTGGGCAGTCAGCTTAAAAACCCTCACTGCCGAGGTGACATCTTGTCACATATTCCAACACCATTGATGAAAGATGGTCCACACACTCAGGTTCATCTTCTCCATAAGTTTGTAATGACGATCTCTGGGTTATGTCTTGGTTGTCACTTTACAAGAGTCTCTGTGCAGGCATGCCCTCTGCCACCCAGCCCAATCTCTGAAGCTGCTGTTCCTCGGCCCACTCTCCTCTGTCATCTGGATCAGGGTTGTCTGTTTCTGCCTTTGTCTCCTCACTAGGCCTCTCTGCATTCTCTGAATTGAATTTAGGAGTCTCTACCTTTCGTTGCACCTTGTCTGTGCTTTTTCTTTGATTTGTATCCATTACCATCCCTTCTGAAGGTGAATATTTTGGCAATGTTGTACGTGTTGTCTTGAACACGCTGCATTATTGTGCCCCCTGACTTCTCAGAGAAGTTTAGTTTCTGCCTTTGCCCTTTAACTAGACTATAACAATCTATCTAAACCCTTTATTGGGCAGTCAACTTAAAAACCTTCCCTGCAGAGTTGACATCTTCTTGTTGTACATCCCAACACTCCAACACCTCACTGCCACTTCCTGCTTGTCAGCATCTGAGGTGGCCACCTCAGTCTGCCTCATGGTAGGGCCAGTCCTGCCTGGTAAACTCTTCCCATGAAGTCCAAACACAGGCAGTTCCAGAGGCCAACTAGAGTGACAGGGGGAGCTGATATGATATGCAGACATTGTTTCAGCACTCTGTGCCATGAACTGAAGGCTTTTAAGGCTGAGTCTTCAGAGTCCCACTCAGAGTACAGCTGCAGACCATCAGTGTCACCTGAGGAATGGTCTATTCACAGGCTGAGCCTTGCTCACGAGTATACCTTTACTTATGAGGAGTCCTCTTGCAGCCGGTTGAGTCTGAAACTTTAGGCACCTGTGCTCCTTGGGGCTAGGTGGCCGCTCAGTGTCTGCCTTTGAGCTCAAGAGGGGGCCAACTATGCCTTGATGGGGAGGGCCAACAGCTTTCGTCCCCAAAGGTCCAAGATCCCCCTGATCTGTCTCAAAGTCCCTTGATGCAGGCAGCTCCTCTACGATGTTCAGCTTGGGAGGTTCCTCCAGGTCATCCTCTGAAGAGGAGTCCTCTATAGAGGGCATGGCATTGGGATGGAAAAGCAGGACACCAAGCTGTAATGAGCCAAGGAAGAAGGAAGAGTTGAATTTCACAGGCTGATTCAAAAGAGCCTGCAGAAATGACAGCCGGTGAGTTTTCCTGTACCTCAAGGCTTAAACACCTACGTGGGAAAGATCAGTGGCAGCGGTGCAGATGGTGCAGACGGCAGCTGAAAACTCAATGGAAACAAAAAGCTTGAATAATACGTTGTGTGCTCCTGGCAGGTTTCGAAAAGGTGTTCTTGAGGTCTTGCTTTGAAATGTACCAGGTGACCTTTTGCTCCTGGGGAACAAGAAGGATGTGATAATTACGCATGGAGCTGAGCTGTTCTGTTATAATCAGGGTATTTTACCTTATAGGTATTCTGTTCTTTGCCCTCTTCTGACCTGCATCCTCCTTCCGATAGATTGCGTAACAGCTAAAAATAGCAAGACTGGCTTTAAACTACACCTTGCAGCAACATCTGACAAAATGTGTATGCACTACGGAAGTAAAGCCCAGCAGCTAATTCACATGCCTTTTTTTTTTCCTTTTTGCTTTGAGCATGACAAGAGGTTTCCGGTATATTCTTTTTTTTTTTTTTAATTAACCGCTTAGATCATTGAATTGGTAGCCCAAAGCTATATGTCCAGTTCTGTTAGATTACAGACTGTCAGATCTCTTGGGTGGAAAAGGGAACAATTCCTCCCCCTCCCTTCATCAAATGTTGCTAGTAATACTAGATTATTTCAGATCAGAAAAAGGTGCAAATGGAAATCTTAGATGTTTTGAGTTTAAGAAATAGTTGCATTTTTTTAAAAAAGAGAATGATTTCTTTTAAAAATATTAAGATATTTTCAGATTTAAAATGAATTAGTTCTCACTGTGATATCCAGAATCATGGCATAGATAGCACCATCTGCGGGAAGTTGGATATGGGTGGTATTGTCATATCTGATCTTAAACCTTGGTTGACAACTAATTTTCAACAGTTTTGTGAGAGTTAACTGAAGAGGCAGGACCACTGGGTCACACTACAAATCATGTGGGACTTATGTGACTTTAACTCCAAACAGGGCTGGCCCTACGATTGGGCAGAGTGAGACAGCTACCTCAGGTGGCAGATGTAGGGGTTTGTACTGAGTGGTGGTGAGGCGTCAGAGGATGGAGCTGGGTGTGCCCTTCACCCCCTAAGCTAGGCTGCTGCCCTCCTCAGGTACCTCAGGTACAGGTACTGTCCCATCACCAGTATGGAAGTAAGATTCAACATCTGTTCAGTCAGCTTCTGTAGATGGGATGGGGGTAGTGCCATCTTGTCCTTTGCCTCAGGCAGCAAAGTAGGGATGTGCATGGAGCTCGATTGGGAGGTGGAAGTGGGGCGAACTTGCCCCGCTCGACCCCTCCCCCCCAAGCTCCGTGCGACTTACCTCTCCCCGGCTCAGCACGTCTCCTCACGATGTCAACATGAAAAACAAAGCGCCACTTACGCAAAACGCGGCTGATGAGCACCCTGTGAGGTGAGCAGCCCGGTAAGTGCACAACCCTAGGGCCGCCAATGCCTTGGACCAGCCTTGACTCCAAACATTTTATTATTTTACAAAATATTTAATGCTGCGGGGGCAATTTGGATCGAGGCTACAGGATTTAGGTGCAGAGAGGCAATTTGGATTGAGACTACAGGATGGGGGAAGCAGTTCTAACCGTTTGCCTCCAAGCTACAACCCTGAGCTGATTTCCCCCACCCTAAAATTAAATGGGAGATCTAATCATAGTTCAACCCAATAGCAGCTGAGGTGTATATGTGGAGAATTCTGACATAGTCTTCATTACTACTCATGCTAGGGAAGATGGGGTGGTGGTGGTTTAAAACTCAAGATAAAGTGACTTAGGGTGCAATCCTATGCCTGTTTAGACAAAAAAAAGTCCTACAACTCCCAGCACGCCCCAGCCAGCCATGGCTGGCTGGGGCACGCTGGAAGTTGTAGGACTTTTTTCTGTCTAAACAGGCATAGGATTGCACCCTTAGAGACATACTGAGTGAGGGGCTTGCAGGGATGGGGACTCGGACTCGAGGACTCGACTCGTGAGTCGGACTGAGTCCCCCCTCTGACTCGACTCGGACTCGAGTCCCAATATTTTTAATGGGACTCGAGACTCGACTCGGGACTCGAGACCAAGGACTTGTCAACATCCCTGGGCTGTTGACGAGTCTTCTGGCTGTGCCAGGAGCGTGATCACCGGTGAAGAGTGCATGGAAGCGAGGAGCGCCGCTGCTTGGCCACTATGGACAGCTACCAGGAGCGCAGCCCCAACGATGTGTTGAGATTTATTTTGATGTGTTGTTGTGGGGGGTTAGGGTTAGGGTCAGACATTTTGGGTTTGGCTGCCTCTGCCTGCCTGTTTGGGGTTTCCTGCCTCCTCTGCCTGCCTGGTCTCTTCTTAACCAGTTCCACAGTTTGAATTGTCCAAGACAAAGGCCCCTGCCTGCCTGCTTTGGGGTTCCCTGCCTCCTCTGCCTGCCTGGTTATTTTGGGTTTGTCTGCCTAGTCTGTTCTTGCCAAAATCAGTTGCAGAGTTTTGAAATAAAAAGGCACACTTGTGCCTAGAATTTATTTAAGCCACACATCTGAAGTAGCCTTATTTTGTTGGGGGGAAACCCCATTGATTTTAATAGGGACTCGTGGAGTCAGTTTTGGGAGTGACTCGTGACTCGTGAGTCACCATTTTGGACCAAGGACTTGGACTCGGACTCGAGACTCGGGTCCAAAGACTCGTGACTCGACTCGAGACTCGAGACCAAGGACTCTTCAACATCCCTGGGGGCTTGATATCAGCAGCTATACTGGTGGTCAGATGGACACCCTTTGAGTCTGAAGTCAGCCCTCAGGCTGCCACTTTGCTATCCCTATCCTAAGCACAAATGCTGGCATAGCAAATGTTTGAGGCACACGGACTTATAATAGAGGCATTTTCAATGTCATGAATAGTGGACAAGAATTTGCATGCTGAAGCTAAGCAGGTATGAGCCGGGTCAGTGCTTGGATGGGTGACTGCCCGGGCTGCCCACATCCGTTCTCCTGCATTGAGAAAGGGGCTGGACTCGATGGCTTTCTAGGCCCCTTCCAGCTCTACTATTCTGTGATTCTATGATTTGGTCCCACAATGATAACAAAGAAAGATAATAATTTTAAAAAAACAAAACTCTCAAGGACAACCAAAGGGTTGTTTACTGTGTTTCAATTTTTACTCCTGAAGGCTACTCCTATGAGTAATATTTGTAACACGAGATGGATTCATACATCTGCCAACCCATGAGTTAGACATGGATAAGCTCAGCAGCCCCTTGAAGTCCAAGCATAACGGATCCTGAGAGCCAATTCACACACCCGACCTCAGTGCACATGTCCTACACTTGGTGACACAAAAGGCTTGTGGCCTTCCATTCCTTCGTGTGAACTGGGGCTTCTTCACACATATTCACACAGTACCCCCAATAGATTCTGCTCAAGCTATCCATCTCCCAGAAATCTCTCCCTCCCTCCCTCCCTCCCTCTTACATGGATGAAACCTCATATAAAAATGTATGTGTATAGCCCATGTAGCTATTAAAACGAGGAGCCTATCAGAAAAAAAAGAGTTGGCAATGGCAACTTAAGAGCTAAGCACTCAGAGTCTTAGACCTGGATGGACAAATCTAAGGGTTGGATCCAGATCCAACCCTTGGTTCTACCAGCGGAAGGATATCACTTGTGGAATGAAATGTGTCCACATCATCTCCCCTTCCATGCAGCCCCCCCCTCCAAATCTGCTCCAGAGTCTCCCAACCCTCCAGGCAGATTTGGAGGGTGATAGATCCAACCCTATCAGTTTTGCTGTTCCCCACATTTTTCTTTAAAATCAAGTTCTTTCCATTCTATTAATGAAAAAATTTGCAAGTTTTGGTAAGTTCTTAAATACACACACACACACACACACGTTGAGCACAATTCTCACCTGACCCTAGCCCAGAGCCAATTTTGACTAGTACTGACAGACAGTTAGCTGATGCTGTTAAAAACCCAACCCAAACCAAAAACCCTTTGAAAGAAGAAATGTAAATAATGTCCCTGTGGGTAGGGAAATTTTTTGAAAGCATTCAATATTTCATTCAGGCTCTTTCTGAAAAGAATATTTGTCAAACCTTTCCAGGAGGCATCAGTGGGCTTTTAAATATTTTACACCTTGGTACTAGTACATCTTTTTCTACATCTCTGATGTTTTTTGGGGAAAGAGATCCATTGTTGGTTTAGTTCTGAAAGTAAATGAGCACAACAGTGGGGTTCATCATTTTTCATCCACTCCAGATAATGATAATGTCAACAATTGGAGCTCTCAAGCTGGATTTTTTACTTGTTTGCCTACAGCCTGTTCTTTCATCTCCAAATTTTCCCTAGGTTGAATGTAGTGGAACAAAGCAACTACCACCCCAAACTTCATTACAGCAATGCCAGATGCCAAGTTTTTGAACACATTACAAATTGAACACAAAGTAAATTCTTTACACTGCAGGAAAGAAAGGCTGTGGAACAGATGCAATCATAGCAAACAGATAAGATGTTGGGGGAAAGGGGGGAAAGACATCCAACGAAGCTAACAAGCAGCCCAGACTGCAATATTAAAGATGACTTAGTGGGCGGGGGAGCTGTGCCTCTGACACCGAGTACAAGTATAAACTATTCTGCAAGGCAAACAAGGTTTTCTTTTTACAACAACTTTAGAAAACGTTTCCAGTCCATCACATATCAAAGCAAGGGTGGACAAAATTAACGATTTAAAAAAAAAATCAAATCTCAAGGACCGAATAATTTAGTAACACTCATAACTGAATATTGTTACAAAAAGGGGGGGGCTCGCTCCCATCCTGAGAACACCAGGATGGCTTCTTCACAGGGTCTGCTTTCTCATAATGAGAGGGGAAGGGAGCCGAGGAGAATTATGATATCTTTGTAGCATCTGTTCATTTACAAATATAATCAGATAGTATTTTTAAGGTGTACATTATTACGCTGTATTGTTAAACTGCCCAGAGAACTTTGGCTATTGGGCAATATATAAATGTAATAAATGAAATGAAGGCCCATGTCTGCCAGGGGTCCCACCACCAAGAGCCCACTTGCTCTGCTTCTCCTTCTCCTTGTTGTGGCTGCCTGTCTGCTCACCCACCATCTGACCTAGAGGGGATTTCTCCACATGGCAGAATAAGCCATGGATGATGGATCTGAAAGAGCTTCACTCCCTCCCAGTTTGTTTCCAGGCACAATTTGAAGTGCTGGTTCTTACCTTTAGAACCCAAATGGTCTTTGGGTACCTAAAGTGTACCTAAAGGACTTTCTCTGATACAACCGTGCCTATCATTTTAGATCTGCAACTGTAGTCCTTTGCTGGGTTCCCCCCTGATCAGAAGTAAGGTGAGGGGTCACCAGAAAGGGAAAGTGAGAGAGAGAGAGAGAGTGAGGCAGGGAGAGAGCCTTCTCTGTTGTGGCACCCAAGCTAATTGGAACTCACTTTCTAGGGAAGTTTGCTTGGTCCCTTCACTTATTGCCTTTCATGTGCTGCTACCAGGCCTCTTCCATGATATTTTAGTCGACATTGTGGCTTCTATGTTCTTTTGTAAGATGCTGGCTTTATTTAGCACTGTCCTTTTATCTCTATTTTTGTATGTGTGTTATTTTATTGTCATCGGCTTAGACTCTAAATTGCTCCTCCTCTCATGTAAAGGGGGGCAATTTCTGCCAACTTCTCCTTTGATCTGCATCCCTCTGCACACCATATCCCACACCATTCCTGAGGGCCCACCAGCACCTAAATACAGATTTCTGGGGGGCACCAGGGACTGCAGAGAGAAGTGAGAAGTGGGAAAGCCCCATTCTGTGGATGTAAATCCTGTTACATTCATCATGGAAGATAAGTTAGGATCCAAGCCGTTGTGTCTTGCTTTTATAATTCTATTGTAACCCCCTTGTGCATTCTATGAATGGAAAGGCATAAAATCAACGTTTTAAATCAGTCACCATTGGCCAGTTGTCAGGGATGGTGGGGAGTTGTACTCCAACATCTTCAGGGCAACAGGTCCCCCCACCCTGTTATAAATAAACAATTAAACCCAGATCCCTGAAATTACATGGTGGGGGGGAGGAATTATCTTTGTGCCGTGCAAAAATTAGGGGCTTCTGAAGACATTGGGGGAAGAGGTTGCAAAAATAGCTGCTAGGGATGAATCTAGGGATAGAATCTAGAATAGCTGCTAGGGATGAATCTAGACATCCCATCCAAGCCGATAAACCTATACTTTGATGTAATAAATCAAAGTGGAACATGAATGAATGGCCTGCCAGTCCCTAGAGCAGTTAACATGTTTTGCATACATTTCAGATGTATATATTCAATAGAATGGCTTAGAGAAATAGGCACCAGGATGCATTGAGAAAGAAAACGGCTTCCTGTGTGTTGCCATTTTATTGTCATATGCTAATTGTGCCAACGTGCTACCAATTAACCTTTCCCTAATGCTCCCAAGGAAATGATAGATAGTGATGCACATCTTTTAGACTGACTCAAATTTGCATTCGTCCAGCAGGAAGCATGGATTGTAAATGATGCCCGCAGAACATGTTGCACAGTCCTGCACCAACTAAAGTGTTGTGTGTGTGTGTGTGTGTGTGTGTGTGTGTGTATGCATGTGTACAGCAGATAATTTCTGCCTTGCTGCTAAATACACCTTTCTTTCTTTTGGCTTTCATAATAACTGCAACAGAATGTGCATAATATATGTATAGTGTGTCAGATAAGAAAGCATCAGGTACAGCAGAGGTGCAGAACCTCAGGCCCAGGGGCCAAATCTGACTTTCCTGGGACCCCAATACAGCCCTCCTGGGTTCCCCAGATTCCACACCCCCTTAATCTGACCCCACCCCCTTTCTCCCAACCCCAATCATTTGGTGATTTCCTGGCTTTTGTGCAGTCCCCCCTCCCTTTTGAAAGGTTGAAATGCCTCTCGTAAGGCTTCGTTCCTGGCAGTAAAAGCTTTGAGCTAAAATATGCTGGTGTTTTGGCCCTGCCTCTTTTGCCTTCAGCCCCACCCACCCCTAGAATACAGCACCCAAGAGCTTCTGTGAATTGGAATTTGGCCCTTGGGATTGTGATTCAACACCCCTGAGGTACAGATAAATATGTAGTGGTGAATTTCGTACCTTTTGGGGGGGCTTGGATCACCTCAGCTCTCCTTGGCGAGCAGCCCCCCCGATCCTCTGATTCTCCGTGGTGTGGAGGGGCTCTCCAGCCGCTCTCCACGCCACTCGGGCAGCCGTGCCGCTCGCGCGGGCTCCCGTCACACCACTTCCGGCTGGCCAAAACCGTGGCGCAGGGTTCAGCCATGTCGGCAGGGCCCGTTGCGTCACAGCCAGAAATGACGCACTGGGAGCCCGCGCGGGTGGCGCGGCGCAGCAGACCGAGCGGTGGACCGAGCGGGCAGCAAGGTAGGCTCGCGAATTGCCGCGAATATTGGGGGGCTGCGAGCGGGGCCAATTTCGGCTCACTCCAGTGCCCCGATATTTGTGGTGACATCCCTATTAATGAGGCCATTACCACACAGATGTACAGTCTCAACAACTGTACAACAAGAAGAAGTGGTCTGGTTATGCTCAGCATGTGTTTCCTCCCCCATCAAGCTACTGGGGCTGTACATGTGGAGCTCACTGAGAAAACTGGTGATAGCACCGAATGGAGAGAAATAGGGTTGTGTTTAGTTGACCCTGCCCCACCCAACACCTGATTGGTCCAATTGCTGCCTGACCGGGCCCCCTCTGTGTGTAGCCCTGCTGCACAAACAGAAAGCGGATCGGTATCAAAACATGTTTGGCTTTTCTACTGTCACTGACAAGGAAGGATGTGTTCTATTAACTTGATCTCCCACCCCATTTCCCCATCTCTCAACCCTACTAAACTGCCAGATCTCACCAGTCATAGTTAGCACAACGAAGGGAGGTGCAGAGGTTCACAACTGAGCACATGGGAGCTGGATTAGGGTCCCACAAGGAGTTTGCCCAAATCCAACCCTTGGGTGTAGCTCAAGTGTGGTCCAGTGTCCAGCTTTGCATGGCAAGAGAAGGACCCCATCCCCTTCATCAGATATTCAGCAGCCTGGCTCTTCTAGTGCAGGATGCTCCCACTAAGAATGCGTTCGTCCATGCTCATCAGATAATGCAACATCAGGGAGTGACCTCTATGTAATAGGTAGATCTGGAGTGATCTTTGCTATCTAGGGAAGGAGTGCCATGCCACTTCAAATACACACAGGAAATTATGTGTGTATTTGAAGGTGACCGGCCAGATGGGCGATTGATAAATGTAATAAATAAATAAATAAAAAATAAATATAACTCTATCACTTATTTTACACTTGGGGTAAAATCCAACATAAGTCCTACTTACAGTAGACCCATTGCAATGAATGGGACTTCAGTTAGTCATGACTGACTTAATTCTCATTCATTTCAATGGGTTGACTTTAACTAGGACTTATGTTGGATTTTACTCTTGGTTTCTAACTAAAATCCAGCTTCTCTACAGAGGAAAACCACTTAGCAGACCTTGCTTTAAATGTGTGTCCAGCAGTGACACCTGTTTTCATTTTTACTTGAGAGTAGGTTCAGGGCCCCTGAGCTAGACTGGGACACTAGCATGGGGGCAGGGTGGGGGGCTTTAAAGATCTGGATTGGGCCCCTGCACCTACACTAGAATAATGAAAAGAAGACATAGTTGTTAGACACACATTTAAACAAATGTCTGTTTGGACCCTTAGATTGTTCTTTTTGAGTGGTGTAGTGGTAAATTTTGAAGTGCAGGTGGTCATCATGATGGTCCCCATGGCCAAGCCCCCAAGAAGAGTCCAAAACTGCAGGCCGCTTTGTTGATCCATATTAACAAACCACTTCTAGTGGTTTTCATCTTCTAGGAGCAAGCCTTTTGTAAAGATAATGGGTCTTAATTGCCCATTCAGGACCAAGCTTCCCAAATTACTTTGCATTACATCAAGGAACAATATATGGTTGCTGGGAAAATCCATTTCCCCTCAGCTACTGTGAAGATTGTAGCTAAGCTCAGAGGGAACAGGGAAGTCTGAGGGGGGTGGCAGATGACATCAGCGTCCCTGCTAATAAAAAAAGTGCCAGTGCTGTGTCCCTGAGAGCCCTGGCTCCACTACACCACTGTTTTTGAAAGAAGATTTGTATATTGAGGCTACTTACCCTGTGCACCCTTATCTGGGAGTAAGCCTTTCCAAAAACAGAGGGACTTACTTCTGAGTAAACATGCATTGGATTGCATTCAGAGTATCATAACTGGACCACTATTTTAAAAGTAATTTGAGACAATAAAATAAACTGCAATGATTTCTGTGTCACACAAAGTTGTGCTATGACTTCTGGTTTTATTTAGATCATGTCAGATCAAGGCAGGTACAGCCTGCTCCCTCACTCAATTTTTTAAAAAAGAAAATCTCAAGTTCTTTTTTTTCTGAATAAGAATTTTGCAAATTTTGGTAAATTCTTATTAAAAATGTACTGAAACAAAATTCTCACCCACCTGCACCAGCCATGGAGAGGACCATGATGTACCTGTCTGCCATATAGCTGTTAAAGATGAGGAGTGTGTCAGAAAAAAGAGGTGACAATGCTAATTCAGCACTATAAATATAGTTCTGTACTCCAGGATTCAAGCAGACTTGAACAGGCTGAAGGAGCAGGACTGCAGCTTGAGATTGATAAGCAAAT
Source organism: Shinisaurus crocodilurus (assembly GCA_021292165.1). Taxonomy (NCBI): domain Eukaryota; kingdom Metazoa; phylum Chordata; class Lepidosauria; order Squamata; family Shinisauridae; genus Shinisaurus; species Shinisaurus crocodilurus. The sequence continues at coordinate 105,895,514 of CM037877.1, forward strand.
GGTCAGGGAATACCTGATTACTTTGAACGAGTTCAAATCTCCAAGGCCCGATGAACTGCATCCTAGAGTAATAAAGGAACTGGCAGAAGAATTCTCAGAACCACTGTCTATTATCTTTGAGAAATCATGGAGGACAGGTGAAGTGCCAGATGACTGGAGGAGGGCTAATGTTGTTCCTAACTTCAAAAAGGGCAAGGAGGAGGAACCTGGGAACTACAGACCAGTCAGACTGACATCAATCCCTGGGAAAATTCTGGAGCAGATTATAAAGCAGTCAGTCTGCAAGCACCTTGAAAACAATGCAGTGATTACTAGAAGCCAACATGGATTTGTCAAGAACAAATCCTGCCAGACCAATCTGATCTCATTTTTTGATTGAAATGTCCTCCCTTGTGGACTGTGGGCATGCTGTGGACATAATATATCTTGACTTCAGCAAAGCTTCCGACTGCCTCATGATATCCTGATTATCAAGCTAGCTAAAAGTGGGCTAGATGGAACAGCTATCAGGTGGATCCACAGTTGGCTACAGAATTGGACTCAAAGAGTGCTTATCAATGGTACCTTCTCAAACTGGGGAGTGGAAATGGGTGGGGTACCGCAGGGCTTATCAAATTTGCAGATGACACAAAGTTGGGTGGAAAAGCTAATACTCTGGGAGACAGAAACAAATTTCAAAGTGATCTCGATAGGCTAGAGTGCTGGGCTGAAAACAACAGAATGAAATTTAATAGGGATAAATGCCAAGTGCTGCACCTAGGAAAAAGAAACCAAATGCACAGTTACAGGATGGGGGATACTTGGCTCAACAATACTACAAGTGAGAAGGATCTTGGAATTGTTGTAGATCACAAGCTGAATATGAGCCAGCAATGTGATGTGGGTGCAAAAAAGGCAAATGCTGTTTTGGGCTGCATTAATAGAAGTATAGCTTCCAAATCATGTGAAATACTAGTTCCCCTCTACTCAGCACTGGTTAGGCCTCATCTTGAGTACCGTGTCCAGTTCTGGGCACCACACTTTAAGAAGGATGTAGGCAAACTGGAAAGGGTTCAGAGGAGGGCAACAAGGATGATAAAGGGACTGGAAACAAGGCCCTATGAGGAGAGGCTGAAGCTACTGGGCATGTTTAGCCTTCAGAAGAGAAACTGAGGGGAGATATGATAGTACTTTTCAAGTACTTGAAAGGTTGTCACACAGAGGAAGTCCAGGATCTCTTCTCGATCATCCCAGATTGCAGGACAGGGAATATTGGGCTCAAGTTACAGGAAACCAGATTCCGCCTGGACATCAGGAAAAAATTCCTGACTGTTAGAGCAATACGACAATGGAACCAACTACCGGTACCTAGGGAGGTAGTGGGCTCTTCTACTCTGGAGGCATTCAAGGTGCAGCTGGACAGCCATCTGTCAGGGATGCTTTGACCTGGATTCCTGCATTGAGCAGGGGGTTGGACTCGATGGCCTTGTTGGCCCCTTCCAACTCTACTTTTCTATGATTCTATGACTTTTAAGAGCAAAGCACTCAAAGCTCTGGACCGTGATGGATGAATCTGTCAGTTTTGGTTTTCCCCACATTCCATTTTTTTTAAACATTTCAAGTTATTTTCATCCTGAATATGGAGAACCTTAGCAAATTTTTAACAAAGCCAAACTGAAGCTAAATTCTCCCCATCCCTATCTGTGAGCAGCTCCACCCTGCCTTAATTCTGCCCAAATACTGCCCCTGGTTCCCTCTCCTGTGACTGTATCCAACTCTACCAAAGGGGTAGGGGATTGAAGTAATAGGTGGTGGAGGGCTCTGCTGAACATGGGAGAGACACATTCTTTTTACTGCTCAGGAACATGGCTATTTTGATAACAATTAAAATAGTGGCAGGAATGAGACATATCAATCATGAGGATCATTTTTTGACTCTGCAAGAGATTATAGTCAGACAGCTCTGCTTTTCTCATTGGTTTGATCTTGGTTGATAGTCTAATGTGATAGCTGGGTCCTGATGTTCTAGGTTAATGGCTCCAAGCTCAGTTAATTGAGATAATGAGAAAGAACACAGTTACAACGATAATAGGCAAGGCATCGATTAGTTAATGCTGGACAGTAGTCTGGATGTATTCTCAGGAGTCTACGGCTAGTGAAGCAACTCTTCATGCGGTAGGACTGCAATTTGCTGAAAATGAAATTTCAGGATGAATGTGGAGGTTCCACCTCTTGCCACAACGTCTGAGGAATTCCAAGGAAATTAAAAAGAATGTCCGTTTCAAAGAACCATCTAGGCCTCCTCAGTGGCTCAGTGCTTCAGTCAGCTCAGCAGCAGGAAATAAGGAGGGATGTATGAGAATTTTGTTATGATCTGTTTATGATCAGAATTTGTCATGCTCACGACCCAGAAAGTGAACACGAATGGGAGCGCCCCCCCAGAGAAAGCTTGCATATTCCCAAGCTTTCAATCACACTTGCAAAATGCATTAGAAAAGTTTTAAAACTGCACATTTTCTGGCTTTGGTCAATGCGGGAAAAGTGTACATTTTAGTGCATGCTTTTAAAAGTGTGCATTTCCCCCTTAGAAGAAAAACAGAAAAACAGATCACAAACAGAAATGGGAGGTGGACCAAACTCTGAAGACACGCTCAGAATCTCGGGGATCTCGAGCATCTCCAGCACTGCCAGTGCAAATGTGTGGATGTCCTGATGTCCCCCTGACCTACACTTTAAGAGTTTGTCTCAGACTGTTTGGAGAAATGAAGCAAGCAGGTGGTATGGAGCTCTGATCTAGAACTCTGACTTGCTGGAAAGACACTAGGATCAAGAGCTCAGAATGTCAAAAAAGAAAAGAAAAAAAGAAGAAATGCCTAGATTATTACAAGCCCAACCCAACACAGCTGCAAGTGGAGAGACAATGCTCCTGTCTCAGTCCAAATGGATGTGATGGTAGAGATGTATGAGACATTGATTTCAGTTTGGTTTTAATCAGGATTTACCCAGTTTGCACCTTCTGAATCAATCTGCAGTTGAAGTCTACATTTCTGAGCTTGTCAATTGCAGACCTTGAAAAATGTGTTCTCCAGCACTGGTACATTTGTAAGATGTACATGGGGGAAAAAAAGCATACTTTTGAAAAATGTGCACAAATACACTTTAATCAATGGGAGAGGAATGCATACCTTTCAAAGATGCACACATTTTGAAAAATATGCACACAATTAAGCATGGATCTTCATGTGGAAATAAAAAACAAAAACAAAGCTCACAATCTGATACGGACTCGAATTGGAACAAGCTGCGAGATGGAATTAGGAGAACTTTGGCGAGCTCGAGTTTTGCTGATTTGCACATGAGTCTTCTTTCTTGAGGTAGTGAGTTCAGGTTGCCCAGGGGGCTGCCCTTTGAGATGGGTGGGGGAGTGGACCACAACTAGTTAGGACTAGAGAGGTTCTTGGGCGGGGATTCCCACACATCCCTAAAATTTGGAGGATCCCAACTCTACAGCCCGATGTTAAGCAACAAGCAAGAGAAAAATAAGAATTCATAACCATTTATAAATATATATTTAAATCAATAAAAAGAATGCTGTGTTTGGCTTTCCCCCTCTATTACTTTAAACAGCGAATAATGCCTCAGATCCTTAGAGCTAAATTTTCACTAGTTTTTTTATTATTATATTTTTAGTTTAGGGGTTAAAACCCCCAAGGCCATGACATTCTCCTCCCAGCTCTTGCTGGAACTTGCATTTCCGCTAAAACATTCAGATAGATTAAAATTCTCCTCTGCAGGAAATGTGCTGCCAATAGTTATTAAGCAACAAAGAGGCAGATTTCTCCTTTGTGTTAGATTCACATCCAGGCCAATTTGGCTGCTGCAAATTCTAGGGAGAAATTTGTTCCACATAGGGAAAATCAACCTGTGGTTTTAATTTGCTCTGTAGTCTAGGCTCCTTGAGTCTTCCCTGCTAGTATAGGTGGGAGATTGTGGGGGAACCTACCTATTACAATGCAGGCACCTGTAAGAAAGCCCCCACAGCTTCTACTTTTGTGCAAAGTGCCTTCAGGAAGGAGCTATTTTCATTGGAGAAAGGACAGGAGCGAAGGGGGTGCTTAACCCTTACCCTGCCAATTAATTTCCCCCTGAAGCTTCCTCCAGCTGAATTTGCCCCCATGGAATTCCAGACCCGACTTTTCAAGGTGAAAAGGAGGCAGGAACAGTGGCAGGAGTAAAACAAACAGTAAACAAATACAGCTGAAGGTGGAGTTCCAGAAGGAAAGTAATTGGCCAGGAAAAGGGTTAAGCATTTCCTTGCATTCCTTACTCAATGATGTTTGTTTCTGTGATGAGTGGCTGTAGCCTGGCTTCCATATGGATAATTTCTGCAGCATGCAAGAAACACAAAAGGAAAAGAAAAATCCAATTGTTTTTCTCGTCCAATAAGCAAGCAACTTCACAAATGATTCCGGTTTGTGTTGTGTTTAGTAGTATCAGCACTAGCACTGTGCCAAAGTTTTCAGTCTATTTATTTTTGACCATTCGTTGGGGGGGGGGGGGGGAAAGCAAATGGAAATCACATCCAAAAATTGAGGGAAGGGGTGAGAATTTCTGAGAAAATTTTCAGTGTTCAGGGCTTCAGGGCGTGCCTTATCGTAACGAGGTGGCTGAAGTATATGTGTCCGCGCTTGTTCTTTTTCAACTTAAGTCCCATTCTCTGTGTTTTGCATCCTTCCTAGCTGCTTGTGCTTTCTGAAAAGCCCCCCAGAGGACTTAGCCAGGACGTCTTCCCTTGGGGCTTTCCAGTACTGCTGCCTACCAAGAGTCTAAAAGCTAAGTGAGGCATTTTAAAAATATATATTATTATTAAAAGGACATAACCACCACCATCACCACCTCCTCCTCCTCCTCCTCCTCCTCCTCCTCCTCCTCCTCCTCACTTGGCTTTCAGGCACTCATTAGGCAGCAGTACTAGGAAGTCCCAAGGGAGGGAGACCTGGCTAGGAGAGCTTCAGCTACTGGGCAGTATAGAAATGTAATAAATAAATAAATAAATAAGCAAGCAAGCCCTCTGGCTTTTTGGAAAGCACAAGCAGCTGGAGAGGCTACAAGGACAGAAAAGAATAAAAATGGTAAAAGTAAGAGTACACACACTCACACACCTTGGCCACCTTATTACAGTAAGGTAAGCCCTTAAGCACTGCACACTAAGAAATTTCTCCAAAATTCCCACTATATCTGGAAAGGAAGCAGAAAAACAACTTCTTCTTCTTCTTCTTCTTCTTCTTCTTCTTCTTCTTCTTCTTCTTCTTCTTCTTCTTCGAAGTAAAGTGTTTGCGAAAGTCCAGGAGGGGATTTAGCATAGCACTAATCAGCGCACTGTTGCATTTATATGTTCTGTCCTTGATGAAGAACTTGTCTTGAAACAGATAAAATTCTGTTGTTGACAATAAACTGTTCCCAGTACCTGTGACACAATGGTTTAAGGTTACATGCACGAGCAGACTCAAGTCTCAAGCCTGTGTTGTTCTTCTCCTTCCTTCCATTATGTGCTGCAACCTCTTAACTTACCTTTGAGTTATTGAACAACCACAGTTTACCATTTCATCAGAACCTGGCAAACTAGGGTTTATTCAAACCCTAGTTTGCTCACAATTTAAGATTGCAAACTATCTGCAAACCTGATTTATGGGCAAACTATGGTTTGTGTACATCATAGTTTTCAAGATTCAGACAAAACATCAAACTATGGTTTTCTGAAAACTCAGAAGTGAGTTCAATCATAGCAGCTGGGTGGGCAATAAGGTAGTGTGTGAATCTGAGGCTCATGCACGTAGTGTGTTACATCTGAACTACATCAATGGGGCTGCCCGGTTCTTAGCACCATATGTCATGGTTGGCACCAAATGTTGGTGGAGTCAGGAAATTATCAGGGCCTAGTGACCAACAGCCAATGTGTTAGTCTTGGTGTTCACTTGACATTGAGTTAAAACAGGTTGGAGGCAATGTGCACCAACTCTTTCCTGGCTGGAACCTTTGTAAAGTGAAAGAATGGCCCAGAGTCTCCTGTGATGGTACAGGAGACTCTGGGGTATTTTCAACTCTCATGCTTCACTGCCCTCCACTTCTGACAGGCCAGGATTATATCTCTTTCCCTTGTACAATTAAGGGGACACCCTAGGCCAGGGGAAAGCAACCTTTTTGGGATCATGGGCACATTTTGCAATTTGAGAATCTGTCCTGAGTACCACTGCAAAATGGGCACACTGCATGTGAAAGCACTGACCTGCAGCCACCTACCATCTTCATTTCCTAAGAATGCCTCTGAGTTCTATGTGTGGCCCAGAGGCATTCATGGGAAAAGAAGACTGGAGCAGCTAGAGGCCCTCACTTTGTTTTGAAGCGATCCCAGCTGCCAGTAAGAAACATCATCATCATCATCATCATCATCATCATCAAGTGGGAGGAGTAGAATATCTCAGATGGTGCCAAGAAAGGGGTCCAAGGGTGCACTGCTGGCCTGAGGGTGCCACATTGCCTACCCTTGCCTTAGGCTAATTTGCATATGGCTCCATGAAAAGCTGGAGAAAGCCATATGAGTTTCCTTCGTCATTTTTGCTTCTCCTTTCATAATCTCCTAATGAAAATGCTGAGAATACCTACTCCTTTTACATTTTTTAAAAAAGTGTCCTTCTGTTCTATGGAAGGAAATATAAATTGGTGGGGAAGGTGAGGTTCAGTGTGATATAAGCACTTTAGGAAAGAGAACATCTTCAAATATATTATCTACAGTTGGACAATACCTTTATTAGGACCAACCACAATTCTACAAAATTCAAGCTTTTGAGTTCTCCAGAACTCTTATCAGGCTAGGTGGTATAAACAAGCATGGTATATATATCCTGCTTGACAATGGGGAACTACAAATGCTTCTTAGTTTAAATGTTTGATAAGGGTATAGCATCCACAGGTGTGATGGAATAGGATCACATCAGGATCAAGACATCATTGCACACATGACATGAATAATAAAAATTATTATTTTTAATAATTTATAATAATTTATAATAATAATAATAATAAAATATTATTATTATTATGTTTTAGGATGTTTTAAGATGTTTAATAGTATATATTGTGTTGTCTTAGTTTAGGTATTTTATATTTTCTGTTGTTCCCCGCCTCGATCTAGATGGAGAGGCGGGTAATAAATAAATAATAATAATAATAATAATAATAATAATAATTATTATTATTATTATTATAACCAGTCAAAGCACCAAGCAAGACACTTAATAATAGCCCAGAATGGGGTATGTAGTACTTCCTGACCTCTACCAAAGCTTCCAGGTCAGGCTTTCTCCCCAGGCTGAGATACAAGGGCATGTTGCCAATGCTCCCTGTAAGCGGGTCTTGTGGCAAAGGCACATCAAAACCTCCCTGGTCCACTGACACTATCAGAGACACAGAAACTACTAGGAATAAGTTTTAACTCAAAAGTTTATTAAGAAAGTCTGTCCTAGTTACGACACTGGAAGTCTCCAAAACAGAACATAAAACAATTGGGGAATAGCTCATTCACCAGGGACATTCTCTCCCCCTTCACTTATGGCATGGAGTGGCACTGGGCAGGTAAATATTTCTTCCCCAGTTCATCTTTGGCCAGTGCAGGAGGAAAAATAATGGGGACGCTGCTAAGTCCTTCTCGGATGCTTTTCCTTGGTATTTTTCCTTAAGGAAACACTGACTCTTCCAGCCATCAGCAGTTAAGACTGTTGAAGCCTTTCTGGAGCTTGTTCGTAAAGGGGCAATGTAGGTATAGGGGTAGGTCTCTTCTCTCCCCAATAAGTTGAATGGCTCCCGACAGGCGTATAGAGGAGTGGAGCCTGGTGTTTCCCTCGTAAAAAGCCATTCTCCCCTCCTGCCTTGCATTTCTCTCTCCTTTTGTTTTGGTCTCAGTTCATCTCCCCATCTCTTTTCTTTCCCCTCCTCTCCTGTCTCACCCTTTTTTTTAATCCAGTGCATCCCTGCTTTTCCTCCTATCCTTGCCTCCTCCCTCTACCAGGTGAGCCCAATTACATCCCTCAAGCCGAGCTTTTCATAGATTCATAGATCATAGAGTTGGAAGGGGCCTACAAGGCCATCGAGTCCAACCCGCTGCTCAATGCAGGAAACTAGAGGAGGGGTCTCCCATCAAAGTAAGAACCAGGCCTGACCCTGCTTAGCTTTCCTCAGGGGAGTGGCCATGGCTCAGTGGTAAGGCTCATGCTTTGCATGCAAAAGGTTACTGGTGGAATCCTTGGCTTCTCCAGGTAGGGCTGGGAAAAAAACCTCCTGTCTCAAACCTTGGTGAGTCACTGCCAATCAATGTATATAATACTGAGACAGATGGGCCAATGATCTGACCCCTTATAAAGCAGGTTCCTATGTTTCCCCCTACTGGCCCCATTTTTAAAGGAGCTGGGTCTGACGCTGCGATGCTTTCAGCAGATTGCAAGTTATTAATACATTACCAAAGATAATAGAGATAATTGATTTTATAGATTGGAAAGGAGTGGACGACGAAGGGGGAAATGGCAAAATTACGGCGAACTGGTCAATTGGCATGCATGGGTTAACCTAAATGTAACTACAGCAAATAAAAGAGCAGGGAAGGTAAATGAAATTTAAAGTGAATCAGTGGCGGAAACAGTAAGAAGCTGGAGCAAAAAGCTATCATTAGAGCACATGCTGGGGACATCTCCTTCAAATAGCCAAATGCAGACTGAAGTCAGCAGGCAGCAGCTGAATTCCTGCTGAAGGGAGATGAGAGCTCAGAAATACAGATTAGATGCAACAGCCGGGCCAGAAGCAATAGCTGTACATTGCTGATGGGCATGCTTTAGCTTGAGTTCATGCTGGTGAACACAAGGGATAGGCTGGATTGCAATGAAAACCTGGAGGGATAAGGTGCCCAGACTCTACAGAGCTGTCTGCACAAAAGAAAGAAAGAAAGAAAGAAAGAAAGAAAGAAAGATCCTGAACTGGGAATTGAAAATCAATGTTCAAAACCTGCTGCTTCCTATCTGGAGTCTATATTCTGCCTCCTCAGGGTCCTAGATTTAGTACAGTTCAATATTTCTGCCCGGGCCAGATCTTCCGTGAGGTAGATTGAGGCAGTTGCTTCAGGTGGCAGATTTTGGAAGGGTGGTAAATTGTTAGTAGATCAGTTTCTTGTTGTTTTCCATAGGCAGGCTAGCAGTCTTTGGATTTCCCATCTCAGATATCAAAATGTCTTGGGCTGCCCCTGGTTTCAACCAACTTCTAACCTAGGTTCACCTCACATGTCGCATCGTTTTATGGTTTCTCCCAGCTTGCCCAAGGTCAGTAGGTCCTCAAGAACCTTAGCGTCAGTGTAGAATAGTATACCGCACAAGTAACCCGAGGGTTCATGAGGGATACTTTCTTTCTCAGCCAATGCATGACACATGGACTTGCTGTTGAATCTGTGATACCATAGAAAACCCACTGAAGGGAAACATGTCATGGAGGGGGCCATGGTAATCATTAGATTTAAGAACCAGGACCCTCTATCCACCTTGCTCAGCCATTTCTACCTATCTACTTTGGCCTCTTCTACCTATCTACTTTGTCCAGCTCATTCTTGTTTCTTTTCTTTTCTTAATTTCAGGTTTCTATTGTTTTAATACAGAGGAATAACACCAATCAGGACCGCAACCCACCCACACCTCCCTACAATTACCCTTCCCCCATCTTCAGTGGTAGCCCTACCTGTTTATCAACAACTAGCATCGACTCTACAACCATACATACAGACTTACAAAACAAACAAATACATCAAATATACAAGCAACAAAAGACAAAAGGGGAAGGGGGAAAGTTGAAAGGGAAGTGAGGCAAGCTGACTTCTGAGTAATAGCTTTTATATTCCTTCCGTGATCTAGGTTAACTGTCATACAGTGACTGGATTCACACAACATGATAAGCCATGGTGGTTTATGAGCCATGTTTGTTTCACAGTGGCTTGTCATGTTGTCTGAACTCAGCCAGAGTGGCTTGTGCATGGTTAACAAACCATGCTGCTGGCTTAAGACAACATGACAAGCCACTCTGAAACAAACATGGTTTATAAGTCAACATGGCTTATCGTGTTGTGTGAACCCAGTCAGTGAGGAAGCTGCCTTACCCTAAGTCAGACCATCTAACCAAGTACTGTTGATACTGATGGCCAGTGGTTCTCCACAGTTCCAGGCAGGAGTTTTTCCAAACCTACCTGAAGACAGGTAGGGTTGAACATGGGCCTTCTCCATGCTAAGCATGTGCTCTACCATTAAGCTGCAGCCCCACTGAGTTCCAGGAATGTGGTCTAAATTCTTCGATATTTTTCACTCGCCTCTTGTCTTTTAAATGTGGCTTTCTCTTTTACAGCCAAATCCAAGAAGTTCTCCGACCCTTGTTCTATGTGTGGTGCAGCCGGAGATGTCCAGTTCTGTACAAGTCAGTACACTTGACCCCCTCCCCCGGCATGGCTGTCCATAGAAGGCAAAGTCTGTGCCTCTTTCCAGTGTCCCATTTCAGTAGTAGTTATATCCCAATAATAAATTACAGAGGAATCCAGCGCTGTGTCTAGTACAAAACTGATACATGTCATTACCTCATGCCAGAAGGAACCCCATGTTTTTAGAACAATCCTAGCATTTGTTATGTCCCAGGATGTGGGGCTGGTAAAATCCGTCAGGTGCCCATTATGTGTGCAAGAGGACTTTCTGCTAGAGTAACTGCAGTCACCTATCTAAATAAGTGTTTTTTATATTCACAAGGGTGTAGCTCCACTGAGAAGAACCTAGTGGCCTCTCTGGTTCTGCTTTCCATTTGATCCACAACTCATCTAATGTAAGACCCAGTTCAGTTATAACATAGAAATACAGAAAACTGTGCACCCATGAGAATGACTCCATCATGCACAGGCAGGAATCCAACCAGCCCAGGAATCTCTGATGCTGCCAGGGCATCTTGACCACATTTAGCCCTTAGACAGTGCCTAAGTTGTAAATATTGCCAGAAGCCAGTTTTTGGAAGCTTGAATTCCAACTTTAGGTCTTCCAAAGTTTGGAAGCAATCTTTCTTGTCAATAAACTGTGACAGTGTATTGACTCCTAGATCTACCCATGTGTGCCATAGAATTGATTGCCTCCATTCTTTCTAATTAGGATCTTCCCCGGTATGATATCTCCATGCAAATGCTGGCGAAAGCCTAGGGATGATCCGAAGTCCATGCATGTCCTGCTTGTAGCCATAAGTGTGAGGGTATAGATGTGAGGCTTAAACAGATGGCTAGGATTTAGGGCTATCCACCCGCTGTAATGGTGCCATTTTCTGCCTTTCTAAGTCTACCCATTTATTCTGTCCCCAACATTTCCCCAATCCAATATCGTGCCTGAGCAACCATGAAGGTATTATTGGTAGACTTTAAAGTTAAGGAGTTCAAATCCTCTCTTACTAACTGGCAGCAGTAGTTATATGCAATGGGAGGCCCTTGTCCAGTTTTCCGTGACTGAATTATAGTAGTGAAATGCTCATCATTTTGATGGTCAGGAAGTGGAAAGAAGTCTGGTACATTGGAGGAATGCTGAGGTGTTGGGAGCACAGAGATACATTGCTTATTTATTTATTTATTTATTCATTCATTCATTCATTCATTCATTCATTTCATTTCATTTCATTTCATTAGTGGAGGTCAAGCCAGCACAGAGGCCCACATCACCATGGTGTCTACAGTCTGGAACTTTCCTTTTTCCACAATAAAAGAATGAATTAAATAAAGTATTGAACACTAATATATAAAGTGAGTTTTCAGACATGAACTACAGTCCAAATGCATCAGAGAGCCAGTGTGGTGGAGTTGCTACAGGCAAAGACTGGAGAGACTGGATTCATATCCCTGCTCAACCATGAAGCTCACTGGGTGGCCTGGAGTCAGTAATTACAAGATGTCGTATGAGATGAAAATGTTGTTGAACCGATTGGAAACAGTGACCGCAGTGCAATCAGTTTTAATATATATTTAAGTGGAAAATTGCCAAGGAGGTCCAACACTGTCACATTTGCCTTCGGAAGAGGAAACTTCTCTAAAGTGAGGGAACTGGTAAAAAGGATATTGAAAGGGGGAGTCAAGAGGGTTAAATCCCTTCAAAATACCTGGAGGTTACTCAAAACCACAATAAGAGAAGCTCAGTTAGAATGTATTCCACATTCTAGGAAAGGTAGCACCAAGCCCAAGAGCTCACCAGCATGGTTAACGAGCAGTGTCAAGGAAGCTATTAGAGAAAAGATGACTTCCTTCAGAAAATGGAAGTCATGTCCAAATGAGGGAGGGGGGAAGGTGGGGAAAAACAAGCTTGCACAAAGAAGATGCAAGCACACAATAAGATATGCACAAAAAAAGAAAGAAAGAACAGAAAGTATTTTGAGGAGCATGTCGCTAACAACATCAAGGCCAACTATAAAGAATTCTTTAAATATATCAGAAGCAGGGAATGGATGCTAATGGAGTTGGATGCTAATGGTTATAATGGAGGATAAGGTGATTGCGGAGAAGCTGCATGAATTCTTTTCATCCGTCTTCATGCAGAAGAAACAGGACAGATACTTGCTGTGCCTGAACTGATTTTATTCAGGAAGGGAGTCTGAGGAACTGAGGCAAAAAGTGGTGAAGTTCTCAGCCCTATTGACAAATTGAAAGTTAATAAACCACCGAGCCCAGATGGTACCCATCCTAGTATTCTTAAAGAAATCAAATATGAAATTGCTGATCTTCTAACAAAAATATCATGTCCCTAAGATCAGCCTTGTACCAGAGGACTGGAGAATAGCCAATGTAACACCAATTGTTAAAAAGGCCCAGCCGAGGGATCTGGGGAGATCCGGGAAATTACAGGCTGGTTAGCTTAACATCTGTTCCGGGTAAATTGGTTGAAAGTGTTATTAAAGATAAAATTAGGAAGCATATAGAAGGACAAGCCCTGCTGAGTAAGAATCAACATGGCTTCCACAAAGGTACGTAAGTCCTATCTCACTAATTTTTTTTAGAGTTCTTTGAGAGTGTCAATAAACATGTGGACAGGGGCGATCCAGCAGACTTTGTTTATTTGGATTTCCAAAAGGCTTTTGATAAAGTCCCTCACCAAAGACTCCTGAGCAAACATAACTGTCACGGAATAAGAGGGGAAGTCCTCTTATGGATCAGTAGCTGATTAAAAAACAGAATGCAGAGAGCAGGAATAAATGGTAAATTCTCCCAATGTAAACACTGGGGTCACACAAGGATCTGTATTAGGGCCAACACTTTTCAACTTATTTGTAAATGATCTGGAATTAGGAGTGAGCAGTGAAGTGGCCAAATTTGCTGATGATACCAAATTATTTAGAGTGGTTAAAACAAAAAGGGATTGTGAAGAACTCCAAAAGGATATTCCCCAAATGGGGAGAATGGCATCAAAATGTGGTTCAAGGTAAGCAAGTGTAAAGTAATGCATGTTGGGGCAAAAAAAAAAATCCAACTTCAGTACAAGCTGATGGGATCTGAGCTAGCGGTGACTGACCAAGAAAGAGATCTTGGGGTTATGGTGGACAGCTTGATGAAAATGTCAACCCAGTGTGCAGCTGCTGTGAAAAAGGCAAACTCCACGTTAGGCATAATTAGGAAAGGAATTGAAAATAAAACTGCCAATATAACTGCCAAAACTCCCCTTCTACAATTCTATGGTGAGACCACACTTAAAATACTGTGTACAGTTCTAGTCACCCGACCTAAAAAAGGACATTGTAAAGTTGGAAAAGGTGCAGAAAAGGGCAACCAAAATGATCAAGGGACTGGAGCAACTCCCCTACAAAGAAAGGTTACAATGTCTGGGATGGTTTCGCTTAGAAAAAAAGTTGAGTAAGGGGAGACAAAGATGTACACAATTATGCATGGTGTGGAGAAAGTGGATAAGGAGACATTTTTCTCCTCTCATAATACTAGAACCCAGGGTCATCCCATGAAGATGATTGGTGGGAGATTCAGGATAGATAAATGGAAGTACTTCACATAGCACATAAATTATGGAATTCACTTCTACAAGATGTAGTGATGGCCACCAGTTTGGAGGGCTTTAAAAGGAGATTGGACAGATTCATGGAGGAGAAGGCTATCAATGGCCACTAGTTCTGATGGCTATATGCCACCTCCAGGATCAGAGGCAGTATGCCTATGTCCTCCAGCTGCTGGGGAACATAGGAGGGAGGGTACTGTCACAGTCATTCCTGCTTGCGGGCAGCTGGTTGGCCGCTGTGTGAACAGAATGCTAGATGGACCCTTGGTCTGATCCAGCATGGCTTTTCTTATGATCTTATGTTCTTATTGACTTTCAGCTTAACGTACCTCACACAGGGTTGTTGTAAGGATAAAATGGAGGGGGACGTGTATGCTACGTTCAGCTCCTTGGAGAAAAAGTTGGATACAAATGTAGTTGATACACAATACAAAATACATTCAGACTCAGAATGCTACCCTTTCTATTTAAAAAAATATATGTTAGAAGCTCAAACTAAGAATAGCATGGTGGTTCAGCCTATATCTCATCCCTTGGATTCTAAAATGAGCCAGAAGGAGAGTGTCTTCACTTCATAGTCCCCTATGTGGCGGCCTCTTTTGATCAAACCGCCTGGTGACTGTTACCACATATTAATATGCTGTTTGTGTGCAGTGGCTCCCCATGTGGTGGGATTTATTTTTTGATGTTTGCCTTGGCAAAATGAAACCCAACAAAACACAGTAAGCTGTTTTTCATGAAATGTAATATTCCAGAAGTGACAAGGAGTGCATTCTCTAAAACTAGTAGAAAAGTCAATGACAGCATTCACTGACTATCTGCATAAGTTCTAGAATGTCGATTAAAGTTTCTTTGCTGTTAAAGCCACATGACACACAGAACAATTAGAAGAAGCTTATATGTGTGTTGTATCATATAGACAGGCTCTGAAAAAGGAGATTAGAATGTCATTGTGCATTTGAAAGCAGTCCTTATGAAGCCGGCCCCGGGAGCAGGGCTGTACGAGAATCTTATTTTTGCTTGCAAAACATGTGAACATGCCCGGTCCGAAGCCCCGATCGCGAGCATGTGTCCACGGAAAATGTTTGTTAATTGCTGAACAAGTGCTCATTTTCAATTTGTGCAACTTTCCCAGTTTGAGTTTGTGCAAATTTCACCTGCAGACTGAAAGACCTGCTTTGGGCTTTGGAAGAAAGTTGCACAAATTGGGAAAATTGCGCAAATTTCACCTTCGATCGCCGTTCAGTTTGCGCAATTTCCCCATTCACACAGAGCGAGCAGCGATCGCAAATGTGAACAGGAATCGGGCACAGGACAGCCAACCAGATGACGTTAGAGTATCCTAGCAACCTGGAACATCGCTCATTCGCCCATCCCTAGGTATGAGAAATTTGTTTGTCTGTTTCTGACCAGAATGGACCCAGTTTGCATCTCCCGGAACCAAACACAGACTCTCGCTCTGCTACTAATAATTGGAAATGCAATTTCTAATTATACAATTAAAAGGCCTGTGCACTTGGCATGCAGGGGTGTGTGTGAGGAGCTGAATTCAAGAGACCCCAGGAAACACAAAATAGTGCTTATATTTATTTTTCCCTGATTAGAAAAACAAACATCTATTTCCTGCCAGCCTCAATCTCTTGAAAGCTACTCCCAAATGTACACAAACATCATTCACCATAAAGAATAAAACACAGAACAGAATATACTGACAAAACCATAGCAGTTCAAGTAGCAGTTTTATTGCTAAAACCTGAAGCAGGTTTGGAGGGCTGCTTAGCTGCTTGAATGGGAGATTTATGCCTATACAAGCAACAATGAAATCTTCAGGAGAAAAATGGGGTATAATTAGAATGAATGAATGAATGAATGAATGAATTGGTATGTGCAGTGTTTGTTTTTTAAAGCGTTTGTAATAGATAGTGGAGGGTACAATGGATAGAAAGTCAGATATGATGCATGAAGGATCATTTGTCCAGCCCCGAGCTGAGCTGACCTGAACCAGAAGCTCACAGGGCACAATGAGTCACTTAGCAAGGCAGGCTGGAGTTTCAGAAACTCGGAGAGCTCTGAGTGAACGACTTGATCCTATAAGGCAGGGGTCTCCAACCTTGGGTCCCCAGATGTTGCTGGACTACAGCTCCCAGAATCCCTTGCCAATAGCCATGCTGGCTGGGTATGCTGGGAGCTGTAGGCCAGCAACATCTGGGGACCCAAGGTTGGAGAGCCCTGCTATAAGGTCTGGGGCTGCCACTGAACTGAGGCCATTTATGTATTTATTATATTTATATCCCTCCTTTTTTCCTGCATGGAACCCAAGGCAGCTTACATAGTCCTCCTCCTCTCCATTTTATCCTCATAACAACCCTGTGAGGTAGGTTAGGCTGAGAGACAGTGTTTGGCCAAAAGTCACCCAGTGAGCTTCATGGCTGAGAGGCGACTAGAACCTGGATCTCAGTCCAACACTCTAGCCACTGTACCACACTGGCTCTCCAGGGCCAACTCAGTCAGGATCTGCTCATTCTTGAAGGAATGGAAAACCTTAAAGGGGTTTTCCCAGTTAGTTTTCCCAGTTAGTTCCTTCCAGGCTCATTGCCTGTTATGAATGATCTGGAATGGGAGTCCACTGGGTCCCTGATGTGGAGGGGGCTGGTTCCCAGGGGGAGGTACAGGCTCAGAAGTTACTGTCTTGGGAGGTCCCAATTTGAAGCCCCCTGACTGACAGGCTCAGCCTCAGGCTCTGGCCTGGGTTGGTATCCAGCACCTCTGCCTCCAGTGCTACTGGTCCAATGATCTGGCCAGCTCCTATTCATCTGGATCAGAGTCAGAATCTAAGCTGGTGCTCAGCATGGGTGCTCATGATCTCCAGATATCATAATACATTGTTCTATGCCTGCCAGCCTCCCCAACCTGGCACTCTCCAAGCATTTTGGACTTCCCCTCCCATCAGACCCAGTCAGCATGGCCAATGGTCAGGAATGTTGGGAGTTGTAGCCCAAAACATCTGAAGGGCTGCTTTATGTTGTATTCATTTACTTGACAATAGCTTGTCCTGGATTGTTTTAGAAACCAAGGCAGCAGTTGTACTGTTGATTAAAGATAGGCTAGAGAAGCTGAATTGTCCTACACTCTGTTCTCAGCAGTGCACAATGAGCCTCATGAGAATGTGAAATGGCAAGCTGTGCACTACGTGGCGATTTAGTGTTCATGTCCATGCATCATTTACATGCATGTCTGCTAGAGACAAGATGCCTTGAAGAGACTCTGGAGAGGGAATTGAATCTGTTAAAGAGAGACCTCTCTAGCAACTGAGACTAACACATTTTTCAACAAGAAGGCATAACCAAAAGGCCCCGGATTGTGACAAAACAGCACAGATGGCGGGATCAGTCTGATTCCAGTTCAGGATACTTTTGCCCTGTTCAAGTTTTTAGTTCACTCCATCACTGTTGGCAATGACAATGTACAGGAAAAACATGGCTGGCATGATTGGCACATGATGGCAGCCATCTTTCTTTCTGTACAATGTCACAGGAAGGGGCCACACACGCACACACACACAATGTTATTTATTTTATTTATTACATTTATATCCCACTTTTTTCCCCTCTTGCAAGGAACCCAAGGAGGCTTACATGATTCTCCTCCTCTCCATTTTATACTCAAAACAACCCTGTGAGGTAGGTTAGGCTGAGTCAGTGACTGGCCCAAAGTCACCCAGTGAGTTTTATGGCTGAGTGGGGACTAGAACCCAGATCTCCCGAGTCCCAGTCCAACACTCCAATCACTACTACACCACACTGGCTATATGCAGTCTATGGACCATCTCATAGAATCCAGAGGAATGCAGATTCCATCCAGAGTGAAACCATGTTCTGATCCACAACATGCAGCTCATGCAAATTCACTCTGGAATGCGGAACCAACATCCACCCCCAGTTCTTCAAGCATCCCTACAAAGGGTACCAGAAAATAAGAACTATTCCTAGTATATAGCGACTGTTGGAACAAATGTCCTCCCCTGGGGCCTGGGCACATCATGTAACCTAGTCTTCCTGCTCAGGCTATCAGTACAGGTAGCTGGAAATGTTCAAGGAAGGAACAGATTTCTTGAAATCAGAAACCTTGCCTTGCTGGTTAGTTTTCCAGAAGGATTTGGATGCATTGGACACAGAATACTGAAGCAGACAGGATAAATATGCACAGATGGGATCAATATGCACAGATTGCAACTAGAGATGGAATCAATCTATCTAGTCCATGTCAGTATTGCATGTGTTAATTCTTCATTCCATCTCATCCTGTTTCTGCATTAATCTGTAATTTACAAACAACAACAACAAATCATATTTAAATAGTATTTCAATATGTATTTTTGTTCTCACAAAATAAGCATATCTGGTCATTTTCCATCAGAATTCACAAAGATCAAATTCCACGAGCATCCCTAATTGCAACCCAAGTTATGGTTTTTCCATAGACGTAGCCCAGTGTGAGAACTCTTCAGGTATTCCCCCCTCACTTTGAAACCTTCAGTTTTACTCACCTCTCTACTGACCCTTTAAGTTTCCAGATTGAATTTATTTGATGGTCACGGTCACCTCTTCCTGGATAGTTTTGTATTACTGTGACAACTTCAAAATCAAATCTGTTCCCCCCCCCCCCTATTAGGCTCCAGCCGAGCCTGAGCTGTGCCCCTGCTCCTGAACTTGCAGAGCAGAGATTCCTGCTGCCCACATTGGGAGCCCAGAACTCTTTTGCATCTGTAAAGGCTTTCTGATGAGCTATTAGGGAACTTCTGCTGCAGTTCAACTCTTAATGTTATGCTAATTTAACTTGTCAAGCTGGGGGCGATCTGCCCTCCAGATTTTTACCAACACCCTAAACTGACCTCCTCCTGCTATTTCTGCCACTATATCCTGGATTTTTTCAGAGGAGTTATATCACAACACTTTTATATGTTGCATTTTTTCCTGCCATACATATTTCAGTGTGTGTGTGTGTGTGTGTGTGTGAGAGAGAGAGAGAGAGAGAGAGAGAGTTGGCAGAGTTCTTGATGGATGGGAGCTGTGTTTTGCATGGGGGCTACTCTGATGTAAGTCTCTTTTCTCTCTATGGGTGTTACTCCTGTGCAAGGGCAGATCATTCCCTGGCACCTGGCTGTGGCCTGTGGGGCTTCTCCACTCCCTCTTCAGAGCAGGCTTTTTTCTTTGGCAAGTTCAGGAGGAGGAGGGAGGTGGTGTTGGGGACAAGTTTGCTGGAGAGAGATGTATCTGTGTAAATGTGTGTTGGGGGGGGCTTACAGAAGTTGGGGGCTTGTCATCTCTTGCTGGTGGCCTCCTCTGATGTAAGTCTGTGTTCTCTCTATGGGTGTTACGTCCATGTAGGGATGTGCAAGGCTGGAAAACTCATTCTCTTTGAGCTCCATGGACTTTTCACTGCCTTTCCTACTGACCCAGATGAACTCTATTGCATCTGTGAAGCTGTCTGGCCATCTACACATTTATTTATTTTTTTATTTCATTTTTATACCGCCCAATAGCTGAAGCTCTCTGGGCGGTTCACAGCAATTAACAAGACAGTCCCTACCCACAGGTGTGCAATCTAAAAAGACACGACACACAAGGAAAAAGGAATGTTGAGGGCAGAAGGGGGAAAAATTAATTAATTCTTCTGGCATGGCTGGTGGAATGGCCCTGCACTCCCTCTCATCTCCCTCCTCTCAGCCTGCTGAAAAGGCTAGTGGTGGGAGGAGGAACCTTCAGGAGGGTGGCGTTTCAGCAGGGCTGGTGGAATGGCCCTGCGCTCCCTCTCATCTCCATCCTCTCAGCATAGGTTTATACTGTGAATCTCCTCCAACTCCTCCATACCTGTATTGGCTGACTTCACCGCGCCCACCCACCCCCCACACTTCCTCCCCCCTTCTGGGCTTTGCAATATTTGCTTAATTTGGTATAATCAGTTGTCTATCTGGTATTTCTTTGTCTCTAAGATAAGCATAGCAACAACAGAGATTTGTTATCTGTTTTGTATTTCTGGTTGGGCTGTCCATCATAAACAGCTGGTTATTAGTTAACTGACTTAATTTGATCAGTCAGAAGAATAAACATGCATATAACCAAAACCTACATTTAAATTTCTTTGCATGTCCTTCACACATTGGACTGTTTCCTATGACCCACGATTGCACTGTGGGCCACAGTAATTGACATGCACTCCTCAGGATAAGATTCTGACTGAAGGGGTGTAGACTCCAACCCAAAAAACCCCGAGAACAAAACAAAACTCAAACCTCTTTAAAGTGAAACTGATTCTTACTGGTTTTAAGGTTGTTGTTAGCACTGGCAGTGCTGGGAACTGGGTTGCCAGCTAACCAGGAAAAAGAACTGACCTGCTCTTGTGCCTTTAACAGCAGCTTGACATACAGAAATCAGCAGGTGAATTTTTCCATAGTGTAGGGATAATTATCATCACACAGACACACACATATACCACTGATAAATTAGAGGGAGGTATCAGCATCCAAGATTTTCAGAAGTAAAAAAAAACTTTTGGGGGGGACTAAGGGAGCAACCCCCCCACCCCAAATAGCCACATGAGGACTGGGCATGCTTAATGGCCACAGAACTCTAAGGGCACAGTCCTATGCATTTTTAGACAGAAAAAAGTCCTACAACTCCCAGCATTCCCCAGTCAGCCATAGAAAACCAGGAGGGGAAATGGGGTGGAGTCACTTGGAAGAAGGCATGGCTGGGTGGCTAGTAGAATCCTTAACTGGAGCACTCCATGCTCCAACATACTCCAAACAACTGCCTCACTTGTTTATATATCTGCACAAAGCTGCTGTTAAAGACACAGATGCAATAATCG
The DNA here is from genome assembly GCA_021292165.1 of Shinisaurus crocodilurus. Taxonomy (NCBI): domain Eukaryota; kingdom Metazoa; phylum Chordata; class Lepidosauria; order Squamata; family Shinisauridae; genus Shinisaurus; species Shinisaurus crocodilurus. The sequence continues at coordinate 105,916,456 of CM037877.1, forward strand.
ATATAAAAGTTGGCAACCCTATCTCTGGATAATGAAAAAGAAAGTGGGGGATGGGAGAACAAGGGTGATTCATCTCTAGAGGCTACAATTCTTTCTTCCTCACACACCTCACTTATTTCCAGTAACAAATCAACTACAGTGAGCAGAGTTCAGTAAATATGAGACAGCTGAGAATCGCCTTGAGCTCAGAAACCATGTGCTACATGGAAAGTTGCTGTACACCAGCTCAGATGATAGGATCTATTTGGCCCAGGCTTGTCTTCCATTCTACACTGAGTGAGTGGCAGCAGCTTTCCTTTGAACCCAAGATCTTTTGCATGCCCAGAAAATGCTCTGCTACTGAGTCAAGCCCTTCCTCAGACTTTTGCTGTTGTTGCTGAATATTAATGTCTTCTCCCCCAGGGTAGGTAGGGAAGGTGAGAATCTTTCCCAAGATTGGTGCCCCTCAGAAACTTGAAAACCTGTCCAGTGCTACCAGCCTGAAGTTTATTACCCACCCCTGAGTCTCTTTGCTCCCTATTTCCTGTTCTCCTATCCAGGCTGCCAAGGCAGCTGTTTTGAACTTTTGAAATAAGGAACTGGGGACTAGTAACCAATATATCAGCCTTGGCTCCTGGCTTCTTCTAGAGAAGAGCATGACCTGGGTTTGAACGTCAGCCTTCTCCAACCACCTGCCCTCCAGATGCATTGTACTACAATTCCCATCATCCCATGCTAGCATGACCCCAACCTGCCCCAACCTGGTGCCCCCTAGATGTGTTGGACTACAACTTCCATCACCCCAGCCAGCAGGCCTGTCATTGTGTTGGCTGGGGATGATGGGGGTTGCAGTCCAACCTGTCTGGTGGGTACCAGGTTGGAGAAGGCCAACTTAGATTTTAACGTAAAGAGCTCTGCTTGCAAGTAGCTTAACTCAAGGGAACTCGTCTGTATAGCTGTGCTCCCTGCTCTAAGAGCTGGTAAGCTGAAGAAATAAAGTCCAAGATGAAGGCAGCAATCCTATATCACTTACCTGGGTAAAAGCTGCATTGAACACAGTGGGACTGAGACTTACTTCTGAGTAAACATGTATAGGCTTGCACTGCTAGTGACTATTAGCCTGAAATCATATGAAATAATGAGGATCTGTGCTAGATCAAAAAAATATTATCAGGGATCAGGTCCATGATGCTTGTTCAACATTTCAGAAAGAAACTGCTGGTTTGGGGGGGATCCTTTTTTAATCCACTATAGTTCCCTTTCAGATAGGCTGTTACAGTTTGGCTTTTACCGGTATATACTTTCTGGGCAGAAAAAGCTTGATAGGCACAATTCACTGCCTATCAAGCTGAATTGTGATAGCAACCTGGCCAGCCAGCTAAAGAATGCCCTTTTGTTATGTTGCCATTAAAACACAGGAGTATCCAATCAGCGGCACAAGGTTGACTTGAATTAAGAGAACAAAGGTGGGTTAAGAGGTACCTGTTGTTTGCAAGGTTCTCAGATTGACTGAGAAAGGAGCCCCTAGCCAGGGATCAGCTCCTTCACCTTTAAACAAAATGCAAGTGGAAACCACTTGCTGGCTTGGCTTGCACCACGGTGAGTCAGAGCCATTAGAGGGATGACAAGATGGAATCTGGGTGGCCAAGCTGAGGAAGTTTGTCGAGCTTTCACACACCCCCAACGGATTCCTTGAACATCCCTACCTCTGATAGCTGATAGGAGTGGTCAATATTAAATGAGAGAATTACCTGGTTCACACGTAATGACAAACCATGGTTGAATTAACCATGGTTTGTCAAATCATGAGTTGTCATTACATGCGAACCTGGAAGTACGGGTTAACTATGGGTTGTTAACCACAAACAATGCACAAAGAGAACCTAGGATTTATTGTTGGATTGTGAAATGTGGGTTGTTTAATCCATGGGTTGTCGTTACATGCAAACCCAGAATTATGGGTTGTTTCGCCAGGCTACAGAGACAGTGGGTGAGAGTAGTAAAAAAATCCAGCCTCTTTACATGCCAGTACTGCAGTGCTGCAAACCCAGTTGGTATACAGGGAGGGAGCAGGCAAAGGAGGAGGGAAACAAACAACCCAGGGGCTGAGAAAACAAGCCATCATTTGTTTGATTGCCTGCCAACAAACCCTGGGTAGGACCACAAATCATGGTTTAAATAAACCATGGGTTAGTGTTACATGTGAACCAGGCCAATGTTACTGAAGCATTCTTCTACTTTCCATAGACATGCCTAGGGAACAACAGTTAATTATAGCCCACATATTCACAAGGCTTTTTAATGTCAATCACTTCAGCACACGTACGTTGGCTTCACCATTAATGTTAAAGCTCTGATCTTTGCTTGGCATTAAGAGAGAATCAGCCTTTAATAACATGCCTCCAGGTTTGAATTAAAAAGAACACATTCTCTGTTGCAAGCGGCTTAAAATCTCCACTGATTAAACAGTCAGTAATCTATTCAGTACATTTAATGCAAGTGCTTTCCAAAAGAAGATCGGAGAATAATTCCTCTCCTTTTTTGCTCAGCTTTGCCTAAGACAAAAATAAGCGGTAAATTATAGAAATAAGGGACTGTGCCTTTCAGTCTAAATGCAGTGGCATTTCATATATTGTTAACTTTTGCAGCTATGTTGCTCCATTGTACAAAGTGAGGACATGGCCCTCTCCAGGTTTGATAGAATCTAACAGCTAATGGTAAAGTATAGATTCTTGATTAATAGGCCTTTTAGTGGCTTTCTACCAAAGCCACATTAGAATGCACATCGAGTCACACTCAGCCATCAGGGTAAAATCATGTTTATCGTTATTTTTGTCTCTTAAACAGAGTTGGATGGAGTGTCCAGAAGCAGCAGACTAAAAGCAGTAGGTTTGTGTTTTGGATTTTGAAGCCAGTCTCCAGTTGTTGTTGGACTACAAATCCCATCATCCATGATGATTGGGCATACTGGCTTGGGCTGATGGGACTTGGGAGTCCAACAACATCTGGGGGGGGGGGCACTGGTTCTGCACCGCAGGTCTAAAAGTGGACAAAAGAACATTACTAGTTCTAGCTGGAGGCTGGAGCTGTTTTTCTTTGTGTATTGGTGTGTGATATCAGGCTTTTGAGATTTCTTTCATTTTCTATTCATTTGAGGTATGAATCATAATACAAATATGGTAAGAGAGTAAGGCTGTTACTCAACTTTTTTCTTCAACCCTTTTTTTTTTTACTGATGCACTATCACTTCTTCTTCTTTCTTTTTTTAAAGCGTTCTTCTATATAGGTCTCTTATTCCAGAAGTAGAAATCAATAATTGCTTAGGCAAGCCAGTTACCTTTCATGAATGATTCCATTTCTTTTGCAATCTTCAAGATTGCATTAATCATATTCAATTGGAATGTTATCAGAAAATAACTTGGGGCATGATCTATATCAGGGTTTGGCAGACTTCAGGTTTCTGGGATGTTCTTTTTTTTTTTTTTTTAACAGAACAGAAATCCTGAGATCTACCAGCTGTACTCTGGTACAAAAGACATACACCTAGAATTAAAGAATTCTGAGCCCAGGAATTTATTTTGAGTACCAGAACTGAACAGAATTCACAGCCCTAAGCATGCCCCATTCGAAGCTCCAAACATGAGCGCGAGCTCAAGCACATGTCTGCCGAAAATATTTGCAAATTGTTGAATAAATGCTCACGTTCCCGATTCACAGTTCAATTTACAGAAATTTCCTAATTTGCACAAATTTCCTCAGTAGCCTGAACCAGCCTTGCTTTAGCCTATGGAAGAGATTTGTGCAAATTAGGACATTTTGTGTAAATTGGGGGAGATCTGTGCAAATCTCCCATTTGATCGCTGCTTGATTTGTGCATGTTTCCCATTCATGCAAAGCAAGCAGCAAAGGCGAACGGTAATTGGGCAGAAGACGAGTGGTGAGATGGTGTTTGGAGAATCCTGGCGATCCTGCCTGTTTACTCAAAGCTTTCTTCATTTCAGCCGTATAATTTAAGGTGGTGGCGAGGAGGGATTCATTTTATTGAATGAACATCGCCCAGAGTAGCCGGGTTACTGGCTAGATGGGCAATCTAGAAATACAATAAATAAATAAATAAATATTGCACTATTGTTAAATCATTGGGTGTCAGAAATCCTTGTGGATGACCCACAGATCTACCAGTAGATTTAGATGTACCATCTGCCCACCTCTGAACTATATATCCTGCTTCCCTATACATGTGGATGCCACGGTCTGCAGACTCCAAATTTGTCCATACACATGGGGAGCCACAAAAAGCTGTTGTTCTCAGCTTGAATTCATCATGCAGTGAATGCACAGGACTAGATGGTCATGCATAGGAGTCCTGCTCAAGCCCCTCAGTTCATAGGGATGTATGGGGATGGGGAATTCATTTCAGTCCATTTTCTAGCAGAATTCAGCCAATTTGCACCTTCCAGAAATGAATGCGGGTCCGAACGCAAACTATGTCAAAGTCTGCACGTTTCCGAGCTTGCATAGCAATGCAATTCATTCAACAACAGAAAATGCATTTGGAAAATGTGTACGTTTTTAAAATAAGCATGAAAAAATGAGCACATTTGAAAACCGCACACACATGCTTTGATCAATGGGAGGAAAAATGTGTACATAACAAAAATGAGCAAAATGGATGAGAAATGCGCATGAAAATATGTACGAATGATTGTGCAAAAAGAAAAACAGAAAAACGGATCTGAGGCAGATGTGACTTGGAACAGGCTTCCAAGTGGAAATCAGAGAACCCCAATTAGCTTTAGTTTTCCTGGTTTGACTACCCAGTCGTGCCCATTTATTCCATTTGGTGGTGGCACTTGGCTCCATTTTGTTGTTCCTGGCTGCTTTTATACCCCCACAAAATGTCTTTATGCAGCATTGTTTCAGGATAGCTTGGGGGTGGGGAGCTTTCAGATTATGGGGGGTGGGAGTGGGGAAGGAAAGCAGTACACTACCATTCCCCCCGCCCCATGTTCATTGATTGACATTCTTCATGTAACCTCCAGAGACCTCTAAGAGGGACAGGAATCTGAAGAACTCCAGTGCATCTGTTGCAGTTTTAACACATTTTTGAAGAGGCATCAGCAACATCTCCCCTGACTCCCCACAAGGCCAAACTGGACAAATAAGGAACAGTGTTTAACAAGGGACAGGAACCAGAAAAGAGGGAGTGTCCCTGGTAGATTGGATCACATAGACTGTATACTATCGTTTCCATTAAACCTGACTTTTTAAACTTGTTGAAGCTAGTGTGATGGTAGCCTCAGGGAAGGCGGCAGTAGAAGCCAGTTGGAATCACTCTAGATCTTTGAAAATTACCCTTTTAGGGAAGCCCTCCCTTACCACTGACCTTAGAAGCATCATTGTCTTTTTAAGAGTTCAGAGCAGCTTTGGATGTTTCCCACCGAGATATAGAATGTCCCTCTTCCCACTAGCCATCCAAAGGGCTCACCAGGATCCCAGCCTTAGCTTGTGCCTGAGCAGTGGTTTCTCTTGGAGTGGCTCTTTTTCCTTCTCACTACCTATTTCTCCTATAACTAGGGGATCAAGGGGCCTTGTCCAGGGTCATCTGGACACTGAAGGAGGTTGTTTCCTGAGTCTCCAGAGGGCAACAAGGTGGTGGCTTCATGAAAGAAGGTACCCTTTTCACTTCCCTTTCCTGGGTATCCACCCTTCAACCGTGGTCAGTATTCCTTTTGAATCAGAATGGGAGAATCAGGGAGCCTTGAGCTCATCGAGGTTCTCTGAGTTCTACCTCAAAGTTCGATCCACCTTGTTCCCATTCCCATTTGCAAGCTTCCCCTCATTTGAATGGGAAAAGTACATACATTTTTTTAAAAGTACAGTACGTGCAAATGGGTATTCCCCCCCCCCATTGACTAAAGCTTGAAATTTTTCCCAAATGCACATTTTTAAAGCATGCATTTTTCTAAGGTACACATTTTGTGAACGAACATCTCAAAGCTTGGGAACATGTGAGTTTTGCCTTCAAAATACACTCATGGTCACTCTGGGGCACGTGAATGGGGCAAGTTCTGATCTGAAATGAATGGAAACAAAATTCTCTACCTTTGAAATGCATAACTCAAGCATCGGAGTATCCACATCTCACAGATAGTGTGTCCCTCTCCATTTGCCCCTAGGATGTTCCCCACTGCTGGAGACCAAGTGGAGCAGAGTAGCATTTTGCAGCCCTCATAACAAGCAGTGGCTCTCCACACCTAGATTTGGGTGCTAGATATTTATGACAGTCCTTGAAAGCACTGGAGTTATTTAAGGCTTAGTTCTCACAAGCATGAGATGGTACTCATGTGTCTGGACTGGTCTGCTTCAGATGGGCCACACATGATGGAATATCTCTTCATACACATTCATTCCTGCACATAGAAAGCTGAGCATGTTGGTGAGAAAGCTCTCTGACAAGCTCTCTCTTTTCTATATGTTGGGGTTTTTATTTTGTTTTGTTTAATTTTTCGTATGAAGAAGCATTCACTCGTGTAGTTTTCTCTAAACACACAGAAGTTCTTATTAAGACCTGACCCAATAAGGTCAGGGTCAGAGTTTATTACCGTACAACTCATTTTCCTTTTCTGTTTCAATTATTGGAAAAGGTATTAAATTGCTAATTTTCTCCCATAAACTTTGAAAAATAGAGCTCCCTCTATTTCATTCTTCCCCTGTATAATTGTGGGTGTGATATATTACACAGATGCTAAGTCATAAAGGAGCCTGTGTGTTGTTCAGGGTCTCCTGTCTGGTTTTACATTTAATCAAGGCTATTGAACCCTGAGATTTTGAGCTTATTGTAACTAATAAAACTGCATTGTATTTATATCCCCATTAGTGTCACCCACCCCTACTGAACTTCTCCCTCCTGTTAAAGGAGGTCCTTGCCCACAGGCCAGGGGCCAGCAATTTATTATCTTGATTCACAAGGGGTGCTGGTGCTGGTGCTGGTTGAGGCATTTATGTGCTGCTTGTGAGCTTCCCAGATATTAGACTTGAATGAAGAACCTCAGAAGCTGCAGAAGGGAATTCGGCCTCGTGAGATGCTATGCATGGTGAATACACAGGTTTCAGAGCAGTCTTAAGGCACCAAAGGGAATAGGAGTGAGCACAAGGCCCAAGCATCATAGCCCCCCCCCCCCCATACACACATAACATATGGGCCCCTTCCAACACATATACCATGATTCCATCCAGTACATACAAACAATCTCATGAGTCCTGAAAGGAAAGTTTCTCTTTTAATTCTAAAATTACATCTTTGACATTTCTGGAATTATACCCTGGCCCACACTGGTTGTTGTTGTTTTTTAACCATGCCTCCAAACTTCCCTCCTTCTTATTTTTGTATAAGATAACATGCAGCCTGAAGAAAAGTCCTGCAAGGCTTGCTGACTATTCAGGAGCACGGGCTCTCACTGTCCTTCAGAACAATGTCCCAATTATTATGGTGCTTTGTCCCTCCTACCAGTTGTCCCTCCCTCCTGCCCATGTGCAAGGAACTCTGGGACTGGTAGTTCTTGAGAGCAAGTCACATAGGGAAGCACAAATCTCTTTGTTTCTCAGACTACAAGTACTAGTTTAACTGCACAAGGACACTGTTCTAGAGAAAAGTCTGAGCCAGCAACTCACTGTCCAAAACCTTGCATTTTCTGCTTTATACTCCTTCTAATTGGCTCCGGTAAATCCTACAAGATCTGGTAATAGGGACATAGGTGCATATAGAAATAAGTTTCCATAAATATCCTCAAGCATGACCTATAATTTAGCCTCATTTTCCCGCTCATAGTAATGGAGTTAAAGCCTCCCCCCACTCCAGATCTCCAGGCCCTGGTGAAATGTACCCCTTCCCCCACCCCCTTGCTTGGGCCCTGGGTGTACAACTCCGCTCCAGGTTGAGATTTAGGTTCTACTACCCACAGCCCTGTCCTGTCCTTGACATCAGTCAGTGTCTCACCACTGACTGGTCACTAGATAAATCTTTGTTCTGATTCACCATCATGTTCTCACATCTCCAGGTAGGACCAGGAAAGAATCCTGCCTTAAACCCCGGAGAGCCACTGCCAGTCAGTATCAACAACATTGGGCTTGATGGATCAGTGGTCTGACTCAGTACAAGGCAGCTTCCTATGTCTACGTCTTTATGGTTGAGGTTGAGAGCGCGAGGAGCACTGCCATTCAGTACGAGAACGCGTAGTGTCCTCTTAGTCGCATTGCTAATTTCTACCAAATATGAAACCACTGCATGCCAAGTTCAAAAATGCTTTGGGCTTAATGCTCAGAATGAAGAACCTTTTTTGTTTTGTTTTAAGTGTTTCTCATCATCCATGTGTTTTTTTAGTGCCCTGTTTATCAGAAGACACTCTTGCTCAGTCTATTATTTATGAACTATTTAATCAGGGTGGGTTTTTTTGTTTTTGTTTTTTTGCTTGCATAAGTGCCCACTAGGGACTTCCAGATGATGCAGTAAAGATTAGTAACCATAATCATTCTGGGGAACCATGCGGCTGTGCTTGACCTTTTGATTTTTACAGCAGAGACACAGCTCTGTGCTGCAGTATCTATGCAGCATTTCGTCAGAGAAGGGAATTCAAGGCGGAGGAATCCTGAATCCAAACTCTCAGGGGAGGCTGGTGACTCCTATGTCACCGGGGCTCCTTATCCATAGCATCTTTTTGTTTGTGCTTCATAGGAGCTATCCATGGTGCTGAACTCCATCCCCAAAATAGGTTCACCACCATGGAGCACCGTAGATAGCTCCTACAAAAAGATGCAATGGATAAGGAGCCTCACTGACATAGGAGTCACTAGTCTCCCCTGCAAACTCTCCTTCCCCCCAAATTCAGACATGATTGTTTCTTATGGGGAAAAATGTACAGGGAGGAGGGTCCTGCTGCGTTTGATCCCCCAACCCACGAGTGCACTCTCAAGAGTAAATGATCAGTTCAAGGCTATAGAGAGGTTGAGGGCTAGTTCTCTCTCTCTCTCTCTCTCTCTCTCTCTCTCTCACACACACACACACACACACACACACACACACCATTTGATTTCTCTGCCCTTCAGAAATTGTGATTGGTGCACACAAATGCATGTTAATCCCTTGATGACTGTAAATGACAACATATTCTCACTTGGACATGTGAATGGGCCTTCACAGATACAATGCAACAGACAGAACACATACTCACACCTTGGCAAAGCACAACATCCCCCCCCCCCGTGGAGTTCGTTGACACCTTTGGCTGCCATTCCTCAGGTGTGAGACATCAAGTAAGCAGTAATCTAGTGATGCAGATGTAGGATGGCCAGGTGTCCTCTTTTATAAAGGACAGTCTTCTACCTGAAGGGCTGCCTACTAGTCCAATTCAAAATCTTTTAGCTAAATTAATAATTCCAGTCTAAAGATAAAGAACCATCAGAAATGTTGCACATCAACGTTTAGCACCTGAACAGTAGAATGAACAAGTAGGCACACAAATCACCTGGTCATAGTCTTCCCCCTATGGTGAGATGCACTGTGTGTCTATTTTATTTTATTTATTTATTTATTATATTTATATCCCGCCTTTTTTCCTTCAAGGAACCCAAGGCGGCTTACATAATCCTCCTCCTCTCCACTTTATCCTCACAACAACCCTGTGAGGTAGGTTAGGCTGAGAGTCAGTGACTGGCCCAAAGTCACCCAGTGAGTTTCATGGCTGAGCGGGGACTAGAACCTGGATCTCCCGAGTCCCAGTCCCAGTCCAACACTCTAACCACTACACCACACTGGCAATAAAAAAATTATAATATTTTTTTCTACATGTGCATCTCTTCATATAAATTAACATGTGCAAATTTTATGCAAATCACTGTCCTCTTTTGGTCCTCTTTTTTTGTTGATGCGCTTTTTTTTTACGATTCATAACTGGCAGCCCTATGCACATGCATGTTGGAATCAGTCCCAGATGACTAGTGGCTCAATGGGAGAACTGACTCCATCGAAAACTAGTACTGCATTTGAAGTGATATGGGAGCTCTACATGTGACATCAGATCAGAACATGCAATGTGCTATGAAGGCACGCCAGTCAGCAATGGATGTTGTGGTTATGAAGTGGTGAACATGTAGGTGTGCAAAAGCCCAAAATAGGTGAGCATGATATATACTAATAGCAAACTCAATTCTCCAAGTGCCACTCCTTATGTAGGAAAAGCAGCATATCTACCCACAAGAGGGAGGCATCAACACCCTCAGGTGGAGGAACCCAAAGTTTTGCAGAAGTACAGAAAAACTTTAGAAAAATACCCTGGCGGGGGTGACCAAAACCAGCCCTAATGGGACCAAGAATGCTCAGTGAACATGGGATGCTGACTTTTGGGGTGGGGGAATGGAAAACCATGGGGGAGGAAGAATAGAATGGAGTATCTTGGCAGAAGGCATGGCTGGTTGGCTGGCTGGAACCCTGAAGAGGTGCTCTGTGCTCCACGCTGCAACATTTTGTTGCAGATCCCACTTGTGGACTATTTGTTAATGGCTATCAGCCTGCCTTTATACAAGACAACAGGCAAATGTGAGCTTGAGTCTTCATACCAGCCACTTTGAAAACCTGAAAGGAAGGATATTGAAGCTGGGATTAATCAACCCATTTCCAGTGCATATCACTTTTGCATGTGTTCATTGATGAGATAGTTCCATCCTGCTTTTAATCTGCATTTTAAAAAGCAAAGCAAAACAACAACCCCCCAAAAAAACAAAAAACAAAAAAACCCTCAACATCAACCCAAAAAGCAAATCCTCATGAAAATTCATATTTAAATAAATATTTAAATGTGTGTGTGTGTGTGTGTGTATTCTCCCAAAATATTAATTTCTAACCAGATCTTCTATCAAAATATGATTTTTCTAAACATATTTTCTATAAAAACATGCATTTACAAATGTATTTTATTCTAAAATATGAATTTTAAAATATATTTGGGTACATTTTTGAACTGAAAGCTGCATTGCAAGATTTGGAGAAGTGTGAAATCTGAAGGTTAACTCTCTTCCAATTTGCACATTACTGTAGTCTGGGAGGTGTGGATTAGGTCACTTCATATTAGAATTTGGACAGATTGAATTCCCCAAGGATCGTTAGCTGAGACACCCCAAACTTTCCCAGCCTGAGTTCTGGGTTCCTCTTGGTTGATCTGAAGCACAATTACAGATTAGTGTGAGCAGCAATGGGAATTAAACCAGCCTCTAGCCGTAGAGCTGCATTAGGAACACAGTGAGGTACAGAAAATATAACTCTTAGAAATTTGGTCTGAATAGTTTCTAAGGGACGGAGATTATGATAAGCACACAATTAGTGATGAGCGAATCTCAGTTTTGCTTTCTCCTAGACTTGCCTCCAAGGCCGGGTCGCACCCCTGACCCGATTCTCCGCGGGGGTGCCGCCCCGACCCGCTATTCTGAGCGGTGTGGAGAGGTTCTCTGCGCCGCTCGATCGGGTGTCTTCTTCCCCGTCGCATCACTTCCGAGACCAGAAATGATGCAACAGGACCCTGCGCAGGCACAGAACGCGCCACAGAGGTCCAGCGCGCCTGCGCAGGGTTCCGTCGCGTCATTTCCAGTCCCGGAAGTGACGCGACGGGACGAAATGAACTGCGTGGGCGGCTCTCTGCGGAGAGGGCGAGCCGCCCCGAAGACCAAGGTAAGGCCTCGCCGGGCATGAGCGGGGCCTCGTTTCTGCCCGGCGAGGCTCCATCGCACAACTCTAACACAATGTCACATCCAAGGAAATGTGAAGCCAAGAAATTTAGAGAATCGCTTTCATAAGCATGAATGCAATTTTAATACCTTTCTAGGTGACATCTACTGGCAACTTTAAGATGTGTGAAGCTCCATGGAAAATATCCAACTCTTATACAAGCTTTTGGCTTGCCTTGAAATGCCTCAGCCTGAGAAAAAGAATGAACCTTTGCCGATGACTGAACAACGAAAAGCATAGTTTCTGCAGAATACTTTTTGAAGAATGGCGTGTGTAGCACACACACATATATATATATATATATCAGCACAATGTTAAGAGACAGCTCTTCAGTGACATCTCATGCCTTCAGAATCACTCATGGAAATTTCATTTTAAAAGGATTTACTCAGAGAACACTCTCATGCACATCAAATAGTATCCATTTATTTCCTCTAGTCTTAGCTAATGAATTTGAGGGCTGCAAACTATTTTTTTCATAAACTCACTTTAAAAGCTGACACCCCCAACTCCATTCTAGTGAATAAGGGTCCTGATATTTTACCCCTGGTAAAATGATGATACCAGGCCTTGGGATCTGAATTGCTTTTTAAATGGGACTGAAGGTTAATTTAAACCGTTCAAATAATCTGGCTCAGAATTTACATAAATTCACTTTTAATTAAAGCACGGCTTTCAGAGCCATTTGAAGAGAAAAGGATGGGGTAGTTATGCCAGCTTAATTACTGAATAGTCTCAAATAGATCACACATGTGACCTAATTAGGACTTATCTCCAGCCATGTCTGGCGGTGATCTGAATCCTTAAAAATGCCTCCTCCATTGCATCTTATCTTGACATTTATATGAAAATTAGCTCAGGGCAGAATGCCAGTAATAACTTCTTAATCCCTTGCTTGGGTGATAAGAAGATAATGTATTCAGAATTTTGGAAAGGTTTCCTTGCCTCTGTACACAACAGCACTTTCAAAAACAACCACAACGCTGGCAAAGACATCATACACCTCTGGAACAAGAGATTTCCACTCTCTCATGAAGCCCTCCTATTTAGGGGTTGGGAGACCCACTGGGAAGAATTTGAGGAGTTCATGGGGGCAGCAGGGAGGAGGAGAGGAAGGGGAAGCCCCATTGTGTGAATGGAAGTCTGAACATATTAATTTGGATGTAGCCCTACATCACTGCAGTCAAGTTTCATGAATATTTTCTGGCTCATCTCATTCCTGGCTAAACCTACATTTTTAGGGATGTGCCAAAAGTCTATTAGTGTTGTCAGCTGTACCATTTTTTTAAAAAAAAACTTTCCACAGAATTCTTTGGATGTTTCATGCGAGTGGGAATCTCCAATGTTGCCTCAAAATTTCATTTTATATGTAATGTGGTGGCAACTTAGAGATGTGCATATCATATCTGAGCCATTTCACTCGTGCTCCCAAAACAATTTAGTTTCCCTCAGCATTCCTTGGATGTTTCAGCCAAGCAGGAATCTTACTAACATTTCAGATGAGGCATAATTCAGGGGCAACTCTGAGTTGTGTTGGGAAGGAAGGGAAACATTATCTTGGTCTAGGCATCCTTCAGGCCTACTGAGCCATACTCATAGCCACAGGGTCCCCTCTTTATGGGACGACAAAAATAGAGATGAACATACTGACAGAGACACTTGGTGGTTTATTTATTTATTCATTTATTTTATTCATTTATTTATTAATTATATTTATATCCTGCCTTTTTTCTGCAAGGAACCCAAAGCGGCTTACATAATCCTCACACAGCTGATCGGCTGCTGTGTGAACAGAATGCTGGACGAGATGGACCCTTGGTGTGATCCAGCACAGCTCTTCTTATGTTCTTATATTATCACACTGGACTGACCCAAGTAGGGACATTTATAACATGATGTGAGTGATATGTCTTACTTTTATAATGTACTGAACATTCTTAAATGTTGCAACATGAAGGGGGAAGAATTTGTTTTATGTGTTGCCAGAATTTTAGCATCACAGCCTTTTGATATGTTAACTATTGATGCTTATTTTCTTAGTGGATATATTCTGTTATTGTTTTGCTTTACAGAGTTATATTTTATCTTTGTAAGCTGCTTCTGTTATTATTATTTTAACAGGAAAGCGGCACACAAATAATAAAGAAGCAAAAAATTAAACTAAAACTATGGCAGGCATAACGTCTGCTCCCACTCTCAGAAGGGGGGGGGGAGGAGAGATTTGTTGCAGCTGAGTAAATATGTATATTTATTCGGAAGGAAATTGTTGAATTCAGTGGGACTTACTGCTAAGGAGATATGTACAGACTTGCATCATTAGACACAATTCCAAGCAGTACAAATTCAATTAACATTCAGTAAGTGGTCAACTCTACACTTGATCCTTGCGTCAGTTCTCTCCCAGCAAGCATAATTAGCATCCTAATTATTATTTTTTAATATATATATATATATATATATATATATATACATCTTGCTTTCTGCGATTCACTGAACAGAGCAATGAAACTTTGGCTGAAGCCACTTCAAGCCAGGGCGACTACTACAGAGGGTCTGCAGAACTGCTGGTGAAAGCCCAAAGGCTGCACTGTTATTTTTCATTAACTTTAATGAATTTTGGATTAGTCTTCAGTTGCAGCATTCAGGGAAATCAATTAACTCGCCACAAACAATGAGCATTGTTGCCAGCTCCTGTGGCTTATTTGAGAATCTTAATGATATTTGGAGGCTCCTTTTAGGAATTGAGTCCAGCTTCTGTTTGTTTTCAGACTTGCTCCTTTGTTGTTTTTCTGGCCAGGGGTGGTGGTAGGTAAACAAGTGTGAGGCAACCCTACCCTGAAGACTCAGAGTCTGAGAAGTTCATGTTTTATTGCATGGAAATAATTGATGTGTGTGTGTGTATACACACACACACACACACACACACGCACACACACCCCCCCCCCCTATTAGATCTGTGTGCAAATGGCCTCTCAAAATTCCCCATCCTATTTGTGGGAAGAGAAATGGGGGGACGGACGGACGACAATTTCACTACATTAATCCAGGTGGAGGAGAAATTCTTCAACAGTCTCTCGCAGGTAGGACTCACACCATTGGTGGGGGTTGTAGCACAGCTTCTTTCTCTTTTCGTAAGGGTTTTGTGTGTGTGCTGCCACTGCAAGTGGCAACCGCATCAATTGTGTTGGGATCCTGGCCCCCATTTTGCACCCGCCACAATGCAGGTGTGAGCAAGGGGGCAGTCAGTGTTGCATCTAGTTCCAGGGAAGTGGTGGAGCTAGTGCCAAAAACAAACACCAATGAACCAGTTCTGTCCTTAAGCACTTGCAACCACAGAAACAAAATAGGTTAAAAGAAAATTATATATATCCAAGAATATAACATTTTTAAATATATATATATATATATAAATACTAATCTTTCTCTCAAAATTAAAACAATTGCTTAGCAGTCAAAATGCCCACCAAACCCATTCATAGGTTGTACATAATCACACTAATGCCCAAATTCAAGGCTATACAGCCTTGCTGAATTTGGGAATTAGTATTGTGAATACGTACATCCGGGAGCTCGGGCTGAGCCAGACTCTGTCCTCCAAATTCCTGAAAGTTTTCTTCCCCCATGAAAATAGACGTCCATTGCTCTGCCTCATTCTCACAGTGTTTTATAATTTATAATACCTGTGGCCAAGTGTGCTGTTTGTGTGTATTTATTGTTACTCATTTTGAAATGGAAAGAAACTTTGTTAATATATCTTTGAATCCTTTAATTCCTCACTCAGGTCTTTATTTAAGTGAACCTGTGGCTGCTACACAAGCGACTGTAATTTTTTGAGAAGGCACTAATTCTAGAGAATTTGCTGCTAAAGTGATCTTTCATTCATTATTAACATTGAATGCATTTCAGAAATATTCTTAAATATTGGAATATTGAATGAAAGAATCAATAATTTGCACAGTTACATTGTGTGTGTTTTTAAATTATTGTTATTATTTTAAGTATATTTGGGTAAATATGTATATTTGTTTGTATTATTTGTCTGCATTTTTGTTTTTGTTTTTTTTAGTATTTTATAGATTTACAATAAAAATTATTATAATCATAATAATTTTAAAAGGACTACTATTTTATGGAAGCAGAATTGACAGCCTGGCAGTACAGACCTGTCTGCAGCTTTGAAGGATCAAGCCTCCTCCAAACTCTACAGCCCCATCCTTGAGTTCTATTTACTGGTCATTGTCAAATGCGATGTGGGAGGGAGAGAAAGAAGCTTTTGGGAATTAGCTTTTCTACATGGTTTTATGGCTTTATATGCAAGCTAATGGTTAGGATATAGTTGGGAATCATTGTGTATGCTTCAATCAGATATCCTTTAGAAGCTGGGAAGGTGACACAAACACCGGTGGGGTGGGGTTGGGGCAGGTGTGTGTGTAGAAATATCAGTTTGAGAGAAAGAGACAGAGTCATGGGCTACACACACACACACACACACACAGGCTCAGCAGGGGATTGGTCAAAGTCTGAAGTCTTGTGGGTTTAGAGACTTTCTCTGGGTAGCAGATTGCCTGACTTGTAGAGGTGCCTGTCTCTTTGCCTCCACATATTTATGCTCCACCTCATGGGGGGAGGGGGAAGCCTTGCTTCCATTCTATTGGGTCACAGAAAACATGGTGATCATGCTGCCTTGTGAAATACAGATAAAGTTGCCTAGATGTGGCTGCACTCTTGAGGATAGCTGTGCCTTCTCTGAGGTCTCTTTTTGGCATGGCTTCAGCCTGTTTTATGACATAGCAGGAATTGCTGGTCACCTTAAGTGCCAAGCAGAATTTTTTTGGGTTCCCTTTCAGAGCTGGCTGAAGGAACTGGAGGAGATCTTTTTTTAAAATACCCTGCACTGTCAGTTGAAACCAGCCAAACCTGAGCTTGCCAAAACTTCTCTGAATTCCATCTCAGAGTCCGCATCAGATTACAAGCTACCCCCCCTTTTCACATGAAAAGCCGTGCATATTTTTCAAATGCGTGCATCAACTGTGCACATCTTTGAAATGTATGCATTTTTCTCCCATTGGCTAAAACAGACTTGTGTGCAATTTTTCAAAAGTACACTTTTTTCATGCTCATTTTTTTTTCCAAATGTACGTGTAGGGACTGGGCCCACTGCTGCTGCAGAAGAGCCTTCAAGGGATATGGGAACAAATCCAGAGACAGATGAGGGGGGAGGGGGGAATTCTTAGCTGAAATGCCAAGGCCAGTTAACTCATGGTATCTCAAGCTAGTTGACTCTCTGCTACTTCCCGGTTTATCTCTAAGGCCAGTTAACTCAGAGATAAGCTGGGAAGTAGCAGAGAGTCAACTAGCTTGAGTTACCATGAGAAGCCACAGTGAGCCTGTTAATGAGGAGGGCGGAACAGGCATAACGAATCCCAGGATCAGATGTCAGCCAAAGAGGGTGGACCAACTAAGAAGTGTCAGGCCTTCTAAGCCGTTGGTCCTTAAGCAAGAGGATCTGCCTTAAAGGTGGGGTGTTAGTCATTTGAGTTTGGGTGGGGGAGAGGCCCTCAGTTTGGAATCCACTTCTTACCACCGAGGTCACACTTCCTTAATGGCTTGATCGCTTAGAAATCTCACTACGCTTGTTTCTTTTGATATTGGTTCCTGCAATATGCTTAATTTGTACTCTAAAGCCAGCCTTACTGGTTCCCATTACCATAATGAAGCTTTAGTTAGAAGGTCTTCCTCTGTGTCTGCCGGTGGAAGGAGAGAGGGAGGAATGGCCTCGACAGTATGCATGCTGTTGAATACATCTTTTTTGGTCCCCAAACCACACTGCTAGTTCAGAAATGTATGGACTTTGACTGCAGTGCAGAGTGTATCCAAGTCCATGTTCGGTCTGTCAGGTGTGAACTGGGTGAATCCTGATAAAAAATGAACTGAAACAAATTTCTCATACGTCCCTACGTAGCATGTAGGGATCTTTTAGGAATTTGATATTTGTGAATTCTGATATGAACTGATGCGATCCGATCTGTATTTCATAGACCAGGGGTGTTGAACCTCTTTCAGCCCGAGGGCCAAATTCAATTTTGGAGAAGCTCTCAGGGGCTGCATTACAGTGGTGGGTGGGGCCAAAACCAAAAGGGGCAGGGACAAAGGCAAAAGGGATGGGGCCACTAATACCAAAAATACCACCTTATTGTAGCGTAAAGCTCTTACTGCCAGGAACTAAGCCATAGGAGAGGTACTTCAACCTTCTCAAATGGAAAAAACCATACAATATCTGGAAAACAATCAAACGATTGGTGGTTGGGGAAAGGGGTGTGATCAGTGGAAAGGAGCATGGTCATCTAGGGAATCCCAGACAGCTGGATTTGGGACCACAGACAGGCTGGATTTGGCCTGTGGCCCCGAGGTTCAATAGCCCTGTCCTAGAGTAATGTATGGATCAGAACTTAGTTATCCACCGGCTCTCACATTTCCCTGTTTTTCCCAACCCAATCCTTGGCTCAAAAATGCATTACAAATTTTAAAATGACCAATAATTTTGGATTTAAAAGCCTTGAAAGGCATTCTTGATATTCTAACATTTTCTTTTTCTTGGCTCCATGTTGTCTCTACCTGCATCAAAACGTAAGTTTTCGTTCCAATGTGATTTTCTGAATTTAGCTTTCAAACTGCAGCAAAGCATAATTGCCCATATGCCATGGTCCATTAAGCACTGAACTTGACTAATCAAAGATTGATTTGGGGGGATGTGATCAATACAAGCATTGCTTGTTCAAAGCCATATGCATGAAGGATTGGATTGGATTGCTTACAAAGTGAAAGCTATTAACAAACAATGACTCATAGCCACCAATCTAGTGCCTCCAAGAGTTTTGATAGGACTTAATATCTAATATAGAAATGTGTACACCTTTATCAGTGCCCTCTAAGGTGGTCTTGATTCATACCCCTATCTTTCTTGGGCTGAACTGGTCTTGTAAATCATTTAACATCCACCAAATAGATGAAATCATTCATCAAAAACTGTCCCAGTTCAACTCAGATTTTGAAGATATCTCCATATATATATATAGAAGAATCTTTATTGTACGGTCATAGACCCAAACCAAGCAAGATAAAATCGAACAGAACACAGCACAATATAGATATTACAATACAAGAACATTAAAAACATGGGAAATTATAAAAGTAAAAACGTCATAATAAAATCTAATAAAATAAAATATAAAATATAAAATATCTAAAATAGATATAATATAATATAATATAAAAACAAGTTATTGAATGTACACACTAAATGTAATTAACATAAGACAACCATCATCATCATCAGGTGATCACTCGTGACCGAGTAAGATTGTCTTCCAGGATAAAAATTTACAAAAAGGAAATTTTAAAAGGAGGAAATTCTAAAGAAAAATTGTGTAGACTCTAGCGATGGGTCCATAAGTGACTGTGGAGGCCAATTCTAGATCCACACAGCTTCCCACAGTGAGGACACAGGTTGCCAGATGGAAGATGGCCCTGTAAAGGATTCATTTGACGTGCTTTTCGCTTAGCACGTTTCTCCCTTTCACCTTGCACTCGGGCTTCTTCAAAGTCCATAGAACCTTTGTGAAAGGCCAACTTCCAGTTAGATCGTTCATGGGCCAGAGCTTCCCAGTTTTCGACGTTTATATTGCATTTTTTTTTAGATTAGCCTTAAGAACATCTTTAAACCTCTTATATTGACCACCGATATTCCGCTTTCCATCCTTGAGTTGGGAATAAAGTAACTGCTTTGGGAGACGGCAGTCAGACATTCGAACAACATGACCAGTCCATTGAAGTTGGCGTTGAAGGATCATTTTTTCAACGCTAGTAGTCTTTGCTTCTTCCAGTACACTGACATTTGTTCGCCTATTTTCCCAAGTAATTCGCAGGATTTTCCGGAGGCAACGTTGATGAAATCTTTCAAGGAGGTGGAACTGAAGTGAGGTTTATAGATAGTCCATGTTTCGCAGGCATATAATAAAGTTGGCAATACAATGGCTTCATAACATAATAACATAATAACATAATAACATAATAACATAATAACATAATAACATAATAACATAATACAATGGCTTCATAACATAAGATAGCATAAATAAGTTAATTGATGATGGAATAAAAAATTATAATATAAATAACCTTAGAGGGAAAAATATTTTAGTTAGAGGAAATTCCCTTCCGTCTTTTTATGACCAGAAAGAGAAATCTAGCCACCAACTCTGTGACTGATTTATTCTTATCTGCTAAAAGATAGGTCAAATACCATTCAGGTGACCGGCCTGGAAATTTAGAAAGTGCAGGTGTTGTTATTAGCTTAACCCACTCATCTTTATAAAAATTACAAGCAAAAAGCATATGGGCTAGAGATTCTATGGCCCCTTCCCCACAAGGACATAATCGTTCACAATAGGGAATATCCCTAAATCGTCCATCCAGTACAGCAGATGGTAAACAATTGAACCTAGCTCTCGTAAAAATCAAGCGATATTTAGGGATAGATAAATTCTCCAGATATCTAGCATAACTTTCTGGAGAGAAAAAAGATAAACCAAAATATAGAAGAGAGCAGGTCTTCTGGGCATTAGCAGTGGACTGCTGGATATCAATATCTTTAGCATGGGAATCCGTAACGGCTTTTGCCTGTTGGTAGCCTATGGAAAGGAGAAAATTTATAGACAAACCTAAAAGTTGTAATTTGTTAGTCAGGGTTTTGTGCCACACACTAACATAAGTGTCCCGGTAGAGAAGGTATATAAGTCCCGAGGATTCCTCAGCAAAAATCAATTTTAGCCAAAATCTGAGAGCCCGTAGCCATGCGGTACCTTCAACAGAAAGGCAACCAGCTTCCAGTCGTAAAACTGCCACTGATAGACATTTGGGAACACCAAATAGTGTATATAAAAAAGAGGAAAGGACTTTTTCAACACTGGAATCGAATCCTCTTATCCAGAATGAAATACTGTATAGCAGTTGTGCCAAAGATTTAGCTCTGAACACCTGAAGAGCAGCTGGTAAGAATTGTCCTCCCTTGGTGAAAAAGAAACGAGTTATATATATATGGGCAGAGCTGGGAAAGAACCTCCATCTGAGACCCTGAAACATCCCTGGTCTTCAGAATCAGGGCCAGTGCCAGTACCTGGTATCCTTGGGCAGCTGCTTGGGCTCCAGCATCTCAGCAGGGCCCACCACTGATGCCTGCAATGGCTGAAACCACCCCATTGAACTATTAGTGCCACACTCTTTGCACCAGGCACCTGTATCTAGTCTCAATTTTAATTTCTCACAATGCTGCAACATAGTGTTTCTCTGGGGCATTGTGGGAAATCAAAATGTTGGCTAGACCCAGCTGCCTAGAGCCGGTGGATTGCTCCTGCTTCTACTCCCAGCCACTGTCAGGTAAGCCCACCAGGGACCACTCACAGATGAGGGGCACTAGAGTGCAATTTTCCCAAGGCTCCCTCAAACCCAGAGCTGGCCCTGCTCAGAGCAGGGAAACACTGGACCAGATGGAGCATAGGGTCTGACACGGTATAAAGTAGCTTCATATGTTCATAATGTGGGTAGACATAAACTCTTTTTTCATTTTCCTTTGACACCCCCCCATCAGTGAATGTTTAGTCAAACTCTTACAGTCTATACCCATTGAAAAGAATCATCCCTCTCACCAGACAACCCAGCACTCTGAGTATAGGGTGTATGTATCTGATGTTCGGCTATCAGAACGGAATAGGGACTCTGTCAACTGTCATGGACCAGCATCATCCTCAGAGGATTCTGACCCCTCATCCTCAGAAGAGACTCTGGAGTCAGTAGGGGAAGACTCATCCACAGAAAGGCATTGCAAGGTTTCTGTCTCCCCAGGACCCAGTTCTCCAGAGGGACCCCAGGGGGGCATCTCCCCCCTGCATCTAGGGGGAGGGTATGGGGAGGGTATGGGGAGATGTCCCACACCTTTCTTGTCCTCAGTGCTTCCTTTGAAACTTTCTCCTAGTTGTATGCTTGCACACGATTGGGCATGTATTCAACATAACCAAACTTTATCTATATGTAACTTTTGGGTCACCCAAGGGCCAGGTCTCCCCCCCCCCCCACACACACAGCACTCACACATAAAGAATGTATCATATCAACAATATAGTTACTTCAACACATTAAGCAAAGGATAACAATATTAGAATAGTGACAACAACTCTCTCTCTCCACCCCTGCTCCTGCTCAGGTATCGCAGAGATTGCTGGCCTTTTTTTTTAAAAAAATTATATTTATACCCCGCCTTTGTTCCTTGCAAGGAACCCAAGGCGGCTTACATTATCCTCCTCCTCCTCTCCATGTTATTCTCACAACAACCTTGTGAGGTAGGTTAGGCTGAGAGTCAGTGACTGGCCCAAAGTCACCCAGTGAGTTTCATGGCCGAGTGGGGACTAGAACCTGGATCTCCCGAGTCCCAGCCCAACACCCTAACCACTATGCCACACTGGCGCTTCTTGGAAGTGAGAAGGTGCTACAAGCCTGGTAACACTGCAGCCTGGTGCCCTTTCCTTCTAAGTAGCAGGTAAACCAGTCCAGGGGTTGCAAGTCTGGGGTTGCAGTCTGTGGATTGGATCCAGATTTAATCTGGATCAACTGCACTGGTGGAAGTAGACTTCCCTACCCTCTCCTTCCAATGGCAGCCCCTGAAAATGCTACATAGAGAGTCAGGAGACTCTGCTGAATGGGGTGAGTTGTGTAGTGAGGGAGGAGTGGGGGATCCCTGAAAACTGGGTGGAGGGACTGTCCAAAAGTGGAGCCCATCCTCTCAAGGAAGGCAGATGCTAGATCCAGCCCTGGAACTTTAAAACCACTGCAGGGTCAATCGTTCAGCTTTCTCTTCAGTTGTTCAGCAAAGAGACAGTGCCTCTGTGATCCTCTCTCTGAAGGTAGTTTGCCCAGCTTCTGTCCTCAGGGAGATCCATCTCTCCAAATGCCCCATATACATTTTTCTAAAAGGAAGATTCCCACTCATTCTCCAATAGGCCACTTACTGTAAGTCCCATGCCCTCTTCCAAGATGTAAATAGAGTCTTCCTGGGGGCAGGCTTGCCTTACAGAACTTCTTCCTCTAGGACAGCCACCCATAACCTGGTGCCCTCCAGATGTTTTGGACTTTGACTCCCACCAGCCCCAGGCAGTATGACCTGTAGTTGAATTCTGGGAGTTGTAGTCCAAAACATCTGGAGGGCACCAGGCTGGGGAAGGATGCTCTAGGAGGTGACAACTTTTTTTCCTTCCCTCACAGGCCCATGTATACATGATGTTCTATCAGACAAATACTTTCATAGGATCATAGAGTTGGAAGAAGGGGCCTACAAGGCCATCAAGTCCAACCCCCTGCTCAATGCAGGAAACTAGAGGAGGGGTCTCCCATCCAAGTAATAACCAGGCCTGACCCTGCTTAGCTTTCCACGCTCAGACAAGCTGAGCCAGCGTGAGCCACAGGCGTGTATTCAAATAACACATGATGTGTATTTGTGATAATGGACAGACCAGGAGTTCGGTTCCATCTTAACTGCCAAGGCTCAGTAGCTGGAGGAAGAGAAAGATCAGCTGGGCTCTTGCTTTGCCCACCTGCTAGAGCTTCAGTGGCCACCCTGACTCTCTGCCCAGACCTTTCCAGCCAACAGAAATCCCATCTTCATTTCCAGGGCCCAGCAGCTGGAAGAAAGTAGGAGATTAGGCTGGTTTTGATCCCCCGCCAGATTCCCAATAGCTGACCTTCTGTTGCCTGCTATCCCATCCAGTCAGTAGAAATCCATATTGAATGCCAGCGCTCCATGGGTAGCTGCCTACAGGAAACTCATTGAAGGTACTCAAACAGCAGGGAATGAAGCTGGCTGCAGAATCATTGTAAGGAAAAACACAGGAAGAAGATGCACTGAGCATCAGAGAAGGGGTAGAGCCTTAGCTTACCACAGAAACATTCACTGCATGATTTAATTTTAATTTCATGAATTCATTTCCAAATTAATGCAGAACACCAGAAATTAACAAAGAGATGTTAGTATCTGGGTTGAAACGATAAGACACACAATGATATTGAAATCAACACAACATCCTTTCCTTGTCTCATTCATATTTCACCTAACCTGATCTGCAGATGTAGCTCACAAATTGTTTCCAGCTCAGACTGTGATGCCCATCAGATTTTGTCGTAGCCATAGCCAGCTTCAGGAGTCAGCTCTGGAGGCTCCAGGCCCTGCTTCTCCTCCTCCTTGCTGTCTCTGACTGTTCAACAGTCAAGAGTTCAACTCTTGGAGGATGCAGACAGTTCCAGGAGAGAGTAGCATCCTCTTGCCTTCCGCTCTCCCTCTGGGTGGTTATATGGATTGGGTCCAGAGGGAGCAGGCAAGCAAATTGGCAGTCATGAAGAGGTGGTCTGCCCACTTGGGGAGGAGGGCCCACTGAGGCCATCTTGTCCAAGGGCACCCCAAAAACTGGCACACTGGCTGCAGCCATGGGATCCCCTTTTCAAACCATAGGCTGGCCAGGTGTCCTTCATTACAGAGGGCAGTCCTCTATTTTGCAGAGCTGGCAGAGGAGAGTCCCGTATTTGAAGGTGTCCCTATTTTGAAGGGTTGCCCAGTCCAAGTCCAGTTTAAAGATATAGAACCCCATGAAGGGAGAAAAGCAGGAGGCCTTGACGCTGCCCATCCACAGTTAGCACCTGGACAGCAGACTGAGCAGCCACACAGGTCACTTCATCAGTCTTCTTGACTATAGATGAGATGGATTGCCTTTTTGCCTTTCTATGTAAATTATAATTGTTATTAATATATATATATATATATATATATATATTGCATAGGCAAATATTACACAAATTGTGTCCTCTCTCTTGTCCTCTTTTTGGGTGATGCAGTCCTTTTTTTGGCAATGTGTAAGTGGACACCCCAATCCCATGTGGCTGGGGTCTGCTAGTGATGGACGAACTGAGCCCATTGTAATTAGTAATTTGCTCACTGACTCACAAGACTCCAGTGAAAGTTCTCTGTTATCATGAAATGCAGCTTGGGAATGGGCGGGTGTGTGCAATGTGTGGTTCTCTTCCACCCTGTGCATCATGACAGCAGTCCTTCTCTGATTGGCTGTTATCACTTGTGCTTTGTTTACAGCAGGGGTGAAGCCACTGTAGGCAGAGGCAGCAGTTGCAGAAGCAGAGCAAGCATGAGCAGAAGCAGCAGTGTTGCCTGTGGTGTGTTGCTTTTTTAAACTGTTAAACTGATTGTTTCCTTTGGCAAAGGGTGGCTAAGAAAGCAGTCCCATGCCCCCTAGATGGCATCTGAGAGGCCGTAGGATGCTGGGGATTCCTTCCCTCAAGGCCGTAGACAGAGCGACAACCTTGAAGGGGGGATGGGTCTTGTAGCTGGAGCTGGGGAGGGTTGGGGGGAAGCCCCCTAAATTTTCTCTACCCTCTAATATTTTTCATGAACAAATAATTTAAAAAAAACAGTTTACAATTTTGTCTTTAAAAGTCCTGGAAACCAGATGAACTGCCCCCCTTCTTTTTTGGTGTCCCCTGCCCAGAACTCTTAGGCTGGCTATGGGTCTGGGGTGGGGATCTGAGCAGGGATTGGAGCCCACCATCTAACGGGTGTCAGTCCTGTAGGATTGCACCCTAAAAGGCTGAATTTAATAATTCCATGCACATGCACTGCAATTTGCAACAGGCCCTTTTCATTTTCTTTGGAAATAAAAGGGTTTCAGCAACAAACATCTGAGCATGAGTAAAGATGGTAGAGTTTGGCTACTTACTCGTGCCACTGCACAGGTGCAGAAAATTTAAAATAATTCATGATAAATCTTAGTTAGAATTACAAAAACATTAAAGTCTGTCAGATCCAGGTCAGGGATTGTTATATATTCAAAAATTACCAATGTATTAGATTCAGCCTAGGAACTGACTCATTTTTAGTTTCAGTGGCATCAATAGTCTGGATATGAGTGAGGCAACCATGTGGTCAGGGCCAATGATGTAGGCCAGGAGTGGAGAACCTGTGTGGCCCTCCAGATGTGGTTGGACTTCAACTCTGATCACCACCAGCTACCATGGCCGATGATCACAGATGATAGGAGTTGTAGTTCAGCAATATCTTGAGGGCCACAGGTTCCCCACCCCTGACTTAGGGATTTCCCCATGGAATGGGCATCCTGGTAATTGTATCATTCAGATGCAGCCCCCACCTTGTGGAACAGCCTCACACACTCAGTAGGGATGTTGGAGGAATCTGCAATGCAATGGACTCAAGTGAGCTCGAATTCCTAAGAATCTGACCTGTGGATTCCGCAGCAGAATGACTGTTCCAAATTCGTGCAGATTCTGCGGACTTGCAGAGCATTTAATATTTTTTTTTACATAACTTTATGCAGATTTAGTCATAGAAGAATATGTAAAATAAAATAAAAAATCACCAACCAAAAATGCACATTTCCCTCATAGACTAAAGTGTGAAAATATTCATGGGGGGGGGGGATTTGCGTATTTGGGGTGTGTGTGCGCATTTTTGGAAGTGCAAATTTGCGCAACTCCAAAATTTGCGCAAAATCTGATTCCATCCGCGAGCGGACGATGGAATGAAAGGTGCCTGACGAACTGTGAAAAGTAGACCAAACAGATTTTACAACATCTGTATATCCCTAGATCATACACAGCTGTAGCTACAGCTGAAGGTCCCCTGATCATCAACACAACAAAACCCAAAAAACTATCTCCTTTAATATTCCCCACCATTGCCAATATTTCTTCTCAAATATTTTCTTGAAGTTTAACCTTCTTCCAAATTCTAATGAAAAAGGTTTCCACTTTCCCAAAAGCAAACTGACCATATCGGCTGTACCTGCCTTCCAATAAAAGTCTGAAATAAGTAAGTTTATTCATAGTCACGTTTTGTCCAATTTATCTTCTTTTTATTTGCATTATGGTGCGTTGTTCCTTATATATATATATAAGAGAGAGAGAGAGAGAGAGAGAGAGAGCGCAGCCTGTTGCAAGACATTTTAACTTACCTGCACATAGTCTCTCGGATTTACAGTTGCTTGCTTCCAGTTGAACAAAGGACACTGACATGCTTGACAAAAAGGAAAACTTATGGATCTACAGACTCAGAACTCTTAGTCCGTATGGCCTTAATCTGGAGGACAATTCATAAGCTTTATACCGCTCACACTTCTAGCTTTTTTCTCCTTAGGAATTTTCATCTCCCAGCATTCCAAACAGCCACCCTTGGTATCCATTTATTTATTTTATTTCATTTTTATACTGTCCAATAGCCGAAGCTCTCTGGGCGGTTTACAACATTTAACAAGACAGTCCCTGCCCACAGGCTTACAATCTAAAAAGACACGACACACAAGGGAAAAGGAATGGGGAAAGAAGAAGGGGGAATATTAATTCATCCTTCTGGCAGGGCTGGTGGATCCATTTAACATCACAGCTACTGGTGAGGGAGGAAGCTGAAATGTTTAGCTCTAAGTATATTTTAAAATTACTCTGTTAGTAGATCTATAGTGTGTGTGTGTGTGTGTGTTCCCTGGGGCAGCAGACTCTGGCCTCATCTATCGGCCAGAGAACCAAGGGCCACTGGGAGGCTGCACCCCATGCCTCCCAGGATTAACATCATGGCAAGAGGGAGACCAGCCTGGCCCGATACATCAGCCAAAGAAGGAACAGCTGCAGGGAGCTTGTTTTGCCCTTCCCTGCCAGAAACAAAAAAGAAAAAAGAAAAGAAAAATCCGTAAGAACCTTGTAACTAAGAACTGGTACCTGCGTTTTGCTTTCTTCCTCCTCCCTCCCTATCCTATTTCCTTTTCTGTCATGTCTTTTAGATTGTAAGCCTGAGGGCAGGGACTGTCTAATATTAATCTTTGTAAGCCACTCTGGGAGCCTTTTCTGGCTGAAGATGCCACACACACACACACACACACACACACACTACATATATATGTACAAATAGATCATTTAAAATACCGTACCCACAATTCTATCATGTTTCTTTAAGCAATTAAATCACATACTCTGAGTACCATATAAAAGTCGAGTTTTGCCACCCACAGGGCATATAATGCATCTTGTGCCTGTCTCTGCAGACCTGGAGCCTGGATGATGCCAGTTCCAAGATGTACAGTGTCAGTGACTGCAAGAGATATTTAAAGATATTGACTAGGGGGAGGAGAGGGGAGCCATAAAGCACAGCAGCCCTCCTGAGAGGCCTTCCTCTGCAGCGGTGTCATCCAATGCCCTTTGGATTGCTAATGCCAAAACAAACAAATCACCTGCTTAAGTAGGGTTCAGTGTGCAGAGCAGTGCTAAAGTACCATTATTTAAAGATGTTAGTGGGAGGCATAGCTTCTTATTCAGCCATGAAATTGAAATGAGCCTCTGAAAGGGGAGAGCTAAGCAGGCTCTGTTAAATAGCAGGGTTTATGCAAGAACATCTTAGGATGGTTTGAAATGTTTTTTGATAACAGCGCGGGCTAGGCCGAGACAGTCTCGTGAGGAAAGGACATGATCTGGGATGAAGAAAGCCCACACACACACACACACACACACACACACACACAAAGGCAGGACTTTGGGGGCCTTCCATGCTTGGGCCAGCCTTTCGCAGATGTTGCAAGTGAAAGGGCCCAAGTTCATACCAAACATTAAGTGCCTCGACACCCATTGAACACAGCCAATTCGGACAATGAGCCAAAATTCCTACTTGGCCCCAAATAGGCGGCCAGCAAAGCCCACACTGCTCACAGGGAAGGAGGGAGGGAGCAGAAAAGCAAAGAGGCCGAGGGTGGGGTCCCCAGGGCTAATATCTCCCTGTAAGCCTCACCCCTACAGGCCTACACAGCAACGCATGCCAGTCATGCAGTCCAGACGCTCAACTTCCCCCACCCCCCACACACAACAGTCTCCGTGCTCCTAGCTACGCCGCAGGAGTGGGGAAAGTTCATTGCTGGCCTACTGCTCCCATAATCCTGGACCACTGGCCATGCTGATTGGGGATGATGGGAGTTGTAGGGCAACATCATATGGGAACTCAAGGTTGGGAAAGGCTTTAGACTCTAAAGAACTGATAGGGATGTCACTGTTCTGGTTTTTTTTTTTGCATTCAGGAACGGTGAGCCAGCCTGAGCTAAAGACTAACTAGCAAAATGTCTTAGAGGGCTTTGCATACCTCTAGATTGCCCCCAAGTATTGCCTAAATGAGGCAGCCTCTTGGGGTTCCCCAGAAGGCCACATCTCTTCCTCTGGCCCCACCCCCTTTCCCCCAGTCACTGGTCATTGGGTGGCATCCTGGGTGTTGGACATTTCCCCCCATTCTAAAAGGTTGAAGTCAGGGGAGGCTGGTGATGACTCCTGTGTCAGTGGGGCTTCTTATCCATTGTATCTTTTAGTTTGAGCTTTATAGGAGCAAGCTATCCATGGCACTGAACTCCATTCCCAAAATAGGTTCAGCACCATGGAGAACCATGGATACCTCCTATAAAGCTCAAACAAAGAGATGAAAAATGGATAAGGAGCCCCACCACGGGCACAGGACTCACCAGCCTCCACTGGTTGAAATGCCTCTCCTACGGGCTTCATTACTGGCAATAAAAGCTTTAAGCTGAAATATGTTGGCTACATTGACCCCACCCCTTTTGCCTTTGGCCAGCTCCACCACTGGAATGCCTAAGGGCTTCTCCAGCATGATATTTGGCCCTCCGAATGAATGAAAGCGGCTCTGCAACCCCCTGGCCTAAATGAACAAGTTTTCAGGCAGACACGGAGCTTCCTGATGGAGCAAAATGTCTGAAGAATTTCTAGGGAAGCAAAGAGGTTTGGATCAAACTAGCAAAATTCCTCAAACCCCCCCCCCCCCTTCTAGGTTGCCAGCAATTTTCATCTAAAGCCAAATTTGAAGGAAACGAGGAGGTTGCTGCTTGTGCAAAAGAGGTAATTTTAAGAATTACTCCTAAAGGAATTTGAAGAAGGCTTATGCAATTTCTCAGAGGGGTTTTTGCACATCCTTAATAAAGTCTCAACACCTTAGAGGGTACCACTTTCTTCCTGCCAAAGGAGCTAATATTACGCTAACTGTGTGTGTGCCTTGATACAAGGGGAGAGTGGAAAAGCCCAGAATGTAATATTACCGTCTGTAGATGTCAGCTTCCTTCCTGAGAATCTCTCACCTCTCATCTTTTGAAAAGGGCATGTTTCTAATTCTAGCCTCTATGTTTGCAATGATATGCTTGAAAACTTGTAGGGCAATTCCAGGTTCATGCGCAAAAGGGTGGCTTTCAAGCCCTGTGTAGCTCCTTGCCCTTTGCCCTGTCTAGCCGAAGCAGAAGAACTTATGCAAACTGAGAGAAATCATGTGCATTTTCTGAATATGCATATATTATACAGGTTAAAGAATTTGCATTTTGTTGTCATGGAATCTGGGTTGCTTTAATTTGGCACAGTTCTTCTTTTTCCATTTTTTTTTTTTAAATTTAAGCAAGCCTGTCAAGTACTGACACATTAAACTCCTTCTAATTCTTTCAGTACTGCATTTCTATCCCACCTTTCTTCCTCAATGAAACTCCTCAAGGCAGTTTACATGATTCTCATCCTCTCCCTGCTTATCTTCACAACAACCTAGTGGTGTAGAGCAGTGTTCTCCAACCTGGAGTCCCCAGATGTTTTTGGCCTACAACTCCCAGCATGCCCCAGCCAGCTATGCTGGCTGGGGCATGCTGGGAGTTGTAGGCCAAAAACATCTGGGGACCCAAGGTTGGAGAACACTGGTATAGAGGCTGAGAGGAAAAGGGTAATGCATAGGACCCACATATGTTGTGCTCCAGGCATCCTGCAGGGGGCTCCGTTTTGCATCAGCCTTGTCCAACCTGGTGCCGTCCAAATGTTTTGGAGTTTGACTCCCATCAGCCCCAGTCAACAATGGTGAGGAATTCTGGGAGTTGTAGTCCAAAACATCTGTAGGCCACCAGGTTGGGAAAAGCTGGCGTAGAGTATAAACAGCCTCAGTGTAAGTCTTTGCTGCTACCACCACTCTAGGTGGTCTGCTCCAGAATTTAATCCCTCCAATGGCTAGAACCTAGCTGACTTAAATTTATCACTGGAGTATGTATATGTATTTGTTGCTTATGCCAATGTTCTCTTTTAAATAACTCACCCACTCGGTTCCAAGACACACGTTGATTCTGCGTTTGTTTTCATTATATCTTTGTATATATGGCATCAAGGGCTGTTTATTTCCCCCCCAAGGTAACCTGATTACCACCATTCATAATCTCAAATGCCTCATCCTTTACACTGGGGGTTGAGGCTTAGACAACTGCAGATACTAATAGCTTATCGTATGTGAGCAAATAAATGCCCGGTGCTTATATTTTTAGCAGAGCTCCCTTGGTAACAGTAATTCAGGAAGCGGAGTTGAATTGAGCAGGAGTGCTGAGTCCAACTTCTCTGCTTGCTATGCCCATCTCATGTGTTATTTAAGAGGTGATCCTAAGAGGTGTTGCGCTATCTGTGCTGTGGTCAGTGCAAGTACCAATGTGCCTGAAATGCTTCTGAGGGCCAAAACAGAAATGACTTTAAATCCGCATCTAGCAGCTACGTCTCCCCACATTTTCCCCTTAGAGTAGGTGCAGTCCCTGCCAATCCAGATCTTAAAAGCCCTCTACCCCCCATTCTAGGGTCCTGATCTGAACTGGGGCCCCTATGCTTACTCTAAAGTAAAAATGAAAGCAAGGTGTAGCTGCTAGTAGGTACTGTTTGTTTTTGGCCCTAAAAGTTGCATAAAAGGAAGAATTTCACCTGGTGAAATTTTACCATGTTTGGGGGTGGGGCACTTTTGCCTGTGTATGTGTTTGTTTCTTTTGAGGTGGGAATAGTTTATGTCTGTGTTCCTTTGTTTGGTGGGTAGTTTTGCCTGTGTGTATGTTTGTTTGGGGGGGGGGGGTTTGTGGGTTTTTTTGTTTTTTTTTTGTAGTTTTGCCTATTTGTGTGTATCTTTTGAGGATAGAGCTGGACTGGCCTATGTGTGTGCTTGGATTTTATGTGGGTAGTTTTGCCCATGTGGTTTCTTTTCGGGGGGATTGTCTGAGTGTCACCATTTTGGAATTTGCTTCATTACATGTGGGCATTCATGCATTCATTCATTCACTCACTCACAAGCTGCCTTTTAGAGCAGATGCCCTCACAAAGCGGCTTCCATCAAAGAGTTAGGATACAATTATACATAAAAAAATGAAGCATTTACAAAAATAATCATAAAAACAGTATATAATCACAGAAATTATCCAAAGCCATAAAAATAACAGTATCAACCAACTTGAAATCATTTAGAACCAGCAGAGCTACAGTATAAGACTGGGGAAATGGCATTTAAACCAGTAAAATCAATAGGATCACAGAACTTATTTGTACCATAATCATTGCAGTAATACACAGAATTATTATTATTCATAATAATAATGGGTTAGATCCAGATTTAGGTGCATGCAACTGGACTGGTTGAAGTGGGCTTTCCCACCCCATCCTCCCCATGGCAGCCCCTCAAAAATACACAGAGGGTCAGGTGAGTTGTGATTTGGCATTTGGGGCACAGACACAATATTTGCCTCATACCAGTTCTCTGAGGATGTTAACTGTCCTTTGTAATTCGTTGGCTCCCAGAGAAGCTATTTTGTGACTAGGAAAACCCACATGGCAGCCATTTTGTGCAGTTTCATAGATTCATAGATCATAGAGTTGGAAGAGGCCTACAAGGCCATCAAGTCCAACCCCCTGCTCAATGCAGGAAACTAGAGGAGGGGGTCTCCCATCCAAGTAATAACCAGGCCTGACCCTGTTCTCAGATTGCCAAATGTGCCACAGCCACAGGTCCAAAAATGGGTTGTAGAGCCATGAGTTAGCATACCTTAAATGTTGCACACTGGGAGAATAAAGCAATAAAGGTAAATTGTACCTTCTATACCAAAGCTCCATTAATTTCCCCCTCCTTTCTGATATATCTCTGCTCTGTCCTCGAATCATGTTTTTCAAGTCTAACTTCCTAGTTCTCAATCTTCTCTTTCCAAGGCCAAAGAAATTCTGCCTTTGGAATCTTTCATTCTTCCTCTCTCAAGATGTTTTTTTGACACACAGAATCAATGGCAATTTGTGCCTACACAGAGTAAAACAAGATGATAAAGCTGCATCGCAAATAATGTAAACAAGGCAGTCCCGGAGAGGTAAGGATGAATTGCAGCCTGCCTGGTGATAGATCACTGCCATGCTATTAGCGCTATATCAAAAGTCCTGTCATGCTAGTGAAGTAAGATCAGGGTTTACATTGCCATAATGCTGTTTCTTGAACTCACTGGAAATGTTTGCTTTCCCCTCACCCTTCACTGTAGCATTTCAGGTGGTTCAAGGACAGATGCCACTACCCTCTCACCCTAAAAAAAACCTCTCTAAGAAATATAGGAAGCCTATTGGTTCATCTAGCTCAGTAATTTCTATACCAGCTGGTGGTTCCAATGTCAGTGGGGCTGTGAATCCACTCCAGATTTTACTCCGAACCTTTAAGGAGTAATCCATGGTGCCGAACCTATTTTGGGGATGGGGTTCAGCACTATGGATAGATCCTTTAAAGTTCAGACTAAAATCCAGAGTGGATACACAGGCCTGCTGACACTGGAGCCACCAACCTCCACTGGTTGAACCTCTTTCATTCAGCCCATGGAGCAACTTCCACTTTGGAAAATGGAAAAAGGTCTCCAGAGTTTAATGTAGGAGTCTTTCGCAATACCTAGAGATGTCCGGGACTGAGCCTGGGACCTTTTATATGTAAAGGATGTGTTCTACCACTGAGCTATGTCCCTTTTTTCTCTAACTATATTTGGCAAGGCAATGCAATAAAGCACCAAGGCTTTTAAACGGAGGACCCTGACAACCCGACCGAAACTTGTACCAGCCTGCAGTGAGAGGAAATATTTGCTCTCAGACTCAGGTTTATATGCAGCGGAAATGTTATTCTACTAACCAAACTAAGAATCTGGATGTTGAAGCAATCATTTTCCATTTTGAAACATTATGCTTCCCCCACTTAACTTGAATATTTATCATCATGGAGTCTCACGCAACAGTAAATAAATAACCAAAGATTGAAAAGCTCTTAAAATAACCTTGTTTGGGGGGGGCGGAGCCACGCTGGATATGGAGTAGCAGCCTTCTGTAGAGCTCCCAAGAAAGAACTGATTAAAAGCATAAATCACCATCAAAAAAAATGAGAGAAATGTGAGTGTTTAACTTTTCCTATTGTTTTCTGCCTTTTCCTTCATCTAACGAGGTCTGTGGGGGAAGATCTAAGTTGAGAAAGTAGTAATTAGAATGAGTTACTGTGTCTCTCTGGGCTGCCAGAAGTCCCTATGAAAGCGCGGGATAAAAAACAAAGTCTAATTCCGCACTGGAAGAGAGAGAAAAAGCACCCGTCTGATGTTAGTGTATCCAGACTAACTAGATTGTCAGCTGATACTAGTTCAACAACAGAATATAACTCACAGTTTAAATCTGGTCAGCCGCAAAAGGGAAAAATAGCTGCATCACAGTCTGAAGCGAGGAAGACTAAGGGTGATAGTATGGCCGATCCATCTGGCAAAGGGCCAGGAGCGAAGGCAAAAAACTCTGGACAGTCTCCAAGTAAACCACAGCAGACTTTACCAAACATAGATCAAATGTTGACGCACCTGACAGCTCTTATCACGGAGGGAAATGCTTCACTTTCAGAGAAAATGGATAAAAGAGATGATCAGCTGATTGCTCGAATGGACACAATGCAGGAATCTCTTGATCATGCTTTGAGTCAAATAAATAAGCTGACTTCTAGAGTGGATGACTTGGAAAAAACAACAGCTCAGTATGATATGAGATTTAATGAAGTGGAGACACAGATGATTAATTTACAGGACAGACAATGCCGTCTTAATATTCGGATTTGAGGTTTCCCAAGAGAGGCAGGGGAGACTGCAAGCAGTGTAAGAGCTTCAATTTTGGAACGGTTCGGGGGGGGGGGTCACCCCCCAAGAACAATGGATGGATCAAGATCTGGAGAGAGCACACCGGGTGGGTGCTTTCCGGAGAGGAATGACAAATAGAGATATTATAGTATGTTTCTCCAGTTTTTATAAGAAGAATATTGTAATGCAAGCACTGAGACAGAAACCAGATCAAATAGTATACAGTGGATCTACTTTACAAGTTTATAATGATTTATGTCCTCAAACAATTGCCTGGAGGAGAACGGTGAAACCTTGCACTGAAGTGCTGAGAAAGAAAAGAATCAAATATAATTGGGGTTATCCAGTATTTCTGTCTTTCGTGTTGGATGACAAGAGATGTAAAATTACATCATATAACCAAGGAATGGGCCTGCTTGGAGAGATGGGACTGTTGGATGGACAGCCTGGAGATCGGAAGAGGCCAGAAGAAACTCCTCCTGTGGGAGGAGTTATTTAAGTCAAGATTTCTGGAGTAAAAGGAGAGGAGTGGTGGCAGAGAAGAAGGAAAAAAGAAGAGATGGAGCTGTTTGTTTTGTCTTTGTTGTTTCTCTTTGCTGTTGTTTGTATGTTTCCTTTTTCCCTTTTTGTTTTTTCTTCCTTTGTTTTTGTGGGGTTTCCCCCCCCCTTGTATATATATATATTTATATATATGTATGTATATATATATGCAGATGTATAATTCCCCCCCCTCTTTTCCTTGGTTCTGGGTTTTTTTTTTTCTTTCCCCCCCTCCTCCTCTTTCTTTTTCTAATTACTCTTAATACTCACTTCTCTCTTGAAGGAAAAATAATAATAATAATAATAATAATAATAATAATCATCATCATCATCTACTTTTTTTTCTTTTTCTTTTTTTTCTTAAAAACAAATGAAAACGATTTCTTAAAAACAAACAAAAACAAGATTAAGATGGCGAATGAGAGATAAACTTGTGGGAGGGCCTGGGAGGTTGCTGTCCAGAAGGGTTTGGTTTCGTTCCCCCCCCCCTGAGTAGGAGGGTAGGGTTAGAGCGGGGCATGTTGCCCTGGCATGGTAAGGGGGGAGAATTGTATAGATGTGGGATAGGTGGGAGGAGGTGTTATGTGTTTATTGTCTTCACTAGAGGGGGCCAAAGATTCAGAACTTTTCTAGTATTTGATGGATCCTAAATTGAGAATTTCTACATTGAACGTTAAAGGCCTGGGAACTGTTATTAAAAGGCGGCACATTGAAGCACTCCTAAAGAAAGACAAGGCGGACATTATTTTTCTGCAAGAAACGCATCAGTCAAAGAAAGGGGTGAACGAATTAAAGCTGAGGTGGTCCAGTTTGTATGAAACGGCATTTGGATCTTCTAACTCAAGAGGAGTGGCAATTATTATTTCTAAAAAATGTGGTTTTGGAGTTTTAAAGGTTAAGAAGGATGCCAGAGGGAGATATATTTTAATTAATGGTACCATGGGGGGAGAAGAATTTGTATTAATTAATGTTTATGCACCAAACCAGAATCAAGGGGAATTTTATCAAATGGTGTTTAAGGAAATGGGTGTTATACAGAATAAGAGGGTTATTATGGCGGGTGACTTTAATATGGTGATGGATAAAAGGATAGATAAATCAAACCCCACGGATGGGGAGATGAAGAATAACATCACGTTTTTGAATAAGGTGATCACAAAGGAAGGGTTGGTGGATGTTTGGAGAGAAGTTAAAGGGCAAGATAGAAGATATACGTATTATTCATCAGCCTTTAAGAATTTTTCTAGGATAGATTATATATTTGTGTCTAGGAGCTTGGTCTCTAGGGTCATGAGTACTGAGATAGGTATTATAAAAGTTACGGATCATGCGTTGGTCAATATGGATTTAAAGATAGGGAAGGATTATAGAGAGGCTAGAAGATGGAGGTTGAATTGTAATATTTTTAAAGTAAAACATATAACTGAAAAGATAGAGAAAGAGATGAGGGAAATTTGGGAATTTAATCAAACTGAGGATTGTAGTCAAGCTATAATATGGGATACTATGAAAAGTGTTATGAGAGGTATAGGAATAAGAGAGGGAGTTAATTTAAGAAAACAACAGGAGGCTTTTAAGAAACAGATAGAAGAAGAGATTAGGGAGTTAGAAAAATCTTTTTTAAAGAATAGGGATAAGAAGGTATTTGCTGAATTGCAAGCTAAGAGGAAAGAATTTGAGAATAAAGATATAGACAAAGTGCAAAGGAATTTGATATATATGAAAAGAGATTTTTTTGAGAATAGTAATAAAAATTCTAAACTTTTAGCTAGATCTGCGCAAAAAGAAAGGGAAAAAAATTTAGTGGGGGTGATTAAAGATAAGAAGGGTAAGGAATACAATTTAATGAAGGATAAATTAAAAATATTTCATGAATTTTATTCCGAATTGTATAAGGCTGGTTTATGCTCTGAAGTAAGGATTAAATAATATATTGAAAAAAAATTGAAAATAAAAATATTAGAAGAGGATAGAGACTATATGGAACAACCTTTTACGGAGTTAGAAATAGAGTTTGCTATAAATAAATTAAAAGATGGTAAAACTCCCGGAATAGATGGTTTAGGGGCTGAATATTATAAGGTTTGTAAGAAAATGATAATTCCCAAGTTAAAAAACTTGTTTAATGATATTTTACAGGGGGGAGAGATTCCTCCTTCCTCTTGGAAACAATCTTTGACCATTTTAATCCTGAAACCAAATAAGGATCCGGCAGACCCAGGATCTTATAGACCAATTTCATTAATTAATCAAGATGCAAAATTAATGTCTGCAATATTAGCTAGAAGAATGAATAGTTTTGTTAGTTATATTGGCGTAGATCAATGTGGTTTTGTACAAGGTAGACAAATGGCAGATTTGACTAGAAGAGTGTTAAATATAATACATTTAATTAAGAAAAATAATTTCATAGAATCATAGAAAAGTAGAGTTGGAAGGGGCCTACAGGGCCATCGAGTCCAACCCCCTGCTCAATGCAGGAATCCAGGTCAAAGCATCTCTGACAGATGTCTGTCCAGCCGCACCTTGAATGCCTCCAGACTGGGAGAGCCCACCACCTCCCTAGGTAGTTGATTCCATTGTCTTATTGCTCTGACAGTCAGGAAATTTTTCCTGATGTTTAGGTGGAATCTAGGTTCCTGTAACTTGAGCCCATTATTCCGTGTCCTGCAAACTGGGATGAACGAGAAGAGATCTTTGCCCTCCTCTGTGTGACATCCCTTCAAATACTGGAAGAGTGCGATCATATCTCCCCTCAGTCTCCTCTTCTGAAGGCTAAACATGCCCAGTTCTTTCAGTCTCTCCTCATAGGGCCTTGTTTCCAGTCCCTTTATCATCCTTGTTGCCCTCCTCTGAACCCTCTCCAGTTTGTCTATGTCCTTGTTAAAGTGAGGTGCCCAGAACTGGACGCAGTACTCAAGATGAGGCCTAACCAGTGCCGAGTAAAGGGGAATTATCACTTCCCGTGATTTGGAAGCTATACTTCTATTAATACAGCCCAAAATAGCATTTGCCTTCTTTGCAGCCACGTCGCATTGCTGGCTCATATTCAGTTTGTGATCTACCACAATTCCAAGATCCTTCTCACTTGTAGTATTGTTGAGCCAAGTGTCCCCCATTCTGTAACTCTGCATTTGGTTTCCTCTCCCTAGGTGCAGCACTTGGTATTTATCCCTGTTAAATTTCATTCTGTTGTTTTCGGCCCAGCGCTCCAGCCTATCGAGGTCACTTTGAATTTTGTTTCTGTCTTCCAGAGTATTAGCTGTTCCACCCAACTTTGTGTCATCTGCAAATTTGATAAGCATTCCCTGTACCTCCTCATCCAAGTCATTAATAAAAATGTTGAAGAGCACCGGGCCCAGGACCGAGCCCTGTGGTACCCCGCTCGATACCTCTCCCCAGTTTGAGAAGGAACCATTGATAAGCACTCTTTGAGTCCGATTCTTTAGCCAATTGTGGATCCACCTGATAGTTGTTCCATCTAGCCCACTCTTAGCTAGCTTACTAATCAGGATATCATGAGGCACTTTGTCGAAAGCTTTGCTGAAGTCCAGGTATATAATGTCCACAGCATTCCCACAGTCCACAAGGGAGGTTACCCGATCAAAAAATGAGATCAGATTAGTCTGACAGGATTTGTTCTTGACAAATCCATGCTGGCTTCTAGTAATCACTGCATTGTTTTCAAGGTGCTTGCAGACTGACTTCTTTATAATCTGCTCAAAAATCTTCCCGGGGATTGATGTCAGACTGACTGGCCTATAGTTCCCAGGTTCCTCCTTCTTGCCCTTTTTGAAGATGGGAACAACATTTGCCCTCCTCCAGTTGTCTGGCACTTCACCTGTCCTCCAGGATTTCTCAAAGATAATAGACAGTGGTTCTGAGAGTTCTTCTGCCAGTTCCTTTATTACTCTAGGATGCAGCTCATCAGGCCCTGGAGATTTAAACTCCTTCAGAGTAATCAGGTGCTCCTTGACCATTTGCCTATCAATCTCAAGCTGCAATTCTGCCCCTTCAGTCTGCAATTCAGGTTTGCCAGGGGGGTCATAGACCCTCTTTTGGGAGAAGACTGAGCCGAAGTAGGAATTGAACACTTCTGCCTTTTCTTTGTCTTCTGTTATCAATTTGCCATCCTCATTGCGTAGTTGAACCACCAGTTCTTTCTTCTGTCTTTTACTGTGCATGTATCTGAAGAAAGCTTTTTTGTTGCTTTTAGCATTCCTCGCTAACCTTAGCTCATTCTCAGCTTTAGCCTTCCTGACACTATTCCTGCAGTTCTGTGCTACCTGCCTGTACTCTTCCCCTGTAGCCTGTCCTTCCTTCCACTTCCTATACGTGTCCTTTTTTGTTTTCAGGTCATCTTTGAGTTTATTGTGAAGCCACATTGGCTTCTTCTGTTGCCCTCTGCCTTTTTTCCTTGTGGGAATTGTTTGCAATTGTGCCTTTAAAATTTCCTTTTTTAAAAACTCCCACCCCTCCTGGGCTTCCTTTCTCGTGAGAGTCACTTGCCATGGGATCTTACTAATCATTGTTCTGAGTTTGTTAAAATTGGCTTTCCTAAAATCCAGGGTACGTGTTTGGCTACACTCAGCTTTTGCTTCTGTTAGAATCAAGAACTCAAGTATAACATGGTCACTTTCCCCCAGAGTTCCCGAAACTGCCACTTTATCCACTAACTCGTCTCTGTTGGTTAGAATCAGGTCAAGGATAGCCGATCCTCTAGTTCCTTCCTCCACTTTCTGTAGGAGGAAGTTATCAGCAGCACAGCTCAGGAATTTCTTGGAGGGGCCATGTTTGGCTGAATAAGTCTCCCAACAGATATCAGGGAAATTGAAGTCTCCCATTACTACCACATCGTGCCTCCTTGAAACACTGGCAATTTGCTTTTCAAAAGTTCCATCCTCGTCTTCTCCTTGATTGGGTGGTTGGTAGTAGACTCCAACCGCCATGTTCGTTTTATTCTTTGCCCCCTTTATTTTAACCCAGATGCTCTCAATGGGGCTGCCAAGCTCCTCTTCCTGTATCTCTGTGCAGAGATACGTATTTTTAACATACAGTGCAACTCCACCTCCCTTTCTGTTGCTTCTGTTCCTTTTGAACAAGTTATACCCTTCAATTGCTGTATTCCAGTCATGGGAGTCATCCCACCAGGTTTCAGTTATCCCTATCAAGTCGTACTTGCCCTCATGTATCAAGAGTTCAAGTTTGTCTTGTTTATTGCCCATACTCTGGGCATTAGTATAGAGACATTGAAGACTATGTGCTTTATAGTCCGACTTTCCCCCTACATTTTGTGGTAGACTATCAATGGGCACCGCTGGAGCTGTTCTCTCCATTGTGGCATAGAGGCCTTCTTCCATTGGTACCCCCGAGTTTATGTCTCCCTCCCCTGTTGGATTCAGTTTAAAGCCCTCCTGATTAAGTTCCTCATGCTGTGTCCAAACACATTCTTCCCAGTCCTTGTGAGGTGCAACCCATCCTTTGCCAGCAGTCCATCTTCCAGGAAGTGTAGCCCGTGGTCCCAGAATCCAAATCCCTCACGTCGGCTCCACCTTCGTAGCCAGTCATTCACTTGGAGTATTTTTCTTTCCCTTTCTATGCCTCTTCCAAGTACTGGAAGGATGGATGAGAAAACTATCTGGGCCCCGAAGTTCTTGAGTTCCCTTCCCAGCTCTTCAAAGTCTGCCGTGATTTCTTTGTAACTCCGCTTGGCAGTATCATTTGTACCCACGTGGAAGAGAAGAAAGGGGTATGTGTCGGTGGGCTGCATGAGCCTCGGCAGCTGCTCTGTCACATCCTTAATCCGTGCCCCAGGGAGACAGCACACCTGGCGAGTCCATGGGTCTTCGCGACATACTTTGGCTTCGATCCCCCGCAGGAGGGAGTCTCCCAGTACGAGTACTCTTCTCTTCCTCTTGATGTAGGCCTTGGTTTGATTGCCTCCACTTGACTGACCCTCAGCCTCTTGCTCGCTGTCACGTTGGGTGCCCGGTAATCCGTCCTCTGCAGGCTGTCCTCTGCTCTCGTCCTCAAGTACATGGAAGCGGTTCCATAGCTCCACTGCTTCCACAGGCGCAGAGTGTCTTGTAGTTCTTCTGCTCCTAACAGTCACCCTTTTCCAGGGAGTTCCCCCTGCGTTATTTTCCCTTGCCTCTGCAGTCTCCGACTCCGCCTCATCCTGCAGTTGCCCTTCTGGCTCCTGTACTGTGCTTTGAAAGCAGGGGTTTTAACATTAGATATTTTCAAGGCCTTTGATTGGGTGGAATGGCCAGCATTAAAGAGGATAATAAAAACTATGGGGTTTGGTGAAAAGTTTCGAGGAGTTATTGATCAATTATATGCTCAAAATGTGACGTCAGTTGTAGTAAATGATGGTATAATGGATCAAATTTTTCTAGGCCAAGGTACCAGACAGGGCTGTCCCCTTTCCCCAATCTTATTTGTGTTAGTTATGGAGGTTTTGGCAAATGTAGTTAGAGAGGATAATAATTTAAAAGGGATAGGGATAAAGGATAAGAAAAAATTAATCTTTTTGCAGATGATATTTTGTTAACAATTGAAAATCCCATGGAAGTGATGGATAGGCTAGAGAATCATTTAAAGGAGTTTAGGGATGTTACGGGGTTGCAAGTAAATTGGGATAAATCTGAGATTATGTTGTTTAATTATAGTAAAATAGAGGAGCTAGAAGGGATTAAAAAAAGATCAAATATTAAGGTAAAAAGTATAATTAAATATTTAGGTATAGATATTTTAAAAGAGCTAGAAAAAATAGGAGAACAAAATTTTAGAAAGTTAAAGAATGAGGTAAAAAAAAAGATAGAGGAATATAAAAAAATTGGTCTTTCACGGTTTGGTAGAATAGCTTTGATAAAAATGAAGATATTACCAAAGATAATTTTTTTATTTAGAATGATACCAAGTTGTTTATCAGAGAAAGAAATTAAGGAATGGCAAGCAATAATTAATAATTTTTGTAACGGGGG
This sequence comes from Shinisaurus crocodilurus, assembly GCA_021292165.1. Taxonomy (NCBI): domain Eukaryota; kingdom Metazoa; phylum Chordata; class Lepidosauria; order Squamata; family Shinisauridae; genus Shinisaurus; species Shinisaurus crocodilurus. Next base: position 105,958,785 of record CM037877.1, read on the forward strand.
AAAAAAGGTGAGGATTACTAAGAGTAAATGGTATAAATCCCAAAAAGAAGGTGGGCTTGGCCTTCCTAATATCAAGTGGTATTATATAGCTAATCAGTTGAGGTTTATAATGGACATTTTAGTTAAGAAGAATATTTTGTGGTTAGAAATAGAAACGGAGGAAATAGAAATTGGGATGGAAAAATTTTTATTTTAAAAAAAAAAACTAATAGTAGGGTAAAAAGAATAGAAAATCCCTTCTTGAAAAATATGGTAGGGATTTGGAATAGTAATAGACAGATTTTTATACCAGGGATATCCCCGTTAATTCCAGTGGTAGCAATGGAGGACTTTCCAGAAAATGCACAGCATTGGGAAGCTATATTTAGGGAAAATAAGGTTATCAAATTAATGGATTGGATGGGAAAAATTGAGACTAGAAAACAAATATCTGAAATGATTGGGCCAGGTAGAAGTTCATGGTTAAATTTAATGCAATTAGATCAGTGGACCAAGAAATGGAAGAAGAGAAATGAGCATGAGAGAGAGCTTACTGGATTTGAAAAGAAAATGTTGTCTAGAGAACTTATAGAAGGGAATGTTTCTTCCAGAGGGTTAACTAAGGAGATATATAAAATGTTTCAGAGGATTGAAGCGAAAAAAGATAACCTTAAGATGATATGGGAAATGGAATTTGAGGAGGAGATATCGAATGTGGGGTGGAGAAATATTTGGGGCAGACGTATATTAAGAAATATGTCAGTAAGGATAAAAGAGAATTTTTTTAAAACTGTTTGGAGATGATATCTGACTCCAGTAAGATTAAACAAAATAGATAGTAATTGTGCTCCATTGTGTTGGAGAGGATGTCAGGAACTTGGTACTTATGGTCATATGTGGTGGAGTTGCAAAAGCGTATTGGATTTTTGGAATAAAATTTTTGTAGAAATTTCAGAAATTATTGGCATTAATTTGGAGGTCTGTCCAAAATTAGCATTGTTATCAATAACGGAGAAACTTTTGTGTTCACAAGAGAAAAAGGAATTAATTGTAAGTTTATTAGCGGCAGGGAGATTATTGATAGCAAGGAATTGGAAAGTTCAACATCAGTACTCAATAATAGATTCGTATAAATTGGTTTGGGATATTGCTTTAAATGATAAACTAACATGTAGTATTAAATGTAAAAGGGGACAATTAAAGGAAAATAATTTTAAGGATATATGGGGACCATTTTTAGATTATGTTTTAGTAAAGGGGAAAGGGAGTAAGCCATGTCATGATATGATGTATTTTTGGAATATAGATTAATGATGGATTATGTGGATAGAATTGGTTTTGGCCCCGAGGTGACGGGTGCACTGGGAGTTATGATTTGTAGGTTTATGTTCTTTTGTATGTGTGTTCATTTAAAATATATAAATAATTAAAAAACAAACAAACCCCCCCCCCCCCTTGTTTTATGGGAAAGGGCCAAGCGGAAGAGTTACAACTACTTCTGGTTAAATATAGCACCATACACTGAGAGGTTTGCAAGCTGCACAGAATCAAGGGGGCCAACAGATTGGTGACGCTAGAAAGTGAACATCCCTGCAGTATTAAATTAACAAAAATCCCTGAATATGGTTGCTATTACCATGAAATAAAAGTACGGTAACATCTAATTTGGCACTAACCTGGCAATGAACGTTAGGAGTCATAAAAAAAAAGTTACTGGTTATGATATTCCTCCAACTTCCAAATTTGCACTTCTTGGATGCCTAAAAGAAATCATTTTAGAGAAAGATTCGGAGTTAGCTGCAGGCATAATGATTGCAATCAGAAAAAGCTATTGCATCTTTTGGGGAAATCCCCAAAGTCTCCTTTATTCTTTAATAGGTCTATTTGGCCAGTGCATTTTTTTTTATATAAAGCAAACTCACATACTGTACTATAAAAGAGCTAAAGAGGGACATTCAGTAGATAAATGTATTGAACAATGGAGTTTATTTATAAATCATTGCAACATAAAATTCCATGATAATGTGTGCAGTCTTATACATTACTCTTTCTTCTATAACCTTTTTCATATATACTCGATGGGAAGGATCCAGCGATGTGGTGCCATTAGTGCTATTGTTGATGTTGTGCTAGTGGAAATCATGTGTTGAACTACAACTTCCATCATCCACAGCCAGCTGACTATGCCATCTGTAGATGATGGGAATTTTAGCCCAATATAACAGCATTTTTGGCACCAGACTGGGGAAGAATTTGCTAAGCTTCCCACTTCAATGTTGTTTCCTAGTCTTCAACTCCAGGGTGTTCAAAAACATCTGCTTTTTCATATGGTAAACCTTTCAGATGAAAGAAGAAATGCAGCTCTGTCAAGGGCTATTGTTTCTGCTCCACTGAATGGCTACTTGTATACATATTTGATGGAGAAAAACATGGAACATCAGGCCAATTCATACGTGATGCAATATTCTCCTAGATTAGAACAGCCTTCCCGGACCTGGTGCCTCCCAGATGTTTTAGACTACGACTCCAAGCATTCCTGACCATTGACCATGCTGGCTGGGACTGATGGGAGTTGGAGTCCAAAACATCTGGAGGGCACTTGATTGGGGAAAGATGTCCTAGAACATGTAGAACGTCACTCCCGGGTCCCTGGCGCTGCGTTTTTAATGTAGATGCCAGGGTAAACTACCTAAAAGCGACCACGAATGGCAAATCGTGGGCATTTTAGGTGGGTTGCCCTGGTATTTGTGTTAAAAACACAGCACCAGGGACCCGGGAGTGGCGCAATGGGATCTCCGTCACGTCACTTCAGGGTCATGGAGATTCGCAGGATGCGTCGAGCGGAGGAAGGTTGGTTGTGCGAGGGTTCCAGGGGGTCGAGCTCCGTGATTTTGCAGAGCTTTTCACACACACCCCAAACTTTGCATATATCCCTAATTTTTAGGTTCTTTTCAGGGGATTATCTCCTGTGCTTTTGGGCTATGTATGTGTTAATCTGATCACTGCAAACCCCCATCTGCTCCCCATTCATGCTTCTACATTCCAATCACTCTCCATTCAAACCTTCATTTGAATCCTGTGCGCCAGCTCTGGTTGCTGAGGCCTGTTAATTTTCCCGGATCCAAGCTTAACCAAGCTATTGGGGCCTACTGTGGTGTGGTCTTCCTTGTGAGCCACAGTCATAGCCAAATGATCAAAACTATATCTCCTCATAACAGTGTGTGGGCACGCATGTGTGAATGTGTGGCCCCACCTAAAGCCATGGAGAAAAATCAGCAATCATAACATGCAGTGTTATGCATAACATGCAGAGCCAGTGTGGTGTAGTGGTGAGAGTGTTGGACTGGGACTCGGGAGATCCGGGTTCTAGTCCCCACTCGGCCATGAAACTCACTGGGTGACTTTGGGCCAGTCACTGACTCTCAGCCTAACCTACCTCACAGGGTTGTTGTGAGGATAAAATGGAGGAGTAGGAAGAAGATTATGTAAGCCGCCTTGGGTTCCTTGCAGGAAAAAAGGTGGGGTATAAATATAATAAATAAATAAATGCTATACAAATAAGCAATTACCTTTAAAAAAAATCCCAATATAAAACAAATGATTATTCATATAGTAGGAATCACAGTAGAAACAGCAGCAAGCTCTAAATTTACACATGAAAACCCCACTGGAAAACAAAAAAAGATATTTGTGTGGTTTTTTTTTAAAGACTTGATTAGGGAGCCTGATGGATCACATTCAGGAGAATATTCCAGAATATCTGAGTCTCTGCCACAGAAAAGGCTGTCTGTAGTGCTCATGCGATGAATCTCCTGGCATGGCACCTATGCCAGAGCAGGGACTCAGAAGTTGATCTTAATACAGTCATGCCTTGGATTGAGAGCGTAATTCGTTCCGGAAACATGCTTGTAATCCAAAACACTCTTATATCAAAACGAAATCCCCCCCAAAAAATTGTACAGAGATTTTTAATTTAAGCCATACTACAGTACTTGTATTGCAAGACGTCGCTTGTATATCAAGTAAAAAAAAATTAAATAAATATTTAAAAATTTGCTTGTCTTGCAAAATGCTCTCAAACCAAGTTACTTGCAATCCAAGGTATTACTGTACCTGGTTTATAAGGACTAAGTGACCCTTAAGGACATGATGTGAAAGAAAAAGGAGCTGTGGATAAGGTGTTTATTGGTATAAAGGACGAACAGACCCTCGCATTGTAGTAATAAGTGACATGACAGGGGCGGCCCACAAAGGGATGTGGCTTGTAGGAAAAGGCTGCCCCCACTGAGTAGAGAGCCATACTAGGAAGGGGTCCCTGCACTCTTAGTGGGCCTCACAACAGGCCAGCAGAGGCAGAGTGCTGTTCGGAGCAGCGCTGCGTCTTGTGTGCTGCTCAGGACCGGTGCAAGGCAGTTTGGTGCCCTAGGCAAGATCAGATATTTAGCGCCCCCCTTCCCACTTGAGAGCGCTGTATTTTTTTTTCAAGGTGTTTCTGGCGCCCCCTTTAGCCCTGCGCCCTAGGCAGCTGCCTAGTTGGCCTAATGGTAGCACCGGCCCTGGTGCTGCTGCTGATCAGCACTGGTTCGGACCACTGGCTTCAGCAGCCTGACTGGGGACTGGCCAGTCAATTGCTGCCCTTCTGTATCTGTCACCAACTCACAGTCACAGGCCCCTCCAGTAGAGGAACGGGGGGGGGTATGCATGGCCATTGCTCGGTGGCAGCAGCCTCTTCCTAGCGTAGGGGGCATTGAACCTCCTTCAGCCCAAGGGCCAAATTCTATTTCTGAGAAGCTCTTGGGGGCCACATTCTAGTGGTGGGCAAGGCCAAATGCAAAAGGGCAGGGCTCAGAGGGAAAGGGGTGGGGCCAAAATAGCAGCGTATTTTTGCATAAAGCTCTTAATGCCGGTAACTCAGCCTCGGGAAAAGCCTTTTAGATTTGGACAAAACCTGCACAAAAGCTGGGAAATCACCAAAACGAGAAGTGGTTGGGGAAAGGGGTGGGGCCAGGGGAATGGGTGTGGCTTTCTGGGGAACCCCAAGGGGGCTGGATTGGGACCCCTGCAGGGCCAGGATTGGGACCCCTGCAGGGCCAGGTGGATTTGGCTCCCAGACCTGAGGTTCTTCTAAATCTTCTGCACCCCTGTCCTAGGGCCACACACCCCTTAATAAAGATTTCTGTTGGGCACAGCTTGTTTAAGACATTTCAGATCAAAACCTGAACTGTCACTGTTCCCTACTGAGGAATGTTAGCTCGGTGCACAAGGATCTCCTGTGGAATCAATTACTTGCATCGTTTGCCTGTACACATGTCAGGAAGATCAACCAGTCCATTAATCATCATTGTTAATGGTGTCCATGAGCATTTTTGTGTTCAGAGGCCAAGACAGCATCCTGATTTCCTCCTGTGAAGTCTGTTCTTGTACATAACCATGTTTGTCATCATATAGCTTTGTCTGGGGGAAAACAATGTGTCTGGAATTTTAAAATAGTTGACCCACTTCTCTGTAGGTAGCTAAGGTCCTTCAATTGCTTGGGAAGTTAATTTTCTCCAAGTCTTGTAATCATACAAATCAATTGTAAGGTCTAGCTAGTCCTTCAATTGGCTAATATTCCATATCAAAGAAGTCTTGTAGTGTAGTGTACGTATTGGAGAGTACCGGAGGAAAAAATAATAATTTACCAAAACTTCTCACTCTTTCCAGTGTTCTTTTTAATCAAAGGCAACATTTCCATCTCTTTTTTTGCCCCCCCTTCAAACATTATGGATCCTCAAATGAACACATCTCACACTTTGAGAGGGGAGTGAGGTCCTCCCTGTCACCCACCATCTATGAGCCCCCCTAGGTCACACACCTCTGTTGGCTGAGCAGGCAGTGAGCATGAGAGGGGACATGCACACATGCTCATTGAACGTATGGCTAGCAGGGGTATGGTAAGGGTGTGGTTGATGGGCATAAGCCTGCTCACCCCCTCAATGGCATTTACATCCCAGGAACTGTGAATGTCGATCTCCCACCCACCTTGGCAAAGCTCCTGAGACACCATCAGCAAAGTATTTGCCATGGAGCTCTAGCCCCACCCAGCTTACCCCACCCTTCAGAATCCTGCAGAACAATTGCCAGTTGGGAATGCTGCTCATGAAGGGCGGGGGCAAAGATGGTTGGCCCCCAATGTCCTGACCTCGCCTCCTGAAATCAAGGCATGAGTATGAACCAAACCTTTTATTGACATAATTCCAGTAATTGGCTGTCGCCTTTCACAGAAGTAATAAAGATCCCGAGAACCAGATTGTGACAAATCCCAGACAGAGAGTCCCATCAGGAAAATCCTGAGCAGAAGGCAACCCCTAAAAAGGGCAGCTCCCCAAGGAAACCCCACCAAGTTCAGAATTCCAAACATGACGGGTGGCTTTCTAGATTGTCGGCGCGTTGTCTCCTACAATTGTGACAGGAAGCTACAGAGGTTTAAATACAGGGGAGTGGCTGCTAAACATCAGTACCTGACATTGGATCCTGGCAGGGAAACCTGCCCCTCAAGCGGTTACTATGCCTAACTGGGCGTTTCTGCCTCTTCTGCTGATGGCGGGCCAAAGGAGACACCCCCAAAACACCCTCTCCAGCAGGGACGTCCTCCTGTTTCACTGTTTCCAGGGATGATATCCCTGCCTGATAACCAGGAGCCTCCCTCAAGGTCGAGCCTTCCAGCTGTGGAGAATCGGCCATATCAGTCTCCAGTGCCTCACCCCCCTCCCTGTTCACTAGGGAGTGGGAGGCCTGGCAGAACTGAACACTCAGGTCTCTGGTCTCCCACGGCCAGGCCTGACTGTAGAGTTTCTCCCTCTGAGTCAGACTCAGTGTCTGAAGCTAAGGCTCCCTCCAGAATGGGGCAATGCCCCACACCCGGTGCACAAGCCTGCATTCTTGCACCTTGCACAGAAAGTCTTGCAGCTCACCCAGATACCCTTGCTTCATATAGAGGAATTCTCATGCCTCTTACAGCACTGCCTGGAAGCTTTTATAGGCCTCAGAGAGTGTTGCGTGTGACCTGCTTAGGGAGGCTGTGGCTAAAGGCTTTCTTGTGGGTTTCTCTGCAGTTGCTTCCTTTGACAAGTGTTGGTGACACAAAGACTGAATCCCTGCTTGATATGCCTCCAGGCCAAACTAGATGCAACACTAAATGAATCTCCGTAAGTTGTGTGAATCTTTATTTAAATGCAAGTAGAAGTCATGGCGTGGGAGGATGGAAATCAGACTTGAGACTATGTGGAGAAGGGAAGGAGAGCTTAACCCTCCCCCCCCCCAGCCACAGTTCCAACAAAACTTGCCTTCCCCAAAGCTATTTGCATTAGAAGGGAAACTCCCATTGTAGCATCCCTCATCCCCTGGTTCTGGAAAAAAATGGCCTTCCCAGGCAATGAAATCTTCCCTCCAGATGCAAATAGCAGCTTAGGTTGGAGGGAGACATTTTTCATTAGGAGGAACATGGCATGTGGTAGGAAGGCTTAAACTCCCTTTTCCTGCTCTCCGTTGGCAATCCCAAGTGTGATTGCATTTGGAAAAAATAATAATAATCATGCAACTTAAAAGAGGAGCAGTTTGCCTCATGTGTAGTGCGGCCGCGAAGGCTCCAGCTCTGACCTCAGCAGAGAATGACAGCCAAGATACGGGAGTTATTTCTTATGTTCTATTTAGAGTGATTGGTTCTCATGTGTACTTCCTGTAAGATTCTCTAGCTGTGAGCATGCCGAATCACAGAGCTGCATGAGGGGAATTAATGTCATTTGCCATTAGCTGTGGATGAGTCAGAATTTGAAATCAGAAGTGGATGGTGTTTTTAAGGGTGAAGGCAGACATCACGTTCTTCTCAGCGCTGGGCACTCTTTGAAAGCACCCTGACTATAGCTCTTCTTCAGTGTTATTAGGGCCAAAAGATACATGTGATAGTGTGTGGGGGGGGAGCATCGTGGTCCCAGGCTTGTCTCTCTATGCACATTGATCAGAATGTGTGAACAGAGCCCCTCTTGATGCCATAATAACAGGATAGAGCTCTCAAAATACCAGCTCTGCCAGCTGTGGATGATGCGGATGACGCCACCTTCCCCTTCCTTTGAAGCAGTTTTGCAACTACTTTTAAATTGTTTCTGGGTTTGCCTGTTTTTAAATAAAGCTATGAATGAATGTTTCAACGAGTAAACATACACAGGCTGAATGGTAAAAAAAAAAAGAAGGAAAGAAAGAAAGAAAGATTGCCTAGCCCTGGTTTAGGGCCTTTGTACTAGAAAGTCAACACTTGGTTACACATGCAGCTTGCAAGAGAAATATACTACTCCCAGGTCACAAACATGTTCACAATAATCAGCTCTAACAATGCAAACCGCTTGCTCCCCACCAGTGTTTAATATATATGTGTACATCAGGTTGACAAGAAAGCAAGTAGATGCCAATTGAATGGAGCAGGGGAGCCGAATGCTAAGCTTGGAGCCCCATTTATCTTTCTCTAGGGAGCTGCGCTGGCAAAGATTGAATAATACAATCAATATTTTTTTTAAAAAAGAGGGGGGAAGAAATTAACTGGTGAAATCAACAGCCAAGGTGAAACATCACATGCTGGGAGTCTAAGTGTGACCTTCAAAGTGAACCTGAAAGAGAAAAGGAGCAGTGCCTACCGTTTTAACAATAGTGGCAGCTGTGAAATGGAGGACAAACAGGCAAACCTATAATGCAGAGGCTTCTTCTTCACTGCAACCTGGAAAACAAAATGGCAGGCTAGGTTGGGAATGATGCCGCTAGCTAGTGACTAGCGTGGTCACACTGGGGTAGGATGGGATGGGGTCTTTTCAGGCAGACGTAACTGAGCCTGGCCTAACCATTCCACTTCCTTTTTTCCCTCCCATTTTGAAACTATCCCCCTTCCTTCAAACTCATCCCCCTTCCTTTTTTTCTCCCCTTCCAGGCACTTGTAGTAGCAGGAAGGAAACAGAAGTCAGCAAATCTGGGTTTAGTGATGGGCGAACTTACCCCAAATGAGCTTGTTATTTTCTCGGAAAGTAATGAACTCATCCATGTGAGCTTGGACAAGAGTCATCCTTTAATACAAGATCTCATTCCATGTATATGCATTTTTGTGCAATATCAAAGTGCATCTTGGGAGCTGTAGTTTGGAATCATGTAGTGCTGCATGACATCATGCATCACCAGGTTATGTACCCCCTTCCTGATTGGTTGTTTTCGCATAGCCTGCCTGTGTGATATGATGTTTACTTGTCGATAGCCAATATGTGGAGGAGAGAAGAAAATGGACCCACAGAGTCCTCCTCTTCCTTGCAGAGCCAGAGATGCTCTGCCGATGATGATGATGATGATGAGGAGGAGGAGGAGGAGGAGGAGGAGGAGGAGGAGGAGGAGGAGGAAAACAGTGGTGGATGCACCGGATAATTCAATAGTTAGAGCAACTCAGCACACGCTCAGAGATGGTGTTGTTTAGATGCAGACTGCACATGCTTTGAATCTTGCAATCAATTCCAAACTTAATAGTGAATTTATAATACATCCATCCAGGCTCGCTACAAAGGTGAGCATTATGAACGGGTGAGTTTCGGCCAACAAGCTGACTCATTACAAAATTTGGCGGCATCACTAGTTCTTTTGGGTATTACTAAGAATAATTGTTTTGATTTCTTTCTCCCCTAGGGAGGCATCAGACATTCCTGTTGAGTCTGCTCAAGAATGGGGGCTGGAATCATTCTGAAGAACTGAGCTGTGCCCTTTTCATTGGGTTTAATCTTGTCATCTGTAATAACATCCTACGTCTGCATCCTGCATCCATCTGTCTGTCAGCCTTCTCCTCTTCAATTGCTGTGCTGATGTGGATGGGAGGGAGACTGTCAGAGAGCTGAGAGGAAGGGAAGGGAATTGATTGTGGCTTGGGAACCTGCAACCTTTCAATTGGACGAAAGCCCTCTCTAAATGCTTCCCTCCCACCCCCAGTGGTCTAGTGGTAAATTTGTATTTATTTAATTATTTTAGAATATCTACATACGCCTTACCATCTTAAAAATGTCAAAGTGGTTTCCAACACATTACAAAGATACATCCTTATAAAAGCACAACAACATTTAGACAAGTTAATGGTAGGGAAAAGCCAGGGTAAACAAGTCAGTTTTTAATAACTGTTGAAAGCACATGATTGTTGGTGCCTGATGTATCGCAGAGGGGAGATCATTCCAGAGGGTGGGTGGCACCACAGAGAAGACCTCTTGCCATGTTGCTGCCAGATCGGACTCTGCAGGATGTGGCTTGGACAATAAGGCCTCCCCTGAAGAATGTAGAAGGAATGTATTTGGGTTTTGTTTTGTTTTGTTTGTTTTTTGAAGTACAGGAGCTCATTGTGACAGTGTGTGTATACAAGGGATGGGCAACACACAGCCTGCAGGCCACATGTGGCCCCGATGGCTGCTTTTATGTGTCCCCTACCACCACCACTGAATCTGCAGCTGTGGTGACTGCAAAACAAAACAGTGATTTTTGAAGAAGACAAGTCACATGGGAGTACACGCCATTTTGGAAGCATAATCGTGCTCCTGGAAGGCAATTTCGGAGGCAGCAGCAATTTCAGCGGGAGAGGGGTGCAGCCTCCAGAGGGTCCTGTGTGGGGCAATGCTGCCCCTGACCTCCAGAAGTTGCCCACCCCTGGTGTATACACACATGCCAAAAAGCAGCAGTACATAGAATAATACCTGGTTGATTAGGGTCAGCATGACTACAATCTTATACACACTTACCTGGGAGTAAGCCCCCTTCAGCTCAGTGATGATGACTTCTAACCACATAGATTCAAAATATATTGAGCACTGAGGTTTTTTCAGCCAGCTGAAAGGCAACCTTCCGGCTCTACTACACCACTGTACACCCCAACGAGGCTCATCATATCTCTGTTTTCCCTACTATAGGGAGCCATCGGTGTCTTTGTGACATCAGCAGCCTCTATTCAAAACCACACACTTATCTGAGACCTACTTGCATGCCGAGCAACCAGTGTGTCTCACACTGAGAAAACGGTTGGCAATGTTCATGTTTAACAGGTCTAAAACCGATGTCTCAAGAGTGAATGACACGTTCCAACCTTTCAGTAGAGGCAAAAAACTGTGCAAAAGCTGGGAAACTGCCAAACAATTAATGGCTGGAGGGAAGGGGGGATGGGCAAAAGGAAGGAGCGTGGACTTCTGGGGAATCCCAAGTGGCTGGATTGGGATGCCAGGCAGGCCAGATTTGGCCCTAAGCATTTACTCAGAGAGCAGTGGCAATTTGGCTAACATGTACATAGCTACAGAGCGACAAAAACATAAGTAAACGAAAAGAGACTACAAGAGAGAGGCCAAAAGAAAATTATTCCCCACCAAATCTACATCTTATGAGAAAGAAATATGGAAGAGGTGTCACCTTGTGGCAGACATCTAAATAAAGAAAGAACAGCTAGACACCTGGCTTTTTGTCTGGAGAAGCAGTAGAGACAATGAGAAAATTACTTTGCATTCCATGCCATTGTTTTAATCATTGACAAGCGATGTTTACTTTGCTTGCAATATGCATGCGTTTGCTTTCCTGATTAACATTACTGGCATTTTTTCCCCCTAATCAAGGGACTAGTATTACTACAAAGTATTGTATGCAAAGCTATGATTTTTGTACCATTAAAAATATGATACATGGGTGCTGTATTGAATGGGAATATGACACCGCGGCAGATGAAAGTACTGAGGTTTTTCTTTCGTTTCAGCTGGAAAGAGTTAAGCATCTTTTTAACTTTTCCACTGAAATCAATTACATTTCTGAGAGCTTAACTTTGACTGGATCAGAAAACTCTTTTTTGGTACCTCAGACAGATTCAAAATAGAAGCAACCGTATCTATCTGGATCAGAGGTGCAGAAACTTAGGCTGGAGGGCCATATCCAGCCCTCTGGGCATCCCAGTCTGGTCCCCCAGAAGACCATGCCCCCTCCCCCTGGCCCCAACCACTGATAATTTGGTGGTTTCCCAGCTTTTGCTCCATTTTCACCCCATTCTAAAAGGTTGAAATGCCTCTCCTCGGGCTTAGTTACTGGCAGTAACAGCTTTGGACTAAAATATGCTGATATTTTTGGTAGTTTTCACCCTGCCCCATTTGCACTACTGCTTAGTGACCATTCTTAAGGACTCAAGAGATTCTGTTGCTAGTAGTAGGCGATCACTCGTGACCAAGTAAGATTGTCTTCCAGGATAAAATTACAAAAAGAAAATTATATAAAGAGGAAATTGTAAAAGAAAAGAGGATTGTGTAGACTCTAGCGATGGGTCCGTAAGTGACTGTGGAGGCCAATTCTAGATCCACACAGCTTCCCACAGTGAGGACACAGGTTGCCAGATGGAAGATGGTCCTGTAAAGGATTCATTTGACGTGCTTTTCGCTTAGCACGTTTCTCCCTTTCACCTTGCACTCAGGCTTCTTCAAAGTCCATGGAACCTTCGTGAAAGGCCACCCTCCAGTTAGATTGTTCATGGGCCACAGCTTCCCAGTTTTCGATGTTTATATTGCATTTTTTTAGATTAGCTGTAAGAACATCTTTAAACCTCTTATACTGACCACCGATATTCCGCTTTCCATCCTTGAGTTGGGAATAAAGTAACTGCTTTGGGAGATGGCAGTCAGGCATTCGAACAACATGACTGGTCCACTGAAGTTGGTGTTGAAGGATCATTTTTTCAATGCTAGTAGTCTTTGCTTCTTCCAGTACACTGACATTTGTTCGCCTATCTTCCCAAGTAATTCGCAGGATTTTCCGGAGGCAGCATTGATGAAATCTTTCAAGGAGGTGGAAATGACGTTTATAGATAGTCCATGTTTCGCAGGCATACAATAAAGTTGGTAATACAATGGCTTCATAAACCAGCGTTTTGGTCTCCCTACAGATATCCCTATCCTCGAACACTCTACGTTTCATCTGAGAAAATGCGGCACTTGCGGAGCTCAAACGATGCTGGATTTCAGTGTCAATGTTAGCTGCAACAGAAAGATAGCTGCCAAGATAGAGAAAATGATTGACATTTTCCAGTATTGCCCTTCCAAGCTGGATAGATGGCATCACCAAAGGGTTAACTTGCACTTGCTGATGAAGCACTTGCTGATAAAGCACTTTGGGTTTTTTTAATATTAAGTGAGAGACGAAGTTTTTTATATGCTGCTGTAAAAGCATTTAGGATAGTTTGGAGGTCATCCTCTGAGTGTGCGAAGACTACATTATCATCGGCATACTGAAGTTCCACAATGGATGTTGTGACTACCTTACTTTTTGCTTTCAGCCTACTGAGATTCTGTTGCTACTACAAGCCTCTAAGGACTTCTTTTACCTCAGGCCAATTTCCCTAAACCTCCACCCCAGCCAAATACACTCAAAACCAGGTCCAGCTTCTGGGAGCAGTCTTTCTCTGAAACCAAAGCTCCTCCTGTTGTATCTATGGCTGTTTGGATAGTTTAACTGTTTTTTTTAACTTCCTGGTTGTATAACCTTCTTCTGGCAAGATCTTAGGGCAGCCTCCTGGCATAACAGAGCCACCTGCTCCCTACTCCTGATCCTCACCAACCAAGTATGGTTATTCCACAGAGAAGGAAATGCTTAATATCCAGGCTAGGTAGGGATGTGTGAGGATTTTGTTTGGGGGTAGAAGTCCAGTGAACTCGCCGGGCTTGACCCCCCGAACTCCGTCCCACCTGCTGGGTCAGTGCTTGGATGGGTCAGTGCTTGGATGGGTGACTGCCTGGGCTGCCCACATCTGTTCTCCTGCATTGAGCAGGGGGTTGGACTTGATGGCCTTATAGGCCCCTTCCAACTCTACTATTCTATGATTCTAGACTGTGAGTTGAGCCACCTACCTGCTTCCTTGGCTCAACTTGCGTTCTCCTGAGGCGAGCTGGGGAAGCAACTTCCTGGTTCCCGGTAGGCCACTTTTTATGTAGAAAATGCCATAAGATATGCCAAAAACGGCTGCAATTTGCACATTATGCAAATTGAGCCTGTGTTTAACGTATCTTATGCCATTTTCTATGTAAAAAGTGGCCAGTCGGGAATCCAGAAGCCCGCCAAGTGGTTCGGTGCGTATCCGCTTTCGGGCTGGCTCAGTGGACACTGTAGCAGTGTCTGACGAGCCAGAGGTGATTCAGGTCCCTGGTAGGCCGCCCACCACTAATCCAGGCCTTAGCTATTCACGTTCTCCTCAGCTTTCTCTTAGTCTTTTTAAACACCACACACCAGCCAGCAGACCTTCTCCCTCAATGATTTCCATAGACTAACTCTCCCGAACTGTCAACTGTGACTTCTTAACTGTCATTTCCCAACCACTTTTTCCTACCTAGCTAGAATCTCCAGCCAATCAGAATCAAATTTACCTGATCCAGGCCCCATCTAATAATATTCAAAGTGATTGTCTGTCTCTCTCCCACTTTAGAATATCACTAAGCAACTATTACATAGGCCTTTGACAGTAACAAAACAAGGCCTCAGACCTACTCATATACACTGTAGCCGCACAGAGACCACACAAAGTAACAACAGTTATATACAGGACATTTATTTACAGGGTTCTATTAGGTTATGCCCTACCTAACAGAGCAATGACAACAACAACAAAAGTATCTCCTGAAGGTCAAATGCAGATTTTCATTAGAGTGCTCTGTATAAGGAGATCGTCAGGAGTTGATAAATTAAACAAAGATAATGCATTATTTGTGAGACAGAGTTAAGACAAAGGGGAAATGTCTGCTATACACTGCAGTTAAAAAGTAGTAGATCTCCCTCTTCCACACATCCCTTGGCACACAAATCCAAAGAACTGCTTAAATTGATTTGTCTGTTCACCATTACACGATAAGGTGTATTGCAAGAGATTCATGCTGTGGAGATAAGGCAAGAGATAAAATTCAATGAATACAGAAGTTAGCAAGAAAAATTGTGTAGTCTGGGCATTTTGAAAGCTTACTTAAAACATTCTGTGCCTCTTTGGTTAAGCAAAGACTTGCTCACATAGAACCTTTTGGGAAAGAAATACCCACCAAAGAGTTTCCTGAAAACATGGGTTTCCTTGAGTGCTCATTTCCAGACCAACCCTGATTGCTGAGTTAGCTGTCTAAAGCCCCATGCAGGTGTAGACCTAAAGTGTTTAGGAGGCATGGGTATGCATGTAAGCAGTGTCATATTTAGGTTTTTGTAGACCCTCATGCAAGACATTCTTGATGGGGCCCCTCCCTCAGCGAGTCTACCTTCTCACCACCATTGTCACCAGCTGCTATTGCTCCTAAGCCTTTTTCTCATCACTTGCTTGCTTGACAGGCAAAGAGCCAGTGAGCAAGTAGGCAGTGGCATCTACTGCTCCTTCTTCTCACCACTGCTGTCTGGGACAGAGCAAGAGGAAGGTGAACAAGCAGGTTGCAACAATGAAGAGGAGCAAGTCTAGGGGGCTCTTGTCAGTGTACCCCTGCTGGTGTGTGGGCCCTCAGCAGGGACCCAACCATGACAACCCTTGATGCTGGCCTTGCACATAAGATCCACCACCCCAAAATCCCTGCATGCCTGTCTGACTTCTAGATCTTTGAGTGTTAAGCACAAAGATTTCCAAAGGGTTCTGTAAGCACATTCAGTTGAACCTCTTTACAGAACTCTTTTGCAGATCTTCATATGAATGCATTACAATCTAGAAGGCAGGCTACATACAGCTTTGCCTCTTCAATTAAGTGAGTGGGGCAACATGCTGAAACTAAGCAGGTATGAGCCGGCTGGGTCAGTGCTTGGATGGGTGACTGCCTGGGCTGCCCACATCTGTTCTCCTGCATTGAGTAGGGGGTTGGACTTGATGGCCTTATAGGCCCCTTCCAACTCTACTATTCTATGATTCTAGACTGTGAATTCTCCAGGATGAATTATTTTATGCATAGTGATGCCTACAATCTTGATGCCTACAGTGCTTCAAACACAATGGATAGAGATAACCCATAAAAAGCAAAGGAAAGAACAACAACCCAACAACCAGGCCCTTCAAAATTCTCAGAAGTCAGACTGGGAAACCGCTCCTATCTATATTTTTAGAATCACATCTAAATTGATTCTGCCAAGGTCATACTTAGGGTGGCTTGGCAAAATAATTCTTTTTTTTGCAAAGAAAGTATAATTAAATGCAAAACAAATATTAATTTGAAGCTTACTAGAATGTGAGGTTATTATACCAGCCTTTTGGATGGTCTAACTCAAGGTTCCTTATAGACAAATAACCTAGCACTTCTTGGCAAGTAGAAAATACCACCAGAATCTCTTTTGAGAAAGCATGAAGGCATTTCTTTCCCTTTCTGTAGAGAAACTACTAGATGGAAGAACCAGCAAAGAAAAAGACAGACAGACAGAGAACACAAAGTTCAGCACCATGGATAACTCCTATAAAGCTCCAAGTAAAACCGGGAAAGGATTAGAAGCCCCACCAAAATAGGAGTCACCAGCCTCCCCTGGTTATACATGATAGTTTTACTTACTCAGGACTATGGCACACTGGGTGGGGGGTTTAAATCTTTTCCCCATCCAATTTCCCCCCCAGAATTTCACCTCCTACGAGGGGGTTAAACAAGAGAGAGAGAAATGGTCTCCATTGACTTGAATGCAGTGTTCTCCAACCTTGGGTCCCCAGATGTTTTTGGCCTACAACTCCCAGCATGCCCCAGCAGCCACACTGCTCTAATGGATACTTTTTTTTCTTTTTAACCTCGCCCCCGCACGGTGGATGTGTGGAATTTTGGTGAAAATGGATGGGGGAGGCTTAACCCCTCTTCTGGGAGCACCAGAATCCTGATCCAACTTGTGGCCGTGCACGCTGCTTACACCTAAGGAAAACTGTCACATATAGGCACACCAGGCATGATTAGCAGCGTGTTATGTTTGGCCCTCAAAGTAAGATGTGTGAAGGGTGTTCCATATGTAGTGGCACAATTTCTCCCTCGTGAAAAGGGGATAGGGGGAGATATCCCTCATTAGATTGCCAACCACGTAAGGCTTAAGACTGCTTCCAGGTGTGGATGGAGATGAAATACCATAGTGGAGAAGCGGAGCCAGCCTAAGATATTTTGCTGCCTGATAGCACACAGCCACATTCCATGTACAGACTGGCAGCTGAATCTCACTTCAACACTGGCAATATGGAACAACATCCGGTATACCTGAGGGCAGTCAGCTAGCTTAGTGGATCTGTTTACTACCTGTCCACTTTCCAAGCCTGCTATGGAAATTCTAGTTATCATTCATTTGATGCCACATTAGGACGAAAGTCAAATCCCTCCACTCTAAATATGTATTCGCTCTCCTATGCTTATCTGGAAGTTTGTGCTATGTTTTTAATAGTGATAATAACCAGAGAGTGTCCTAGTGATCAATTTCTCATTTATTCAGGGTTTACATAGCTTGAACTCATTACCTTTCCTCCTCACTTCCATCTTCAGTTCTGCAGACTCAAATCATTTTTATTATTGTCTTTGTTTGTAGTACCTTAAAACTCATTTTCCTCTGGCCCCAGGAAGATAGATGAGTCTATTTTTGTACTAGCCATGTTATAATTGTTGCAGATTCCCCACCACATAAATGCTTAGAAGCAAATTCCTATTAATACCTCTGTATGAAAAATGCAGATCTAATGAATTTGAAACATGAGAAAAAAGGGTTATACCTGCTCCTAAGATATATGCATTATTTTCTATCTCCGGTAAGCTATAACAATGCATCAATAGGTTCAGCCTGTGGCTTTCCCCCTCTAGCAGAAAAAAGGTACATTTTAAGACATTTTTTTTCTATTTTACCACAGGGTGAAAAATGTATTTTTACTCAGTTTTCCTACATTCAATGTAATTTAAAGACAGTTTTGTCAGCAAAAGCAGAATTTGTGCCTCCCATCAAAAGGGAAAGTTGATGGTCAAGGGATGTGTCTCACTTATTTTGAAGGTTTCAAAAGCAAGTATCTAAACTATACCACAGAAAAGGTAGTTCAAAGCAGAGAGAAGCCCGTGCTTATGCCTTGAAGGTTTAAAAGAAATGCCAAAAATAGTCTGTCTTGTTGGAAAGTCTGGTGTGATTTACAGCAGAGTTGCCTTATAAAAAGGAAGCATGTTAACACACAGCATCTAGTATTAGAGGGAATAAACGCAGGCTAGAGCCATTTAAGAAGAAGTTAAAATCAACTTACTTTATTCGTGCTTTTATACACATAATCAAAGAAGGCTATCTCACACTGTTTAACCACAGGCACCGCCTAAAGCTGGGTACGTGAGTATAAGGAAGCAAAGGCATGATATATGGTTACTTACTTTCCTCAGGGAGAAAGCACATGTTGCTTGTTTCAGAGGCAAAGAAGAAGAAGGAAGAGGAGGGAGTAGGAGAAAGGAACCAATCAAGTTACAGGACAACAAGAGGGATGAACAAGACAAGGATCTGTTGATACAACACATTTTCTATTGCCCCCCTAGTGTCTGGAAGCATGCAGAGTTTTTCCTATTATTATCCAACATGTCTAAGGTAGGGCATCCCAGGGGCCACAGGATAGTTCAGATGTCCCCCTTCTGAGAGAGTTCCAAGCTCTGATGTCAGAAGAGGAAAAAAAGAGGGTGTTCTGTGGGTGTGCTGGGGCTGAATCGGAGGAAAGTCATTGAGCCACAAAATCCATAGCCTTCCCATGCCCCTAGCATCCCTCCACCCCAAGAATTGCAGGAGATGAACACCAGCCTTGGAGCAGATATATAGTACGTAATTTTCCTTTCATTGTGATCAGTTGGACGGATACCATTAAAGTACAAACAAACAGAATCAAATGGTGTGTGTGCGTGCGTGTGTGGGGAGAAAAACTCCCTCCATCCCTTTTTCCCAGAATGCTCCCGCTGGTTGAAGCAGGGGAGAGGAGAGGACGAGGTGATTTTCACTTATTTTTGCCCCCTCCCTTTGCAGCCTGCAGCACCATCTCCCCCACTGTTCCAGAGCAGCCCCCAACCTTCTGAAGCAGATTTATGGGAGCTATCAGGCACCGACACCAGCAGGATTCCCCACTGAAGCAGAAGCCTCCCACACATGGAAGGGGCCCTTCTGTTCACAGGAGGCTTATGCTGGATCCAACCCTATGCGTTTAGCGTTCTAATACTGTTTTCGACCTCATTCGCTATCAAAAGGATATCAGTTTTTTTAAAACCACAAGGATTTTTTTTTTTTTTTTAGAAAGTTGTTAAATGGTGAAGTTTTTTCTGAACACCCAAGGGCTTTTTGAAGGAAAATTTGGAACTGGACAGTGGTTTGTGACTGTAATTTGTGTGCCTCGTGTGCTACAACAAACGTGTGCATTTGACTTGTGTATGCGCACATCCTTTGTTGCTTAGAAGTACACTCCATGACATTTAGAAGCCTATACAAAGTGGGAGGGGGAAAAAATCCTCAGAACTGGGAATTTGATGGCACTAATGCAGAAGAGTTATATTTAGGGGTGGGCGATCCACCAGAACCCAACCCACTTCTGGCTCAGTGGATGCCACTGCTGTGCCTGCCAAGCTGGACCGAAAGCGGATGCACGCTGTACTGCTCGGTGGACCTCCGGGTTCCTGGCGGGCCACTTTTTACATAGAAAATGCCATAAAATACGCCAAAAGCAGCCACAATTTGTGTAAGTTATGCAAATTGTGGTCATTTTTGGCGTATCTTATGGCATTTTCTATGTAAAAAGTGGCCTGCCAGGAACCCGGAAGTCGCTTCCCTGGCTTGACTCGAGAGAACACGAGTTGAGCCGGGGAAGAAAGTGGTAAGTGGGATGGAGTTCAGAGGGTCGAGCCCGGCCAGTTTGCCAGATTTCCACCCGCTGAACCAAGTCCTCGCAGTCTCGCACATCCCTAAAATTTAGGGATGGGCAAGCAAGCGATGTTTAAGATCAGTAGGATTATCCGAGCATCATCTCACCGCTTGTCTTGTGCCTAGTTCCCATTCGTGATCACTGCTTGCTTTGTGCGAATGGGAAACTTGCACACACTGAGCGGTGATCAAATGGGAGAGCTGCACAAATCTCCCCAAATTTGTGTAAATTTCATCCAGTCTACTGAGCAAATTTGCACAAAGCATGAAATTTGTGCAAATCGAATGAGGAATCGGGAGCAGGACAAACGTGAGCAGATGTTTGACAATTTGCAAAGATTTTCAGCGGACACATGCTTGCAGTTGCATTTGGAGCTTCGAACAGGGCATGCTTGCATGTTTTGCAAGCAAAAATGAAATTCTCATAATTCCTAGATAAAATCCCAGGGGCTTCTAAAGACCAGACCAGCCCCAAGCCTCCCAGCCTCTGGACTTGCTTTCCTGATTGCTCTAAATCCAGTGGTCAGGATCCCAAGGCAAGCTAATGGAGTGAAGCACCTCCTTTAGTTTGTATTGAAGTGGGGGGCATTGAGGAGGGGAATGGGATGAACCTACTCATACACTACATTAATCACCTGAGGCCCTCCTCCAGGTGCCTCCAAGGGAGGCTCGGAAGGTGACAACAAGGGAGAGGGCTTCTCAGTGGTGGCCCACCAATTTTGGAACAATCTTGTAATTACAACATTGTAATCTTTTCTGCACCAGGTTAAGAGCTTTCTCATCTCTCAGGCAATCAGCAGCATATGATGAGGTTCTAATCAGATCCTGGATTTTTTAATTGTTGATTGTTTAAAATTGTCTTTGTGTGTGTGTGTGTGTGTGTGTGTGTGTGCTGTCTGTTTATATGTTTGTATGTGAATGGTTTTTACACTTTGTATAATATATTTTTTAATGGTTTTCAATCTTTGTAAACCACCCAGAGAGCTTCAGCTATTGGGCGGCACAGAAATATAATAAATGTAACGAAATGAAATGGGATACCTGACACTCTTTGAAGACCAGTGGGGACTTCAGCCTTCTTCCCTCACCTCTAATTTCAGCCCCACAGGCAAAATTGTGGGGCGAGGCTGAAAGTCACCCCTTGTAGGTTAATCACATGGATTGGCTTATGCCACCCTCTCCCAGTTTTGTCCTTGCTGATTTCCCACCCACCCCAGATGCATCCCCCGCATCCATTCCTTTGGGAGCAGGAAAAAGGCTTCAGAGACAAGTCCTCAGATTCACCCAGAACAGTTACTCAAGTTCTGATGTTTTTCCGAAGCATTTGGGTGAATTATTCTGAGTCAGTCTAAGGGGACTGATTTCTCGATGAAATTAATGGGATTTCAGATGTTGCACATATTATTACTTCATTTAGGGTGCAATCCAGTCTGGATGCCCGAAGCCCTCTGAACTTGGAGGATTACAAGCATCCTATGGAGGGCAGGAGGAGGATGGAGGTGAAGGTTGCCTCCATGCTCCTCCTGCCATGCAAAACACTTAGATGGCTGATTTTAGCCATCTAAGTGTTGCACCTCAGAGCACGAGGAAAGGAGGCTGAGATGCCAACAGGATACTTGGTATCCTGTCTCCTCCCCCCTGCTTCCCCAGAACGGCCACAGAAACTCTTCCCCAAGGTCACTCTTGTGACTTCAGACTCAGAGTTGCAGCCAGTGTGGTTCTTTCCATGCTGACTGTGTGTGTGTGTGTGGGGAGGGTGCTCTGACTGAGCTTGGAGACCCAGCTACGTGGTCAGAGAGCTTTTTTTACTTCATAGCTGGGTCTCTGAAAACCCCCAGGGCCATCTAGTCTCTATCTAGCAGCCATAGGATTGCACTGCCCATGTCCTTAAAAATATTCCTTGTGGTCCTGAAAGATATTGTTCACCAAATGTGAAACAGTTTGATGAAATATTCCCTTTAACTTTGCTCCCTTATTCCTGCAAACTCTGCTCTTTGACTGTGTGTGCCATCCCATAACCCAGATGCTGGACATAGCCTTCAAAGCCATTGTGGCTTATCCCATCTGTTCAGTCCCTGTTTCTGGTGTCTACCTCCTTCCCTCACTTGCTTTGTGGCAAACCTGGAGTACCATTCACCAAAGCAGGTAAGGGAGAAGGTTGAAAATACGTCTAAAGGAGGAATGGATGGGCAGAGCCACAGCAGCCCATTCTCTTGCTTCAAGAGATTTAGAGGGATATGTCTTGTTTCCATGTTCTAAGGTGACCCTCTTCATTTTGGCCATATCCACACATAATGATCAGCCAGGAATCCTGGCTTATTAAACCATAGTGTGGTTAACTCTGTTGCTCCACCATCTGCACAAGTGGGTAATCAAGCATGGATAGCTTAGCATGACATCCAAACCTAGGATTATGGTTTATTTTACCCAAACAAGCCACAATTGAGGGCCAGCTTAAAACCAGGGTCAACTTCATGGATTCCTGGCTTATCATTATGTGCAAACATGGCCATTGAGTGGTTGAAGACTTTCTCCTCTGCAAATTGACATTTCTGTTTGCACTGCAGAGGAAACATTTCTGATATTTTGTGTGCTTTATTGCATGATGGCTTAGGTGGGTTAATGTTCCATAACTACTACTCATTATGTCGAGCTCTGGTGTTCATTTGATAACTGACCCAGAAATTTGTTTGTTTTACATCAGCCCATGCCGAAATGTACCACACTGTTTTGCTGTATCAAATGTTGTTAACAGCTTTTTAAAGTCAATTATTATTTGGCACCATTTGGGTATATTCCTACACATTTCTACATCATAAAATTTGCTGTGGGGGTGCAAATGATGCTTTATGGGGCAAATCCAGGGGAAGTGTAACTGACCTCTGGTCTCTAAAGAAGATCTCGCCTCCGATGTGGTGATGTTGCACACTTTAAAATTGTGCATGGAACCTCTTAAATCAGTTTGTTCTAGAATGTTTTCATGGCATCTGATAATATCTTTTGACATCTACAGAATTCATGATTACACATTGCCTTACACATTGCCAACTATTTGAGTGATGCCATCATCATCACACACACAGAGAGAGCAAGCAACCCCCTAGGGTCCCCACTTCCCCCCCCCCCCCAGGATATCCCCCTACCACCTGGGTGGCTAGGCATGCTTCAGAACAAAGCGCTGGGCTACAACCACCCACAAACTTCATTTTCTAAGAATGTCTCTGATCTGAGGCCCACTTGGGGCCCAGAGGCATTCTTGGAAATCAAGATGGTACAGTTTACAGTGGTGCACTTCACTTTGCAGCGTGCTAGCCTCCCAGTTAATTTTTTTATTTAACGAAATCTGAAAAGTTAAAAAGATTAGGAGGGGCAGAGAGCCTGGCAGGTGCCAAGAGAAGGGTCTGCAGGCACAGTGGTACCCACAGGCACCACATTGGGGACCCCAGCTCTAGCAATACAATCAGGCTCAATACAGGACTAGGACAACGTGGGTCACCTTTGCTGCTCCCAGGCACTCCATTCTCCCCATCTGGGTTTGGGCTTGAAAGACCAAAAATAGTGTGTGGGCACATGGAGAGTAAGTTGTAAGCAAGTACAACTTGTGACA
Source organism: Shinisaurus crocodilurus (assembly GCA_021292165.1). Taxonomy (NCBI): domain Eukaryota; kingdom Metazoa; phylum Chordata; class Lepidosauria; order Squamata; family Shinisauridae; genus Shinisaurus; species Shinisaurus crocodilurus. The sequence goes on from CM037877.1 coordinate 105,982,255, forward strand.
TTGCACAACATCATCACTGATCATGGGGTAGGTTACTGAAGGCACCTGCTTTGTGGAGCTTGAGCTAACATGAGATAGCCTCTTAACTCTGGTCTGAAAGGGTTGAAATGATTAGATCCACTTTGAAAGAGAAATGGTTTTTTGTAAGATAATGAGGTAATGTTTATTGACAAAGGTTAGTGACCAAAGGTGAGAGGAGGATAAATATTAATATGGTCATCTTGGCTTCACACTGAATGTGTCGGTATAAAAAAGTTATTCCCCCCCCCCCAATTTTAATGATTTATTATGTTTTCATGTGCATTTAAATATACAAATTTATAAGTTGAAAGCTTTAAGGATGTGTGTGTGCATGCATGTGTGTTGGATAGGGAAAACATATTTTAAGATGGATTGATTGATGAGCGGCTCTCATTTATGACCACCATGTGGAACTCCTGTCACATTGATCAGGTTCCAACAATTCCCACATGGGAATTCAACTGTAATGCACCGATCAACTGCAGTCCCAAACTTTTTCCATTAAAGCAAATAAAGCACAAGACAGTTCATTCACACACACACACACACACACACACACATCTGTAGAACCCCGCTAGGTTCCTATGAATTTTCCACTATAAATAAGCTTGATATTTTCCAATGAGATATGACCCTGTGACCTCATATAGGTTTTAATATTATAATATCGCAAAGCAGCAGCGACTAGTTTTATTTTGGTAGAAATGTTGCCACCAGAGGCGACTCTCACATTGATATTGGTCTCCTCGGCTGCAAATTGGACTGTATGTGTGGATTCATCATCTCTGCCTTGCAGTCCTCGGGGATTTTGCAGGGAGAGAACTGCAGTGCAGCGGGCCTGGATACGATTTCCATCCTTTTAATTCCCCCCAAACAATGAGGTGCCAGGAGCCCTGAGAAACAAACTGCTGAAACAGCAGCCTGGGAAACAACTGAGTTGAGCTGTCGCTGCTCTGTTAATGGGATTCACAGCCTGCAATTGAGAAGGTCAGCTTATGATAGCAAGCAACAAATAATGATCTAATATCAGAGCCAGTTCAAACAACTTTTCTTTCTACCGTTCAGGTAGTTTGGTGGGTGCAGGGCAAAGGCTGTATGGAGCTCATGAATATGGCCCTTATTAAATCCCTGCCCTTGGTAGTGACAGAATAGAAATCTATTTGGATATCAACCTAAGTAATTTGTTCATTACAGGGAGTTACACTGGAACCAACTCGTGAGCTAGTGGTCCAGAACTAATCTGCATATCCAGCTACATGCACTTGAACTTGATTTGCCTTTCATTAACATGAACCAGGTGGCTGTTAAGCAAAAGCCGGTAGGTAGGTATGTTGTGCTTGGGCTTCAATCAGATGCACAGTCAATGATGAAATACCTGCCAGTTAAAGGTGACAGTTAAAGCAGCTATGTTGACTCAAGCTCCATAAAGCCAGGAAATTGGAAGCGAAGGCTGATGCCTTAACAGAAGTGCCCTGTGATCAGTAATGATGCTGTGCACTGTCACAAATTGTGCTTGCTAAAAACGTTCCCTCCATATACCCACACTTTTCCTTGGTCTTTCAGGCCCAAATCCAGATGGGGAAGATGGAGTGCCTGGCACCAGCAAAGATGCCCCACATCCTGGTCCCATATTGCCTCTGAACCTGATTGTATTGCTAGAGTTGGGGTCCCCAATGTGGTGCCTGCGGAACCTTCTCTTGGCACCTGCCAGACTCTCTGTCCCTCCTAATCTTTTTAACTGTTTAAGCTGGCATGCTGCAAATGAAGTGCCAGCCTTCACACCTCTGTACTATGTTGATTTCCAAGAATGCCTCTGGGCCCCATGTTGAGCCATGCAGTGAATTGATCCATGCAGGAGGTGCCATTTGTATAAGCAATAGTATGCTGAGGCTTATAAAGGCAGAATCTTTCTTTTGCTGTTTGCCTTTAATCCCTGGGGATGAATATCATTGCTCAGAAGTTGAACTTTACTTCTCAGTACATGTGCTCAGACCATTAGTCTAATATTCTCACAGCACAATCCTACACGTGTCTACACAAAAGTAAGTGGCATTGAGTTTAATGGGTCTTACTCCTAGGAAACTGGGTACAGAACTGCAGTCTGATTCTGGAAACATTAATGGATCGCATTACGTTAGCTGCAGTAGCCCTAGTAGAACACATTTCCCTGGAGCAGCAAAGTAACAAGGCCAGCCCATGTTTGTAATGCTGTGCGTGAGCTTTCAGTTTACATAGGACTCTTCCTCAAGCTAGAAGTTATTTAAAGTTAAAGAGGAAAAATACATATTGTAAGCCAAGGCTTGCCTACACAGTATTTAATTTATAGGGTAGAATGGAGAAATATAGAAACAATTGTGGCTTACTACTTCTCCATCCCAGGCTGACTCTATGCAACCTGAAAGGCCAAATCTGTAATCTCATTAAGGCTGCAGTCCTATGCACGCTTACTTGGAAGTAAGTCTTATTGCACTTAATGGGACTAATTTATGAATAACCTCCATACACTTGCACAGCAAGGACCCCCTTAGCAGCAACCAAGCAGAGGCAAATAAAGCCATCTTTCACTCTTTCCTGCTCCAAAGCGAGAACGGGGGGAGCTGAATGATTTGGCCCTGCATGCTCCAGGTATTTTGGCCACACAGTTGCAAAACAAATTCCAGCCTTCCTCCCAAACCTGGATCATTGGGGAAGGGACATACAACTGCAATCAGCCCTGTCCACCTCTGCAGCTTCAGAATTGGGAAGAAGGCAGAACTGGGTATGTGCCACACTTGCCATCAGAGAGCACCACACTCAGCATGGTGAGCAAAAATGTGGTTGACAGCCAGGGATGTATGAGAATTTTGTTTCAGTTAGTTTGTGATCAGGAATTACCAACTTCACACCATTCAGACTGAACACAGACTTGGATGCAATGCGCAGTTGAAGTCTGTACATTTCTGAGCTTCTTGCAGTGTGATTCGTGGACTGAAAAAAAAAACCCCTCATTCAGCAGCATGTGTACATCTGAAAAATGTGCATGAAAAAAATGTGTACTTTTGAAAATGTGCAGAAATATGCTTTAATCAATGGGAGAAGAATGCATACATTTCAAAGATGCACACAACTGATGTGTACATGTGGAAAGATACACATGGAAATATGGCCAGATTTTCATGCAAAAAGAAAAAAAACAAAGTTCACAAACTCATATGGACTCAAGTTGGAATAAGCTTCAAGATGGAATCTGGAGAACTTCGGTGAGCTTGAGTTTTGCTGATCCCGACATCCCTGGTTATACTTGAAATCTGTTCTTGAAATTTTATCCTAAGCCTATTGGTTTGATTAATAATAGTACTCTGTTTCAATTTGTACATGGATTTACTAAGAGAAGAATGCAGAAATATTTAAATTTTTAAAAAATCATTTTGTTATTTACTCTCTGCAGAGCAGCTGACCTTCTTTCCAGTATATAGTATTTTAATTATCTGTTCTTCCATAGTGATCTGTTGCTTAATTCCTTCCCTGCATTAACTTTGTCAATATTGCCTTGCAGTTACAACAAAAACAATAATGTATATGCAGTGCCCTTATTTGATTTGTTTTGTTTTTGCTGGTGATCTCATTATTCCTGTGTAATATCCCTTTATTGCGGATAAAGCTGCTTTGAACTGTAACCATCTCCATTTCTCCCTAAAGAATATTTGAATACAAAACATGATTTTTTAAAACAAAAACACACAATGCCCTTCCCCCTGCTTCAAATGTTTCATTGTTACTTCTCATTATACATACTTATAATCATGCAGATATATAATATAATTAAAGATAAATGGGTACTTTTTTTTCTCTTTTAGTGGCATGCATGAAGCACCTTGATTTTCACAAGCTTTTTATTTTTCATTATTTTTGCCAAGAGCTTTGTGGCACCTTAAGACTAACACTCCTAGGTGGCCTGTGGCCATGTGTCCTCTCTTACATAGGATAGTCCTCTGTTGGAAGGACTGCCAGAGGACTGTCCTCTATTTTGAAGGCATCCTCACTTTGAAGGGGCTGTCCAGTCCAAGTCTGGTTTAAAGACAAAGTCCCACCAGAAGGAAGAGCTGGGCCTGCTGAAGTTGCCCATCAACAGCACCTGAACAGCAGACTGAGTGGACACACAGGTCACCTGGTCACATTCCTCACTATAGTGAGATGTACTGTATTTCTATTTAAATTATAATTATTTCTAAATTTGCATCTATACATATAAATTAGCATATATGAATTGGTGCCCTCTTTTGTCATCTTTTTTTGGTGATGCATGTCCTCTGTTTTGGTGAGACATGAGTGGCCACCCTCCCTAACACATACACACACATACACAAACATGGGAATGAAATGCAAGGAAGAGACAGTGATAATTATGTTAAAGCTTAGATGTATGCAAATGAATTAGACTGACCATTTACACAGTAGTGTTATCCTGGCATTTATAAGGTAATTAACACTGGTATTTGTGATTAAGAAACAACAACACATAATCTCAATTCAAGCCACAGGTCAGGGGATTTTAGAATTTACCTTCTTTGTTAAGTATTGATACAGTCATTTTATGCTGGATTCTCCCTTTGAAGTTCTTTTGTTCAAGAAGAACCACTTAAGGTCAGCAAGAGAATGTTTGGGGCGATTGAAATGTTCTCACACAGGTTTCTGAATATTGCCCATTCTGTTGTCCATTTATTATTCTGTGTAGAGACTGACCTGTTTGCCCTATGCAGCATGCAGAAAGGTGTTGCTAGCAGATGATAGAAGATACCACATTGGAAGATGAGCAGGTGAATGAACCCTTGAAGCCAGGTGTAGCTGAGATTATTAGGTTCTATAATGGTGACAACTCAGGGCCAAACTAAACGTTTGTCCAATCACGCATAGCAGAACTATGCATGCTTGGATTATTTACTTTAGTGTAAGCATGTGCAACCCTGATTCAGATTGGAACCACGTTGCTCTGGGGGGGGGATTTAAGCTTTCCCCCTCCCATTTTCATCCCCCAAATTTTAACCCTCACAGGGGATTTTAAAAAGAGGGGGGGAACTGTCTCTGTTGATTCCAATGAAGACTCCCCCTCCTTTTTTTTACTCACCCATGCTGGGTTCAATTTCAGGGTGAAAATGTTTCACACAAGCATGTGTGTGATATATCAACTGATGAGTGAAGACCATGCATGTGTCAACTCATAACCAGTGAAAGCATCAAATGTGATATTTTCCCCCACTAAAATGTGAAATTAGGTACAATATTACTTTTGTTAACTTACTAACTACTATAAAAGACATTCCAACCAAGTTTTGGGAAGAGAGAAAGAAAGTAATGAATAAGTTGTGTCTTTCATAATTCCTTCATAATATCTTCGGTTGCCCGGAAGGCAACTACACAGTGTTTCACATTCTATCTTCTAAACTTGCTCTTTTATAAAGTCAAACTGTTCTAGGCATTCTTTCATCCTACCGCAAAGTAAAATTCTTTTCAATATAAATATGTGGAATAACAGTCTGGTCTGACTTCATAGGGAAAGTGTATCTAATCTTTCAAAGGTGCTATTTTTTATTGCTTTTTTGCTATTCCAATTTATTTGCTAGTTCTGAAGACTGTTATGCTTTGAAACTGAAACTTAAATGGTAAGGGTCAGTTGGTAAATGAGAAAGTCAAGACAGCATTTCAAAGCAAGTTTCAAAGCGGATTGCTTAGATACCCTGAAAAATCAATGCAAGTAAAGGCTACTGATGGGCAAACTCCTTTTGGCTCAGTTTGCAGTTGGGCCCAGCAAACCAACTAACTCCTCCTCACAAAAAGTGCAATTGCTCTTTTATGATTTTTTGACCCCATTAAGTCCCAATAACATCAGGAGCATTAGGGGAGTCTAAATACTAGTGCTGTGGCGGACATTTGAAGGAAGCATTAGCAGTATTACACTTCCAGCAGTTAGCCGACTTAGACAACTAACCCTTATTAAAGAGACGTTGTGGCATCCAATAAACACAAAACAAGAGTTTTTGTTGACTAAGACGTAACCTGAAATCCATTGAAACTTCAGATATAGACGCTAAAGCAACAATCCATTGCTTAGACTGAATAGGGCATTCTAATTCCCTATTCCATTCCTGCTTTAGTCCCTGTGTATCATATTTATTCACTGATAATAAATATTTGTAAACACGGATCGTGAGTCGATATAACTGATCAGCCTCAATAAGTTTTTCCACAATCGTGGAGAAACTGTAAAGCTGTAAAAACTGCAGAGCCAAACCTAGATTCTAACGAATTCTGCAATTGCAAATATTGCCTTTCGTTTATAGCAGGCCAGTCGTATATAGCACACACATCCAAAAATGACAGAACTCATCATTAAGCCCCATTAATTGATCCAAAGTAAAAAATCAACTTATTCATCCAAGTCCGCCACAAAAATATTTTCTTACCAATTTTTAAGTCCGGATTTCGCCATAAGGTCAATTTAGCATGTGAAAATGGATCAAAATATAATTGACACGATATTATTGCCACATGTCTCTAGTAGCCATAATTGTTGGAGGAGCCCTATAGAGCCTAATGCCATCCATTTGGAAAGAGGATCCAGGCAATAAGATTCCAGAACTGAACAAGGTGAAAAATCTAATCTAAGAGGAAAAGACCAAAATTTGGTACAAGTCAGCAAATAGGCCTGATGATATAAAGCAAGATCCAGAAAGCTAAACCCACCTTCCTTGATGGAAAGTTGCATCCTTTTCAAGGATAAAAGCAAATATGAGAGAGGACCAAAAAGATTAGGCACTACGCATTAGATAGACATCCCCTCCCGCTCCCTCAAATAGTACTGCCCATATTTTCACCCTTGTCAAGGCCATTTACAAAAAAAGCAACTCTGATGGTTTTGTTTTCTGCTGTTATTTTTTACATCAGTGGTGGGGAACATTTTTTTTCTGTTAAGGGATATATGCTGATGGTGGGTGGGGATGAAGCAGGCAGTGGGCATGGCCAGAACCAAAAGTTGCTGAGACCCCCCCCTTCTCTCTTTCTCAGTTCCCCCAAACTTCTCTCTCTCTCTCTCTTTGGGCAGTATCAAACTGTGTCATTCCATTAGCATACATGATGTTGCACTAGTGGAAACTAGGTTCCAAATTAGGCGCAAGAGCAGAATCCAACTAAAGTTACAATTACATTTGCGCAAGCAGATGCACATCATCCTTGTGCAACCCATTGAGCAACCTGATGTGCAACCGGCTGTACATTCCATTTGTGCAACTCATTCTGCAACAGGTTGCATGCAACCAGCTGTGCAAATGCTTGCATATTCCACTGGCGCAACCCATTGTGCAACCGGTCGTACCACTGCTTGCAAGTTGTGCAAGCACAATGGGCAACTGCTTGCACAACAGAAAGATTTGATGGAGCTCCGCTAGTGCTACTTGAGTTTGCAGAATGGCACTGTTGGATACTGCCCTTTCTCTCCACCCAGTGGGCTGCAGGGGAAGGAACAGATTGCTGTTGCCATTGGGCTGAATTGATTGCTGGCAGAGGACTTTCAAATTATAATATAATCCATCTGATTATGGTAGTTGCTAGCAAATTGCCTGCCATCAAGGCAGGCGGGGTGTGGGTATGGCTGGGGAGTGCAGAGTACATCTCTCTGACTTCTGCAGAGACTTACTGTATCCTGTGCAGGGGTCAGTGAAGGGTGGGCTGCTGAACAGATTTCCCTCCCCCATGGAACATTGTCCCTGAGTGCAATGCTTCCCCCCCTCACAGAAATACATGGCAGCCATTCACTTTTATGGGAGAAAACAAACACTGGTGTGGGGCCCAAAATTGTGCCTCTGTCCCTGATGACCCCAGCCATTAAGAATTAAGGATGCCCCCTTTCTACATAGCTAATTCATGTATCAGTTTTTGTCATAATTATACCACTATGACTATTCATATGATCCTATGGACATGCAACAAACATTCCCCACCCCCCATGGTCTATGTAAGATGCCTGTGTATGTGTAGGAATTCATTTCAGTTCATTTTTGATCAGGATTTACCCAGTTTGCACCTTTCAGACCAAACACAGACTCGGACGCAAACTGCGGTCACAGTCTGTACATTTCTGAGCTTGCAATGTGATACGCCGACCACATAAAATGCATTCGACAGCATGCGTACAGATGTACATTTGAAAAAATGTGCATGGAAAAAGGCATACTTTTGAAGAGTGCACAGAAATACACTTTAATCAATGGGAGAAGAATGCACACATTTCAAAGATGCGTACAGTTGATGAGTACATTTGGGGAAATATGCACAAGAAAGCTCACAATCTGATACGGACTCAAGTCAGAATGAACTTCAAGATGGAATTTGGAGAACTTTGAGGAGCTCGAGTTTTGCTGATTCATACATCCCTATTAAACTCGTATGCATGGTTGAGAACAGCATGGGCCCTGATGCTGCAGAGGTGAACGTACACACATACAGCAGGCAGCAGGGCTTGCTGCTGTGATCATCCTCCCTCTTCCATGTGTTCATTGTATGTGCCTGGGAATTTTGAGAGTGGGAAGGAATGTTGGGAACTGGCTTTTTATATATCCTGTACTATATGCAGATGCAAGTGGGACCTGTAACAGAATGTTGTAGTTTGGAGTTCATGCTGCCAGCCAGGCAGCCATGCCCTTTTTCAAAATACTCCATTCCACCCCCACCCCAGTTCTCTCTCTCTCTCTCTCTCTCTCTCTCTCTCTCTCTCTCTCTCACACACACACACACACACACACACACCCGACAGACACTCACCATTCTGTGGCTACTGAGAATGCTTAGTCTTCATTGGGCTATTTTTGCCTCCCCCCACCTTAGGATTTTTCCCCTCAAATTTTTTTGTACTTTTGCAAATCTTGGGGTTCCCCCATGCCTGATGACACCTAGGGACATGCAAATCAGTAAAATGTAACCTTACCAAAGTTCTCCAAATTCCATCTCAGAGCTCGTTCCAACTTGAGTCCATATCAGATTGCAAGCTTTGTTTGTTTTCCTTTCTGCATGAAAATCTCTGTGTATTTTTTTCCCAAATGTACACATCAACTGTGCACATCTTTGAAATGTACACATTCTTCTCCCATTGAGTAAAGTGCATTTGTGTGCATTTTTCGAAAGTACACATTTTGTCATGAGCATTTTTGAAATGTATGCATGCTGTATGCATTTTTATTTTTTTGTTCTGTGAATCACATTGCAAGCTTGGAAATGTATGGACTTTGACCACAGATTACGTCCACGTCTGTGTTCACTCTGGAAGGTAAAAATTGTGTAAATCCTGATAAAAAATGAACTGAAATGAATTTCTCAAAAACCACTAATGATACCTCCCTCTTATGTGTGGATAGTGCTGCTTTGGCTACATAAAGATCCACACTCAGAGAATGAGTCTGCTTTTAGTATATAGCAGTGATGGCGAACCTTTTTGAGCCCGAGTGCCCAAACTGCAACACAGAACCAACTTATTTATTTCAAAGTGCCAACACTGCAATTAAACCTGAATACCGAGGTTTTAGTTTTAGAAAAACAATTCATACAGTTGTCCAAACTAATTAACATCTTTTGTCTTAAAAGAAAAAACACAATAACAGAGCTTTCAATGATACAAACAGTTTTTTGTTGGGGAAAAAAAATCATCTCAAAAAATTATTATAGTACTACATTGTACACATAGCCTGAAGGGAATTTATACAAACTTTTTAAATAATTAGGCACATGTATTTTTGGATAAGGGATTCTCAACTTGTAATAAGTGGAAGACCGACAACCTGGTCTTCTGCGCGGGTTCAATGCTAGGGGGGTAGCGAGTCCTGGGGGCGGGCCTTCTCCGAGGTCCCCCAGCGACTATCACCCTTAGCCCAGAACAAAGGGATAACTTATAGCCACAAAAGTATCTTTTATAAAACAAGTTTATTTACAAAATTACCTTCACCAACCCAGACACACGCCAGCAATACAGCTTATCAGTACGGTACAAAGTAGCAAGCAAGAGGTCTCAAGGACACCGTGATTTCAGGGCTCTCAGCTAGTTAGTTCAGCTCGGGCTCCAGCAGAGGCCCGGTCAACCGCATGCTGCTAGCTGGGTTCCCGGCGGAGGTCCGGTCTGCCCAAGCGGCTAGCTGGGTTCCCGGCGGAGGTCCGGTCTACCCAAGCGGCTTGTGAGTGATTTCAGCTTGGTTTCCCGGGGGTCCGGTCAACCCAAGCGGCCAGTGATTTCAGCTAGCTGGAGCACGCCGGGTGCTGCTACCCGGGGTTGCCGATCCCTTCGTCCCTTACCCCAAGCATGGGGCAAGATTGCTGATCAGGTCCAACAACTCAGTTCCCTTTCGCAGGGTGTCTTATACCTTGGGTTTCAGGTAGCCCCTCCCTCTGCAATCAGGTGGGTGGCCAATCAGGTGGGTTGCCACCCTCCTCAGGTGGGTGGCCAATCAGGTGGGTTGCCACCCTCCTCAGGTGGGCGGCCAATCAGGTGGGTTGCCACCCTCCTCAGGTGGGCGGCCAATCAGGTGGGTTGCCACCCTCCTCAGGTGGGTGGCCAATCAGGTGGGTTGCCACCTTCCCCCTGTGGGGTGGGGTCCCTTTGAAGCCACTTGCTTAATGGTCCCATCTTGTGGTGTTGAATGGTCCTTTCTTATGGGTGCCGAAGTGTCTGCTCTGGCAAGGCATTCAAGTCTTATGTAGATGGGGCTGATATACGAGAGCATTGACGAACCTGGGGATGCTTCCTGCCTTCCCCCCTGGGGTGATTCTATGCAGATGTTGTTTGTCCCCTTTGGTCTCTGTGGAGACTGGCTGTCTCCCCCCCCTGGGTCTCCTTCCCCCCTCCTTGGTGAGTGTGTGTGTGTCAGAAAGGGGTTTTAGGTTGGCTTTCTCCACATAATATGATTATATGCCAGACTGAAATTGTATGGGGCAAGCTTTACCCCGGGTCCTTTCCCTGCTTCTACAGGTGTCGGATTAGTAAAAGTAAAAGTCAACCTGTACTAGGATGAGCAAGATAAACAAGAAAACTAAATGTGCTTAACACATTTTAAACACTTTATGTCTTGGACTGCAAACACTGCATAAAAGTTTGCATTGGGCATGCTTTTGCACAATTAATGTGATTTTTGCTATTGCATGCAAGCTGATAATTTGTCAAACCTTGGCTCATACTCCGTTAGTTTGAGAGCAACACATGCAGCACTCAGGTCAACTGTTAGGGCTTTACATCCAAGCCATGCTCTCTGCATCATTCTTCAAAATCTTTTAAATGTGATAACAATGTAGAAAAGAATTCTGTATCAGGAATTCTAGAATAAAATCATTCTGTTCCACACTGTGAGCAAGAACAAAATCATTAGTGTTTTGCAGAAGGGGACAGTCTTTTCGCGATCTGGTGACCAATGGCTCGAGTGCCCACAGAGAGGTCCCTGCGTGCCAGCTGTGGCACCCGTGCCATAGGTTCGCCATCACTGGTATATAGGATATCTCTTGTATTTTAAATAGATAACTCTTGTATTCCATGTTCTACTTTCCTTCCATGACAATGGCCCAGGGTCCTTGTGTTTGACAGAAGAGTGTTTGGATACTAACAGTGTGGTGTAACATGTACTTCTACATACGCCTCGGTCACTTGTTGAGTGGAGGGAAGATTCAGAAATAAATAAAACAATACCTGCCCATGCCCAGCCTGGGGTTCATTCAACATGCGGATGGTGGAGGTGGGGGTGGGGAGATCACTAATCCAATAAAACAAAATATTTTTAACAGACCTCAAGCTCATAGAGAAAAATTGTGTCATTTTATATTTAAACATGAATTTTAATGTAGCCACATTTGAGAAACCATTAATGAAGACCTAGTGCTGCATGGCACGCAAGCAGTTAGAGAGGCATTTCTCAGACCGGCACAGTCATAAATCTGACTCAGACTAAGATGCTGCCTCAGTGCCCTGAATACACAAGTGACGGAGCTATTTTTATACAGATGTACCCTCCCTGGCTATTTGTTTGCTTGCTCTTTAAAAAAGAATCTAATGCAAGTGGAATGGTTAATTGAGGTTCAGAACTATTTCTGTCACGGAAGATTTCCCCATCAAATGTTGTTATGCCAATTGCTGCTCTCGTGATAGTACCCAGTATTTATGTAGCACTTTTCCTGAGTGTTCAGAACAGTTCACATACTAGTTCTCCAGTGTGATGATATATGTGTAAGTCCCATTGAGTTCAATGGGACTTATTCCCAGCTAAGTGTGTAGAGGACTGCAGCTTCCCTAACACAGGTATAACCATTATACATTATATGAACAAAAACTCATAGGGGTTGCATACAGATATGCACTCGCAGAAGAGTTGTAGAGGCAGTGTAGTTGCACAAAAATGCTGCACAAGTGGTAGCGGGAGCTGATTTTTGATGATAGATAGATAGAGGATAGAATACAAGGACATTTAGCCCAGGGATGTGCCCCTGTGCTGCTGGTGGCTCTACCAATGAAATCTCACTCCTGATGGCAGTAGGCACAGGTGTGAAAATGCTCCACTCAATGTGTAAGGACTGTATGATTACCTGTGATACTGTTAGAGCCTCAGTATGTGGAAAGTGTGACTCAGAAGTGTGTTTTCAGGCAGCCTCTGTGTGATATGTGGGCCTGCCTTTGAAAATACAGGGCCTGCCCTACTATTTGGCAGAGTGAGATGGCCACCTTGGGCAGCTGCTTTTGGGTGTCATGAAAGGGCAGGAAACGGTTAGTTATGCAATGTGTCAGTTTTGTTTTTTACTGCCAGAGAGAGGCCCTTCTCTCAGGTGCCAAAATAACTTAACCAGCCTTAGATACTATGCACCCTGATGGGCAGCAGGGGGTGAGAGAGGTGCCATTTCCTTTCTGCCTCAGGCAAATAAATGTTTGGGCCGAGCCATGCTACAGAATGCCACAACCCAGCTATTGCAAGGAAATGGACATACTCTCATTTTGGCATGGCTGTTTTGGTTGCCTATCAGCTTCTAGGTCCAATTCCAAGTGCTGGTTATGACCCTTAGGAGGTCTCTGCACAGCATGTGCCTGCTTCGACCTCTTCCCATATATGCCTCCCTGTCCCCTCAGGTCATCTGGAGAGGCCAGGCTCCACATTGCCTCTCTTCCTGAGGTAAATCTACAGGCAGCACCACCATCCAATGTGGCTGCCTGTAACCCTCCGAACTTGGAGGATTATGGGCATCCAATCGAGCGCGGGAGGGGTGCGGAGGCAAGGGTTGCCCTGCGAAAGACATAGACGGCCGATTTCAGCTGTCTATATCTTTTGCTCGTGGGGAGGAGGGGCTGAGTCCCTGCTGGGATACATCATATCTCAGCAGAGCCCCACTCCACTCCTCCCCTCCCAGCCCCCTTTTCTGAAGTCACACTTCCAACTTCACAGCACAGCCTGTGTGGAAAGAACCATGCTGTCTGCAATGGGAGTGGGAGGGCAGGCGCTCCATGGTCGAGGTCCCAGCTCCAACCTCGGAACGTATTTATGAGGTCGGAGCTGGGACTCTGATCTAGCAGCCATAGGATTGCACCCTAAGGCATGGAGTGAACTTTTTTTTATAACATAATGGCACCAATTTAATGGAAGAGCCTGTCAAATGCTATCGTTAGTTGCCTTCCACCACTTGATGAAAACCATTTCAATATTTACCAAGGGTTTTTAACTTACCGGTATTTATTTGGCTGTCACAGCTTTACTAGTATTTGCTTACATCAAGCTGTTTTTGATTCATGCTGTATTTTTAGTACTTTCACTACTGTTTTCATCTTGTAGTTTGTTATTTTATCCCTTATCTTATACACACCTTCTCCCCCCTCCCACCCCACCAGGGTTTTTTGTTTGTTTGTTTGTTTTTTATCATGTACGCTGCCTATGACAATTGGGTAAAGCAGCTTAAATACTGTAGATAAACAAACAGACTGAGGTCATAGATTCATAGATCATAGAGTTGGAAGGGGCCTACAAGGCCATCGAGTCCAACCCCCTGCTCAATGCAGGAAACTAGAGGAGGGGTCTCCCATCCAAGTCATAACCAGGCTTGACCCTGCTTAGCTTTCCACGCTCAGACAAGCTGAGCCAGCGTGTGCCACAGAGGTAATGCATCGCCTTTTCGAAATGGCAGTTGTGCAGATCCTATAGGCCTCCCTTTTTATGGCTGAGATCGTGATGTGCAGCTGAAGTGTGTGGGAAGGTGGCTTTGTGGTGCCAATTGCAATGTGACTTCAGCATCACTTTTCTGTCTTGCACCACCAAGAGACAGCTGGTGCGAACTGCTATTAGTCTGCCAACATAGGTGCCGCCACCTGCTGCTAATTCATTCTGTCATTCCTGGCTACGAACCAGTTTTTGTTCCCTGCTTTTTAACAGTCCATTATACAGGCAGGGAAGCCAAAAACAAAAAAGGAAAAGGTATGTGGAGAATCCTTGAAGTTGGTTCTTGCTGTTCCTTCCTATATTGGAAGAGCCACAATTCACGCTCTGCTGTTCTTCTGAAGATGTTCACTCCATTTGATAGATGGGACCCCAGGGAGGGCCAATGGAGAAACAGTGAAGAAATGCCAGGATGTTTTCTCTGAGTCTGTTTTGCTTGATGAACAAAACCAATTTGAAAAGCCTGTGGGATTAGAAACCCATAAGCAGCAGCTGTGCTGACATCCTATCCATGATTTCTCTCATCATCGTCCCCCCCCCCCCCGTGCCAAACTTTTGCTCAGGTTGGAAAAAAATAGCACTTCTGAGAAAATACCAGCAAAACATATGTAGGAAAGACTAAAATGATTCTACGAGATTTTTCAGGTAGCATTTGCATTATGGCGTTTTCCATGGCAGTAGTTATTACCTTAATGGGACGCATAGTGAAAAGCCAATTTGTTCCAATTTGCTTCAAACAAACAAGGTTCTTAACACTCAGAAATATTGCTTCTGGGCTAACTTAAAGTAGAAGGAAAGCAGAATTATTACAAGCAGAAATTAATGAAACTAGAGAAAGTACCCAGTCCCAGCATACTGCCCAGCCAGCAACAATTTCTAATATGTGAAGTAGGAGAAATGAATTGAATTCCTTCTGGCTTGGATTAAAATCTGAACTGCAGGAGAATTGGGTGTGTGTGTGTGTGTCATAATTCTGTCCCCGCATTAGAGGAAGCTAAGGACCTGGAAAATGTCTGCTCTCTCTGCCTTTGGAAGTTGACTCCCTTCGACTGCTGGAAGCAGCAAGAAATACGACTCTCAGCAACATCCCCAGTTCGTAGCTAGGGTGGTCACTTGACATTGCCGAAAACAAAGAGGACAAAAAAGAGAGGATACAGATGTGCATAAAATGTGCTAAATTTTTATGGATACATACAGATTTAGAAATAATTGCTATTATTTATTTCTAAATGGTACAGTCCTATCATCCCTGGGAAGGCATTGCAGGAGCCACAGGATAGATCGGATCTCTCCCTCTGGGGGCAGAGAGGAAGGTCTAACCTTGGAGGGGGAGACCTGATCTTGGAACCCCTTCTCAGCCACTCCATAAACCTCCCCATCACTTAGCACTCTGATGTTGGAGAACAGGAAAGGGCTGGATTGGGGGGGGGGGTTGTGTCAGGTGGATCCAAAGACCTCTCAGTCTCCAAACATGCCTCAACATGTGGGGAAAATTACACCAATCCTGAAGTTAGCATTTTCTCTCCTGTTGCTTGCAATGGGAAGTTAATAGTTACTCCCCCCCACCCAGAAAAAAAATAAACCCCAGGCCCAGGATACAATGGAGGCAAACACCACTCAACCCTGCAGGCATGAGCAATAATTCAGCTCATGTGCAATTCAGCAAAACCTGAGCTGGCTGATGGTCACTGAATTCCATCTCAAAGCTCGTTGTGACTCAAGTCTGTATCAGATTAAGAGGTGTTTTTCCCCCCCTTTTCTCGTGAAAATACATAGAATCATAGAATCATAGAAAAGTAGAGTTGGAAGGGGCCTACAAGGCCATCGAGTCCAACCCCCTGCTCAATGCAGGAATCTAGGTATTTCCATGCCTTTCCCCCCAAATGTACGCATCAATTGTGCACATCTTTGAAGTGTATGTATTCTTCTCCCATTGATAAAAGCATATTTGTGTGCATTTTTCAAAAAACATGCATGCTGAACACAATTTTGGGCGGGTCTGCAAATCACATTTATTCAAACATCAGAAATGTATGGACTTTGACCACAGATTGCGTCTGAGCCTGTGTTTGGTCTGGAAGGTGTGAACTGGATAAATCCTGATTAAAAATAAACTGTAAAATGAACTTTTCATATATCCCTTTATGAGCTCAGCACAGCAGCAGGGCTTTGGATGCCGTGGAGGCTCCAAAGTTGGAGATCTATACATCAGTTAGGATTGCTCTGTTATATTTTCTTAGTCTGCCCAGTAACAAAGTTCTCTGGGTGGATTACATAATACTAAAAGAATAAAAACACAGCACAAAAATTTAAATAAAAATGCAGCTCAACTCACCATAGTAGAGAGGACTGTGACCAGGTGACCTTCGTGCCTGCTCAGTCTGTGTCCAGGTTCTAAGTCATGATGGGCAAGTTCAAGGTGTAGGAGAGCCAGTGTGGCGTAGTGGTGACAGTGTTGGACTGGGACTCGGGAGATCTGGGTTCTAGTCCCTGCTCAGCCATGAAACTCACTGGGTGACTTTGGGCCAGTCACTGCCTCTCAGCCTAACCTACCTCACAGGGTTGTTGTGAGGATAAAATGGAGAGGAGGAGGAGGATTATGTAAGCCTCCTTGAGTTCCTTGCAGGAAAAAAGGCGGGGTATAAACGTAATAAATAAATAAATGAGGCTCTGGCTGCTCTCTCTCCTTAGGGTTCTTTGCGGTTACTGCAAACAGGGACTGGGCAGCCTTGCAAATAGAATATGCCTTCAAACAGATTATTGTCCTCTGACAGCTCTTCAAATAGAGGATTGTCCTCTGTAAAATACAACACATGGGACAATATTCTATCTAACGCTACTGCTAATGTAAAATTACGTGCCACTATCGTAAGCGGCCCCCAGTGCAACACCAATCATGTTTGCTGGTGCAATGGGTTTTTCCAGGGAAAGTTTTCGAAGTGCACTTCGGATTGTTATCATATTTTTTTTCCCTGAGAGGCTCCTCATCTTTAACAGCTTCATGGCAGGCAGGTACAACATGTTCCTCTCTATGCTTAAAATAGCTACATGATTGAATTTGGCTGGTGCAGATGAGTGACAATTTCAGTTCAGTTCATTTTGGATAAGAATTCACCATAATTCACAACATTCCTTCATATATGGGGCAGAAAGAACTAAAGATTATTATTTTTTTAAATGAATGCAGGAAAAAGTGAAACTGATAGATTTGTCCATCCCTAGTTTTTCAACAGTTCTTTTGGTTGTGCTTTATCTAACCTACAGGTCTTACAAGCCAAGCATTGGTGGTAATGTGGTGTACTTCCAGCCTTTTAGAGATCCTGCCTTGCCCATTCAAAGAGAGAAATTTCCCTTCCATTTACAGTCATGCCTTGGATTGAGAGCATAATTCGTTCCGGAAACGTGCTTGTAATCCAAAACACTCTTATATCAAAACAAAATCCCCCCCAAAAAATTTGTACAGAGATTTTTAATTTAAGCTGTACTACAGTACTTGTATTGCAAGACGTCGCTTGTATATCAAGTAAAAAATAAATAAATATTTAAAAATTTGCTTGTCTTGCAAAATGCTCTCAAACCAAGTTACTTGCAATCCAAGGTATTACTGTATATGTAACAAGCTAATCACCAGGGCAAGTAAGCACAACATGTACCGCTTTCTCAGTGGATGCTCCCGGCAATCAAAACTGCCAGTTTTTATCTGATCAGGACTGGTGAGACATTGTCTTTCCCATTTGGGATATGAAATGTCAGTGTCTTTGGCAATGCTGCCTTATCAGTATTCTATAATTGCATTCTTCCAGAGTTGTACTAAGATATGGACACTTTGGTCAGAATCTTAATACTGGTGGGAGTAACAATATTTGTTATTTGTTCATTACAATTATTTATCACCTGCCTTTCAGGATCAAAGGTAGCTTACAAGTAAAACAACATAATGACAATCCATTATAAAACAGTATTAAGAATAACTCATAAGGATCCGTCCCATAGGGCAGTTGATGGTAGAAAGTTTGTTAAATCCATTCCGTCTCTGTTTCATGGATTGTCAAGTGACTTGCATTCCATCACCTGCTCATTGACAGAATTGGATTTTTCGGACGAGATGTTGTTTGTTTGCAAATGTGCACTTGCACAAGTCCTCCCCAAAAGTAGACAAACAAACAAACAAACAAAAACAGTCTGCAAGTCTGGAATCCATGCAACTTGGAAAAAGCAAGTCCAGTGCAGAATCCACAGGGCAGTTTCACAGAAATCTGATCTCATTTGAATCCATTGTGGATTTCTCCGGCATCCCTAGAAGAAAGCCCTGTGGGGAGAGGGAGGCACAGGCACAGCCCAGCTGGAGCAGGGGCCTGGCGTGATCTTTGCCTGCCTTCCAGGAGTACTGATACAAAACCAATAAAACCATTTATTTATTATTTATTTAATATATTTATTTACCGCCCATCAGCCAAAAGGCTCCCGTCTCCTTCTTTGTCCAGCTTCTGCCATTGTCTAAGCAAAATCTCCATCACCATAAAGACAGACGGTTTCGCTGTATCATTGCACGCTCTTAATAGTGCTGAAGCTGCTTGGAGACAATCCTTTGTTAAGATGATCACTTGATGATTGTCAGGGATGATCAGTTGATGTTCCCCAAATGGGATCCAATGATTAGAAATCTCTCTCTCTCTGCTGCCTTTGGAGAACAGGGACTATAGTTCAGCATTGGAGCACATGCTTTGCATACAGAAGGTCCCAGGTTAAGTCCATGGCCTTTCCAAATAAAAAGATCAGGTAGCAGCAGGTGATGGATGGGAAACCCCTCTGCCAGAAAACCTGGAGAGCTGATGTCAGTGTTAAACTATATTAGGTGTGTGTGTGTGTGAATTTCCAGACCTGGTATGAGGCAGTTTCCTATGTTCCTATGATGCAGTGAACAGGTTTTGAATGGAAAGACAGAAAGAACTGTGGGATCTATGAGTTAGCTGATGATGAAGGACCTTGGGGTACTTGTTCTCTTTGGATAACCAGATGCAGGATTAGCAGATGTGCTGTCTGTCCGCTGCAGAACTCTGTTTGCTCCCCAAAGTGCTCTGTTTGTATATTTGTAAATAAAGCAAATATTACAAAGACAACATTGGTCTCCAATGTCCTCTCTTCCAAAGGAAACTAAACTGTGCAACCTTTCCCTGGACTTCTCACTGAGCAGAGACTTGAGAGTACATGACAATCCTTTCCCCATTCAGCCTTTCAAGATGTGAACATTTCTTTTATTTTTCCATGGGGTTTTCTTTTCTTTTGAAACGAAGATTTAAAATATATATAGGCAACAACACAAAGTAAGAACACACATAGTGATACAAAAAGATGGTGGGGGAGGAGCTTCGCCAGCTATGGAACAGTAGCTTTCTACTGAGCTCCCGGATGATTTGATAATATCTGCAAAATACACAGGAAAGATGAATCGTGAGTTGAAATTCCTTTGCTGTTTGCTTTCTGGAAGGTATACGCAGATGCAGAGTTAAAAAGGAAATAAAAAGAACAGTTTTCTTTTGCTGTGCTTGCCCTGGATTGTTTATGAGCTCCAGACGGGTGAAAAAGTCCCTACCCCCTCTTTGGAAACGCGATCGGGCGCATCCCTCGGATAACAGTTTGAAAAGGCTAATTAGGATCCTTGACACGAGAGGTACTGAACTTTCTTATCAATCTGAGCAACAGGGTCCTGAAAAGAAGCTACGAGGTAGTGAAAGTTTTGAGACAGCGAGGGGGAAGGGCAGAAAAATGGCGGATTCAGCTGGCAAAGTCCCTGCTGGTGCCAAGCCAAAGACAATATCTCCAGCTAAGCTTAAAGGGGCAGCACCAGACTGGGAGAAGATTTTATTACAGTTTCAAAACTCTATTGAATCAGGGCAGCAGAAACATACAGAAGCAATTGAGAAATTTCGAAAAGAACATAAGGAGGATATGAAGCAAATGAGAGAAACCATGGATCAGATGGGGGTTCAAATTCAAGAGCTGCAAATTAGAGTTGATAAGGTGGAAAAACTCCAGGCGAAGGATGAAAAAAGTTTTGAAAAGTATGAAATGAAATTTAATGAGATGGAAATACAGATGATCAACATGCAAGACAGGCAACGCCGTTCTAACATCCGGATCAGAGGCTTCCCCATGGAGATGGGGGAGACTGGATATAAGTTAAGAGGCAGTATTTTGGAATGGATGAATGAAGCTGTCTCTGGAGAAACAAATCTCTGGGATGATATGGACATTGAGATAGTGCATAGAGTGGGAACATTAAGGCGTGGCATGACATCCAGAGATGTTGTAATGAAATTTGCAAATTTATACAAGAAGGATGTCTTCATGAAAGCGATTAGAAAGCAAGGTCAAGTAGCTTTTAAGGGAGCTACTTTGCAAATCTACAATGATCTCTGTCAGCAAACAATTAATTGGAGGCGAAGTGTTAAACCGTGTACAGCAGTCTTGATCAGAAAGGGAATACAATACAACTGGGGTTATCCGGTCTTTCTTACTTTTTTGTGGAACAGTAAGAGATACAAGATCTCATCATGTGTCCAAGGCATGGGCCTGCTGGGAGAGTTGGGGCTTCATGATGATGCGGAGGGTCCAGAATCGATGGGTCAACTGGAAGAAGAAGGAGCAAGTGGAGGAATTGTATAAGAGGTTGTTTCAGCACGAGAAGAAAAAAGAAAGAGAAAATGTTTTATAAAGAGGTTATCCGGGAGGGAATGAGGGGCTGCTGTTCGGGCAGGTGATGGTTCCTTCCCCCCCCCCCCGGGATAGGTGGGTAGGTTTAGGGTGGGGCAAGATGCCCTGGCTTAGCAGGGGGGATAGTTTAGATGAATGTGGGGGTGGGTTAATGGGCTTGTTATTGTTTAGTATATTCACTTTTAGGGACCAAAAAAGAAAAAATGATGTTAATAGATGGATTATAAGTTAAGAATTTCAACTTTAAATGTTAAGGTTCAGTTACCAAGAGGAGGCGAATAGAAGCACTTCTTAAGAAGGATAAGGCAGATATTATATTCTTGCAAGAAATGCACCAGGCAAGGAAAGGAGTCAATGAATTGAAACTGAGGTGGTCTAGAATATACGAGATAGCATGTGGATCATCTAAATCAAGAGGAGTAGCAATCATAATTTCAAAGAATTGTGGTTTTAATGTTTTAAAGGTGAAAAAGGATGGTACAGGTAGATATATTATTATGTATGGGACCTTGGGAGGAGAAGGATATGTTATAGTTAATGTTTATGCTCCCAATCAAAATCAAGGAGAATTTTATCAACATGTGTTTAAAGAAATGGGTAATTTTCAAAATCAAAAGGTTATTATGGCTGGGGACTTTAACATGGTATTGGATAGAAGAAAAGACAAATCCAATCCGACGAGAGAAGATCAGAGAAATGATTTAACAATTTTGAATAAGTTAATTAGTAAGGAAGGGTTGCTAGATGTTTGGAGAGGGGTCAAGGGGAACGAGGAAAGATATACATTTTACTCAACAGCAACTAAGAATTATTCTAGGATAGATTTTATATTTGTGTCCAGGACACTGTTTTCAAGGGTCTTGGGCACAGAGATAGGAATGATAAAAGTTACAGACCATGCTTTGGTTAATATGGATTTGAAGATACATAAGGATTATAGAGAAGCGAAAAGATGGAGATTGAATTGTAATATTTTTCGTTTTAAACATTTAACAGAAAAAATAGAGAAGGAATTGAGGGAAATTTGGGGATTTAATCAAACAGAAGAATGTACTGAAGCGATAATATGGGATACAATGAAGAGTGTAATGAGAGGAATAGGATTGAGAGAGGCAATAAATTTGAGGAAACAACAAGAAGTTTTTTATCAAAAGCTAGAGGGGGAGATTAGGGATTTGGAAAAGAAGTATTTAGAGAAGAGAGATAAAAAGATTTTTGCAGAATTACAGGGTAAAAGGAAAGAATTGGAGAATAAAGAATTGGACAGGGTACAAAGGAATTTGATTTATACAAAAAGGGAGTATTTTGAGAATAGTAATAAAAATTCTAAAATGTTGGCTAGATTAGCACACACAAAAAAGAAAAAAGCTTAGTGGGGGTGATTAAAGATAAGAGGGGCAAAGAATATAATCTATTAAAGGATAAACTGAAAATTTTCCATGAATATTACACGGAGTTATATAAGGCAGGAAAATGGTCGGAAGCTGAGAGTAGAAAATATATCGAAAAAAATTTAAAAATAAAAATCCAGGAAGAAGATAGAGAGAAAATGGAGCAACCATTCACGGAAATCGAAATAGAAAATGCTATAAATAAATTGAAACAGGGGAAAACGCCAGGATTGGATGGTCTGGGGGTGGAATATTATAAAGTTTTTTTTAAAAATGTTAATTCCAAAGTTAAAACGGTTGTTTAATGATATTTTACAGGGGGGAGAGATCCCCCCGTCGTGGAAACAGTCCTTGACTATTTTAATCCCAAAACCAAGGAAGGATTTAGCAGAACCAGGTTCTTATAGACGAATATCATTAATTAATCAAGATGCTAAATTATTGACAGCAATTTTAGCTAGAAGAATGAATAGTTTTCTAAATAAGTATATAGGGATAGATCAATGTGGTTTCATTCAAGGAAGACAAATGGCAGACTTAACAAGAAGGGTTCTGAATATAATATATTTAATAAAGAAAAATAATTTGAAAGCGGGGGTTCTTGCATTGGATATTTTTAAAGCTTTTGATTGTGTGGAATGGCCTGCATTAAAGATGTTAATAAAAACTATGGGGTTTGGAGAAAAATTTATAGGTATTACTAATCAATTATATACTCATAATGTTACGTCGGTAATTGTAAATGATGGAATAACAGAAACTATTAGCCTAGGCCGGGGAACTAGACAGGGTTGTCCCCTTTCCCCAGTATTATTTGTGTTAGTTATGGAATTGTTAGCGAATGCGATAAGACAGGAGAGGAAATTACTGGGGATAGGGATAGAGGCTAAATGTAAGATAAACCTTTTTGCATATGATATATTGTTAACATTAGAAAGGCCTATGGAAAATTGGGATTGGATAGAGAAACATTTAGATGAATTTAGAGAAGTAACGGGGTTAAAAGTTAATTGGGATAAATCGGAGATAATGACATTTAATTATAGTAAACTGGAGGAAGGGATTTAAACAAAGGAAAGTTGATATAAAGATAAAAAATATAATTAAATATTTAGGTATTGATATATTAAAAGATATGGATAAAATAGGGGAATGGAATTTCCAAAAATTAAAAGATGAAGTTAAAAATAAAATAGAGGATTATAAAAAATTGGGACTTTCGTGGTTCGGTAGGATAGCTTTGATTAAAATGAAGATTTTACCGAAGTTTAATTTTTTATTTAGAATGATACCATATAAGATATCAGAGAAAGAAATCAAAGATTGGCAAGTAATGTTAAATAGCTATTGCAATGGGGGGGGGGGAAAGATCAAGGATTACTAAGAATAGATGGTATAAAGCTCAAAAAATAGGGGGACTTGGTCTCCCTAATTTAAAATGGTATTATATAGCTAATCAACTTAGATATATTATGGATATTATTGTTAGAAAAGATTTTATGTGGTGGGAAATAGAAGCATTTGAATTGGGTAATAGGGTGGAGAAATTTTTATTTACAAAACAAGGACATATTATGACAAAAAGATTAGAAAATCCCTTTTTAAAAAATATGTTAGAAATTTGGGGTAGAAATAAGGAAATATTTTTACCAGGTATATCCCCGCTTACTCCAGTGGTGGTTATGGAGGATTTTCCCGAGAATGTTAGACATTTAGAACGAATTTTTAGAGAGAAAAAGGTGATAAGTTTAATGGATTGGCTGGAAAAAATGGAGACAAGACAGCAAATAATTGATAGGGTTGGGGCAGGAAGAATTTCGTGGTTAAATTTAATTCAATTAGTACAATGGGGTAAGAAATGGAAGAGGAGACATGAGCATGAAAGGGATTTCACCGCATTTGTGCAGTTGGTTATGTCCAGAGAACTCGTAGAAGGAAATGCATCAGCTAGGGGTCTTACAAAGATGTTATATAAAATGTTGCAGAAATCAGAAGAGCAAGCAGAAAATCTTAAAATAGTTTGGGATACAGAGTTTGAAGAGGAAATATCAAAGGACGAGTGGAACAAGATTTGGGATAGGCGAATATTGAAAAATATGTCTATAAGAATTAAAGAGAATTTTTATAAGCTCATTTGGAGATGGTATTTGACTCCAGTGAGATTAAATAGAATAGATAATAAATGTTCTCCAATGTGTTGGCGAGGATGTCAGGAGTTGGGTACATATGCTCATATGTGGTGGAGTTGTAAAAATGTAATGGATTTTTGGAAAATGATTTTTGAGGAAATATCAGAAATTGTTGGAGCTGATTTAGAGGTTTGTCCTAAACTAGCTTTGCTATCAATAACGGAAAAGGTGATCGGTCCT
Organism: Shinisaurus crocodilurus; assembly: GCA_021292165.1. Classification (NCBI taxonomy): domain Eukaryota; kingdom Metazoa; phylum Chordata; class Lepidosauria; order Squamata; family Shinisauridae; genus Shinisaurus; species Shinisaurus crocodilurus. Next base: position 106,006,942 of record CM037877.1, read on the forward strand.
CAAAATGTTAAAGAATTAATTATAAACTTGTTAACGGCAGGTAGACTAATGATAGCAAGGAAATGGAAAATTCAGCAAGTTTTCACTATTACTGATTGGTATAAAGAAGTATGGGATATGGCATTGAATGATATGTTGACTTGTAATATTAAATGCAAAAGGGGTCAATTAAAGAAAAATATTTTCAAGGATATTTGGGGTTTATTTCTGGAATATGTGTTAAAAAAGGGGAAAGGGAGTTTACCCTGTCAAGATATGTTGTATTTTTGGAATAATGAACAATTATAGAGTCATTGTATTATTTGGTCCCATGGTGATGGGAGCACTATATTAGTTATATGTGTGTGTTATTTTCTTTGTATTGTTTAAAAATTTTAAATAAAAAATATTTAAAAAAAAAGTGATACAAAAAGATCACTAAAGAAATAAAGAAAAGCATTGATTATAATTCTTAGTATAGTGTTTATTTTATTTGTGATACTTCTATACCACTTAATATATTAAAATCTCTAAGTTGTTCACATATAAATATTAAAATCACATCTAAAATACATTATTAAAAACAATTCCAATTACAATAATAGTACAGGGCAATACAAGGAGCAGTAAGATGGAGCAACATGGTTAATTACACTCAATTACAAGTCAGGGAAAGCCTGGGTGAGCAAGTGCATTTTCAGGAGGCATTTGAAACACAAGCATTGATGGTACTTGCGGAACAACTAGAGGAGAAGTTCACTGGCCGTAGGGATGGGTGAGAATTTCTTTTCAGTTCATTTTTGAACTGAAATTAATTTTCCAAAATTTGTGAATTTCTTCACATATGGATCAGAAAGAATTTGAGATTTAAAATTTTTTAAAAAGGAAGGAATGTGGGAGAAGCCAAAACTGACAAATATACCCATTCAGGCCCAGGGCTTTGAGTTCAGCTTTTAAGCCTGGCTTTGCCCCTGTGTATTCACCCATGTTGATGCTTAATTGGGGTTGCCGCCTCTTTTTTTCTGACCAGCTCCTCTTCTTTAACAGCTACATGGCAGGCAGGCACAACAAGATCCTCTCCACATATTTATTGAATTTGGCAGGTGCAGATGGCTGAGGATTTCAGTTCAGTTCATTTTGTATGAGAATTTACCAATATTCACAAGTCCCTTCATATTCAAGATGGAAAGAATTTAAGATTTTAAAAGTTCGAATGAGGGAGAACGTGAAACCGATTCACCCATCCCTACGAAGAGTGGATATATAAGTCAGATAGCATATACAATCTGTGTGTGGATCCTGGATTTTAACTACAGACTGTACCACACAGTTGGGTAGAAGAGGGAATATCAGTAGGTGCATATTGCTCCGAACATTCCACTGGCCAAAATGTGCACATCTACATAACTATTACAGTGCAGGGGGCCTATTTGGCCACACCCAGCGTAAACAGACAAGACATATGTCATTGGGTTAATTAGGGCCACAACTTTATTTGAACTTTAATGTATCAAGATCTGCGACAAATCCTACAACTGTACGGGATGCTGCTAATAATGCAGGACAGAGCCAAATCAAGACTCTCTCTGTTTTGAGTTAGGGGGCTTGTTTGCACGACTCGGGAACCGCGGGGGAGCAGAAGTCCCCCGCGGTTCCCGTGTCGTGTGAATGCCGACCGGCGGTACCCCCGCGGGAGGGCCGCGCGCGGGATGCACGCAAAGTGACCATGGTCGGTAGAGGGGTAAGCCCCTACCGCGCGTGGCCACCCTGCCGTGCGAACAGCGGGCGGCCCTCCCGTGGGATCCACACAGAGGCGGCAGCCCAGAGCGGCCGGAGCGGCCGCCGCTCCAGCCTGTATGGCCAAACGGCCCCTCTGGGCATCCCAGGCCCCCGCCCCCTAGCGCTGGGAGGCCCACACTGCGGTGCGGGGACTGCTGGCTCCACCGGCGTGGGGCGCAGGTCGTCTGCAGCACCCCGTCAGACCCCGCGGACAGCCCCATGGTGCCTCCCCCGCCCGCAGCCTGGGTCGTGCGAACCGGCCCAGGGTGAGCCTGACTCAGCCATGAGTTGGAGGAAGTTGGATTATTGCAACTCCTTGTCTGGCCATGCCTCTTCAAGTGTTGAGGGAGGCCTTCCTGGGTCACTCCCTCCCTCGGGCTCCATGACTCTTGGTGTGTGAGCCAGGTTAGCACCAAAGGGGTTCCTTTTCCCATCCCCTGGTCCCACAGCTCTGAATGGCAAGTCTCAGGGTGATTCCTCACCTATCTTCTTACCTGCATATGTCCCTTCCTTTTGACTCCCTGCCATTGTGACCAATAACTCACCTGGTTTACATTGGTCTCCAGCCTGAGGCTAATTGCCAAGCCCCTCGAGGAGAATAGTGTAGAAGAAGATTTAAGAAACAAAGGCATCACCCTGTGCCATACTTACTGACGAACAAAGATATTCCCACTCAGCCTTTACATGGCCAGCTACACTGTGAGCTCCCATGTGCCTTGCCCTCACCTGGGGACCAACACAATAAGACCCCGTCCAAGTCCCTTCTGCTGGTGCAGATGAGAAGACTGAATAGTTGGCTGTTCCTATTCGGTTCTGAAGTCAACTCGTTTTCCACAAATTCATCCAGGATAGATATATGATGTTGGGACTGATTAAATCAATGATTGGGGCATAAATACATCCCAGCCTCATCCTGGCATTTAGCATGTCACCATTTAATAAAGAACCTTCCCCCAAGGATAATGAAATTATTCATGAATAGCAACATTAACTTTACTGTTAATACCAACTGGTGACCTCTCTTGTCTTTGAATCAGTTGAAGCTGCACAGATGTCTTCCTAAAACAGTTTATTTTTATTTTTAAAGTCTTGCTTTCTAATGATATAACTTTCCTGCCAAATTATTTCAATCTGTTATATTCAATCATAAAGTATCAGCCAAATGTTTTATTTTAAAAGATTCATTCAAACCTTCTGCATTTATCGATTACGATAACTTCGTTTGTTCTTGAAAAAAGAAATATAGCAGACTCCTGTCTGATTGCAAGCAAAAATACAAAATATTTATTCTCTTTCCACTTTAACCACTGATCCTTCTCTAGTTTGCTTATTTCTGTTGCAATCTGCAAAATGTATACACAGGAAGAAGCTTCCAAAATGTACTTCGGCTGCAATCCTGGCCCAGGAATACGTCCCACTGAAAACAAGAGGGACTTACTTTTGAGTAGACATGTATAGGATGGTTAGTTGCTCACTCGTAGCGATGTACGCGTACCTTAAGGGGTGCTCGCCTTGTGCTCAGTGAGCAGCCCCGCTGCTCAACTCCTCCCGCGGTGACAATTCTGAGTCCGGCCGGATTTTCCTGGGAGCTGGAAGTGATGCGACAGGTCCCTGGTGCTGCTTTTTCCACGTAAATATAATAGAAAACCACCTTAAAATGGCACGGCCATTTTGAGATGGTTTTCTATGATATTTACGTGGAAAAAGCAGTGCCAGGGACCCGTTGCATCACTTCCGGGTCCCCGGCGCTGCAGTTTTAGCGTAAATACCAAAGAGAACCACCTTAAAATGGCCATTACTGTATTTTAAATCTCTGTACTGCTGCTGGGTTTTATTTTGGCTTTTACTTATATTTTATACTGTAGTTTTAAATTTTTAAATTTTTATACTCTTATTTTATGTCGTATTTTATGGTTTTAACTGTTGTGAACCACCCAGAGACCTTCGGCTATTGGGCAGTATAGAAATGTAATAAATATAAATAAATATTGTATTTTGGACCTTCCCCTTTGGCCCCACCCCTTTTTTCTTTTGCCCCACCCACCACTGGAATGCAGCCTCTGAGAGCTTCTCCAAAATTGGATTTAGCCCTCAGGCTGAAAGAGGTTCAACACGTCTATGGGAGAGAATTGCAGCCAGGCACTAACATTCTTAGGAGACACTAACAGCGTGATCCAGTACCCACTTACTTGGGAGTAAGCTCCATTGAGCTCAATGGGACTTACTTCCAAGTAGATATGTAGAGGAAGGATCTGGAAGCATGCTCATACCTGTGCCCAAATACTTAGAGGAAGAGCCTGATTTGATAGCATGTATTACAATTACAATTTTGCCTCCAACTGTTAAATCCTTGAGGGTCTCCCTTATTATACACATAACAGTTATTAGCCTGTCTCTATGACAGTTAGCGCCTTTTGTTTCCTTTGAAGCTAACATTGCTTCAGCCTTGCCTCATTAGAAGAAGCATAATATCTGCCAAAGCTCCACAGGGTTCTTCATTGTAGATGATTGTGTCATCTACAATTTGAGACTCTTGCAACTTTATCCTGTGGAGGCCTACATTTCATCACTTCATTCATGGCCTGTTCTGTATTCATCTTTTTCATACAAAGAACAATGGATTTGCCAATATGCATTTCAAACCCACCAAACGTTAAGCTTCATTTAGCATAGGCATGATGAGTTTGCATCTTTTTTGGTCCATCTGGCTTTCCCCCTCCCCCACAGGGTGTATTTCTGGTGGTGGTGGGGGGAAATTTAGGAATATTGTGGACACCAAGTTTTTGAAGTTTGCAGTATCGGTATTGTAGAAGAATTGCCAGGTGAATATAGACATAAATTGCTGTAAACACAAGCTTTAACAGTGGAGTGCTTGCTTCAAGTGAGTTCTTTGGGCCACAATACCTTTTACAGACCAATTATTCCTGTGGTAGTAAATAATAATAATAATAATAATAATTATTATTATCATCATCATCATCATCATCATCATCATCATCATCATATTAGCATGCTCTTGTGAATGGAGTCCATATGCTGGGAAGGTTCACAATTAAATCCCTCTTATTCTGAGATGGATGTGCACGGGGGTGTACACCATCATGTGTGACCATTAGGCATAGGTCTGCTTTACTATGTGTACCCACGCTGGGAATGTGCTGCCAGTTGCGCACTTATGAACACACCATTGAAATGCAGCTGCTTTCCCTCAGTAGTCTTCTGGAAACCAGAGCTCCACATATGCACTTGTATTGCAGTGGGGAGCATTATGCACACCAAACAATTCAAATATTTGTCATAGTAAGCATGTGTATGAAATCACACTGAAATTGCAATGAAAATCATTAACTGAGGACAGCGTTGGTTCCACTGAACTCTGTTCTATGTGCGTTTCGGCCTATTCCATTACAACACCTAAGCCAACAACCATTTTGTATTGGCTCTCTCACAGTGCTGTAATGTAGCAGTTGTTAATTGGGATGGAAAAGAGTGGGTAGTGTGCCATGACAGAAAGGCTGCTTTAATTTACTCCCCAATCTTAGGTTTCTTTCTCTGAGAAATATAGCTGGCAGTACTAATAAGACTATAACACAGACAGACCATTCACTGGAGTTATTGGGTGAGCTTAATAGATCAGCTGCGAAGGACCACAAAACCATTTGCTACAGGGCACGTAAAAATAGCGGGTGTTTGGATTTTTACATATGAAACTCCAGAATGCACTGGGTTGTTGTTTGCCTGCCTAGACTTACAATGAATTCAACTGGGCTATTTTGAGACAGTGCAGTCACTATTGTCTCTCATGAAAATAACTCATGATTATGAGAATTTTATCGGCAGTACACTATTTCTGGATATAATAGAAAGGATGCAATTACTTATTTTCTCCTGGGATGTTCACTAAGAAAGCATTGATTGTGCCGTGTAATGATAATACTGTGCAAAGATTTCTCTTTGGGTTTGTTTGATTTTCATGTGCGTGTGTGTTTTGGGGTAGGCTTCATTTAGAAATAGTTTTCAAAGACAGTTTAAGATTAGGGGGATGGTCACCTCATCTAATTAGATTTCCCTGCCCACAATATTGTTACAGGTCAATAAATCTCACTGTCCTACTCCCATATGAAGCCAAAAACTCTAGGCAGACTAGATTAATAGACCCCCTCAACTAAAACTGAGCCATAAGATTACAAGACAAAGAGTCTTGTGGCCCCTTAAAAACAAACAAAATTTATTCTAGCCTGATTAAGCTTTTTGTGGACTATAGCCCACTTCATCAGATGCATGGAGTATTAAGGAGAGTTTCAGGTTTTTATACAGGATGTATGGTGTTGGGCAGGGAACATTGTAAACAGTGAGATCAGATGGAAATTAAACACAAAAGGTGACAATCACATTATTAACAGTGGTTATTCACAGTGTAGTCATTGCTGATAACACAAACACTGTGGGACTTTGTAAGCCAATTAAGTAGGAATGTATGGATGTTGTAAAATCCGTTCTGTCTACATTTTGTGGATTGTTAGGTGCCCTTGGTGCTGTCCTCTGCTCATGGATGGAATCAGATCTCGTGCAAATGCATTTGCCCATATTTGTAGTTACATAAATTTGCAGTCTTTAAAATGCGCAAATCCCCCCCAACATATTTGCATATTTTCATGCTTTAGCCCATGGGGGAAATGCACATTTTTGATCAGTGCTTTTTATTTTCTGTATTTTTCTACTACTAAATTTGCATGAAATTACAGAAAGTAAGAGAACCAGTCTGCAAGTCTGAATATGGCAAAGATATGAATCAAACAGGGACACCAATCAGAGAGCTGTGTGTACACATCTTGAGTGTACACTCAGGGAGAAAGAAGCACAAAAATAAGTAACTTAGTAAAAAAAACACACACACACAACCCCCCCCCCCAAAGTATTATATAAGGGAAAGAGCTTGCAAAAAATGTGTGTACTAGGCAACAGTGTGTTCAAAAATGCATATATTTGTAGACATGGGTACAAAAATGCATATGAATTTGCATGTGGTTTAAAATTGAGCACAAATGGAAGAAATGAACTGAAGGCTGGAGAAATTGAGAGAAACCAACATTGACAGATTTGCCCATACCAGTAGGTGTCAGATGAGCCTCTCTGGGGAGAACATTCCATAGCTGAGGTGCCACCATGAGAAGGCCCTTGCTGTGGTAGCTACCTTCCACAACTCAACATGCAGAAATCCTGCATCTTCTCAGTCTCTGCAAATCCTGACCTGTAAAATTCACACTTCAAACTCTCGCAGTTCCTGCATAGCTGATTTTGATTCATTTGTTTTCCAAGAAGCCCTCCCCATCCATTTGAGCTAAGGCCTCATGATGAGATATTGTTTAGAGCCAATGAGCATCCCAACTTTTCTGGTCATTGCTTTTGCCACTTCCAATGGTTGAGCATGTTGACATGAGAAGTACACAGGTTGGAGGAGGCATAACAATTTTTCAGAAGTTACTGCTCCCTCTACAGAATGAGGAGTACTTCCAGGTGATAACAAAATAAATCTATTTTTGTTTGTCTGGTGACAAAGTGGAGACTAGAATATGCTTGTATCTGGTCAACAAAAAATGGCTTTTCTTGTTTTCATCATCATCATCTGAAAGCGCCCACGGTTGTGGTAATCCGGGTGAAGAGATGGCCAAATGCTGAGGCAGAATTTTAGCTGAAGGGATCAAATACTCAGTATTCACAATGTTATATGATGAGAAGCGACAAGCATACATTCTCCAGTGACCAGATATCAATTCTCCAGGCCTTACACAAGCATGTATCACGAACTCCCCATCTGTGCCCTCCTTCACAATCCCTCCTCTGTTTTGAAAATCCCTTAACTTCTTTTAGTCTCCTTTGAATAAGGGCCAAACTACCAGTTACATTAAATGCATTTTAGCATTTAAACTAAGGATAGATTTAAACAGCAATTGCTACTGCAAGCAGGCAGGCAGGTGGAGGGGGGGGGAGTTGATCTGGATCCAGAACATGGGGAGATTGGATTTAACCCTTTGCTCCCTACCAAAAATACTCCCTTCCTCCCCAGCTCCAATTTGCCTCAGTAAGATAACTCCCAAAACATTGGTTGCTCTATTCTACGGCTGCTCTAGCAAATTTCAAAAGTTCTGACAAGATCTGGGTGCCTCATATAGATAACAGGGAAATAAGCCTCATTTTTCTTCTCATTGCAGCCTCAGTTTATTTGCATGCTTCTTTTCTGTGGTAAAAAACAAAACAAAACCAGCAGCAAAAATCACAGCAAAGTACTGACCTTTGTTAGTGCTGCAGCTGGGTAATTTTAGATCCTGGACATAATGACATTATGGGGGCCACCTTCAGATGTCCATGTATACCACTTCATCTATGAAGCACGCAATTAATTCAGTTCACCCTCACCCCCCTCACACCGCCGTTCCATGCTTTACAACTGCTTCTACCTTCCTGTTATGGTGGAAAAACAAGAACACAGCAATTTGTCAAACCTGATATATATTTTTTTAAATACTCTGAGCTTGCATTTTAAACTCACTTAAATCATGACAACAGGTATAAAATGGAGTTTGCTCCTCTTGTGCTCATCACCTGCCTCTCTCTGGGTGGTCATTTGGGGGACCCTGGGCTGTGGGGCCTTGGACTTTGGCCCCAAGATCCAGCCTTAGCAGAACCACTGACCTGGTAGGGATCGTAGGGATGTTGTAAAATCCATTCTGCCTGCATTACATGGCTTGTCAGGTGGCTTTCGTTCCATTGTCCACTCAGTGATGGAATCGGATTTCCCACAAATCTGTTCATAAGCAAATTCACAAATTTCTGAACACATGCAACCTCCCCCCAAAATACACAAATCCCTGAAAATGTGTACTTTTATGCTTTAGCCTATGGGGGAAAATGCAGATTTTTGGCCAGTGGGTTTTTTTTCTTTGTTTGTTTTATGTTTCTATGAATAAATTTGCATAAAATTGTGGAAATTTATTTTTTTTAAAAACAGTCCACCAAATCCACACGACTCAGGAAAAGCCGGTCTGCTGCAGAATCCACTGGTCAGATTCTAAGAAATTCGAACTCATTTGAGTCCATTACGGATTTCTCCAACATCTGAGCTGGAGTCAGTCTGTCAGTCACAGCCCCACCCTCCCAGGGCAGGTGGAAATAAGCTTGAGAAACAAGAGCAGGTCTTGAGGATTCACAGCTAGGTGGTCCCTCATTGTAACGGACTTGCAGCCTAGGCCACGCCCCCTAGGCCTGTGGGTCCTTGTAAAATGTATCTAGTGCAACATCACCATCCTCCTCCTGGGGCCGTGGCCAGACTCACTATTGGGAGCAAAAGGGGGGAAGTGTTAATTTTTCTTATTCATGATCATTTGGGTTGCAGAATATTTAGCTTTTTTAAAAAATCAGCTGAGGGCCTAATCCCGCAACCTTGTCTCGAGGGACATAGGAAAGGATTTCCAACCTTGGAAATCCTTTCTGCAGTCACAGCACTTCGGAGCGCCTGCCCTCAGTGCCGTCGTGGTTCTTTCTGTGTTGGCGGTAATCTGAGCATGGAAGACCATGCTTGGTTCCCCCTTGGGGGGTGTTCCCAGGGGCAGGGAGGGGAGAGGAGAGGCACCACTGTCTTACAAATAATCTAGGTGGTGCCTCAACCTCTCCTTCTCAGGAGAAGGGGAGAAGCATCTAGATGGCTGAAATCAGTCATCTAGATGTTTCTCAGGGTGAGAGGATTGCAGAGGATATCCTATCCTCCGTGTTCCTTCTTACCTGCATAGGATGCCCGCAATCTGGCTCAGCTTGTCTGAGCGTGGAAAGCTAAGCAGGGTCAAGCCTGGTTGTTACTTGGAAGGGAGACCCCTCCTCTAGTTTCCTGCATTGAGCAGGGGGTTGGACTCGATAGCCTTGTAGGCTCCTTCCAACTAGGCTCCTTCCAACTCTATGATCTATGAAATCTATGAAATCCTCCAGGTTCGGAGGGTTTGCAGGCACCCTCATAGGATTGCGCTGCCCATCATTATCATGTGAAATGTGGATGAATGAACGTTTATTTTAATTCTGCATATTGTTCTTCAATATATACTGGAGGAGATTGATTTGCATCCTGCTACAGATGGCCTGCCAAAATAGCAGCATGTAAATGTGTGTGTTTTTTCCAATCTGGAGGAGAGCGAGACGAGAGAGAGAGGGCTTCTGTGCGTTGTTTTGCAAATGGGTTAATGAAGGATATGAACTTAATGTAATTAATTATTGATCTCTTTGGCGAAAGATTGTCAATGGGCTGGAAATGGAATATAGAATGCTTAAAAATAATGGAATTGTCTTTGAATATGTCTTTGAATACACTTCAGTGAGTTTAAGGTCTCATTCAATGCTTGTGATAAAAAATATTGGCCCAGGATTTCCAAAAGATATGCTTGAGGAATTTGGAAGCATTGATGTATTCACTTCTCTCATTTGCATCCTACATCCCTTCCAATAAGCCCCAGGCAACATACCTGGGGAGATGACCCACACTTTATCCTGGCAACAACCCTGTGAAGTAGACTGAGCTGACTGGATAGGTCAGTGTTACTTACTGAGCTTCATGTCTGGGTTGGAATTTGAACTCAGCTCTCCCCCAGACCAGTCCAACACACTATCCATGGCTCTTCAGTGTGCAGCATCCAGTAAGCCAGGGATGGGAAAGTATAATTGGGGGGCAGATGACCCCCCCAGCCCTCTGTGGGCCTAATGGCATCAGGGGGCATGGCCGTACCCTGATGTCAAGGGGTGTGGCTACACCGCCAGTCCTCATTTGGTCCCTGGCTGAAGTGCCAGATGTAAATCCTCCAGACAGCAGTTTTGCTGGGAAGCCAGCTTCACCTGAATGCCAGCTTTCCCTGGAGAAAGCCTGCATGCAGCAAAGCAGTCCTAGCCAATTAATCACAGGCCAACTAGTCCATGTCATGATGACATAGGATGATAAGGGGGATTCCATATAGTTGGAGGAGTCGGGTGCTGCTGTTTACCAGTAAATGTTCTAAGGATGGGCGAATGAGAGATGTTTGAGATTGCCAGGATTCTCCGAACATCGTCTCTCTGCTCGTCTCATGCCCAATTCCTGTTCACGTTTGCAGCTGCTGCTCACTCTTGCACGGACATGAAACTTGCACAAATCGAGCAGCAATCGAATGGGATATCTGTGCATGTTTCCCCAAATTTGCACAAATGTCCCCAAATGTGCAAATTTCTGCAACATTCCTCCATAGACGAAAGCGGGACTGATTCGGACAATGGAGGAAATCAACGCAAATCGAGCTGGGCATGAGGAACAAGACGCATGTGAGCACATGGTAGACAGTTTGTGAATATTTTCGGCAGACACGTGCTTTTGCTCGTGCTTGTGTTCGGAGCTTCAAACGGGGCATGCCCACACGTTTTGTGAGCAAAAATGAAATTCTCAAACATCCTAAACTCAGCATTTGTTAAATTTATCCTGCACCAGATTTATCCTTCCTTAGAGACCCAGACCTGACTATAACATTTTGTATTTTTGATAGTTACACAGAAGAAGTAATATTAGTAGATGCAGCTTGTCCTGCAGGGGTGAGAAGGGTTATGTCTGCTGAACATCCTTTTTTGATACATTGTATTATGTCCTCCCCCCCCCCCCGTTGCATCTAGTCACTCTACGATCGTAGCAGAATAATTCCAGGAGAGGGATCCCAAGAAGCCTCGGTTGCCCGTATGTCTATGTGTATGGTGAGAGGAAGGAGCTAAAGAGAAAGGTTTGAGTTTCCTACACTGTGCTGAAAAGGCAGAGAAATAAGGCCAGTTTATTTGCTCTGTACAATCACTCTACTATTACACACTGCATGAGGTTGCATCTTTGAATGTTCTCCTATTAGAAAAACAGCCTGCATGTAGAAACAGTAGCCGGCATTCTCCCTGATTTGCTATTGTGCTACATCAGGGATCTGCAAATTGTGCCCTTGAAATGAACCAAACAAAATTTTCACCCGTCCCTTGCAACCGCACATTTTTTCCAGTGGCTTCCATATATGTGTAAGTCTGTTTGGGCTGTGGGATGTTTGAACTATTCCCTAGCTCTTGCTTCTAATGTGGAAGGTATATGAATGAAGTAGCTTCCCATCTCCTGTTCAGATATCCACTATGTCAAAGATGGCAAATGCTTTTCTAGAAAGGCTTTTTTCTTCATCATCATCCTTTCATTCTCATGACAACTTTAGCTATTTTCCTTTTCAAATGCAATTTCCTATCTATTTTCTGACATGCCTGTTTAGAACCTTCCCAGAACTCATTTGGCTAGCAAACATCCCTTTTCAATATTCTGCCGATTCATTGAAGTGGTTTTCAGATGGCATGGAATTTCTCTCAAGAGCTTTGTAATGCTTTGTCAAACTGGCAAGATATGTTTGACTGCTCTTGCTAGAAGACTAATATCTAGCAGCCGGGATGGTTTCTGTATTGCTTTTAGGTACTTTGGCTTTTCACTACATTTGTTTGTACAAGCACTAAAAAAATATGTGTTCTATGGTGTTTTTTTAGGGTTATCCAGGTACTGATGACCAGGTACTGATTTTATAAAGTGTGTGTGTGTGTGTGTGTGTGCATGTATGCGGTCACACACACATTTTGTCTTGTGTTTTCTTCACATCTTGCCTTCATTTCATGGACACCAAAAAACCAACTACTTCTGTCATGTTGTTCAGTTGCTGAATTTAGTATTGCAGTCACCAGTTCATTCTTTTTCTGCTTTGTTCACTTCCATTTTACTGATACTGGGGATGCTTAAGGATTTGGTTCAGTTTGCATTTTTTAAGCAAACCAACCTGATTTGCACTTCAGAGGCTAATACGTGGAGTGGAATAATGTTATCCTTCAGTTTTTGCTCTTCTCTGAATTTTACAATGCAGTTCTTGACTGAAAAGAATGTACTGAAGCTGCATGCCCCGACCTGGTGCCCTCCAGCTGTTTTGGGCTACGATTCCCAAGGTTCCTGCCTATTGGTTATGCTGACTGGGGCTGATGGGAGTTGAAGTCCAAAACAGCTGGAGGGCACCAAGTTGAGGATGTCTGTACTAAAATGGGCATTAAAATGTGTGTTTTAGATTACAATGCATACAAAACTGTGTAGTTTAGGAAACAATGCACTGAAAAATGCATACATAAATGTATATTTTGTGCAAAAAAAAAATGATGCAAATTTTCATGTGTGTGTTTTTAATTTGTAGATTGATGTAGAAATGAGATGGAATGGACTTAATAGGGATGTGAGAGGATTTCATTCAGGGGGTGGAAGTCTGGAGAACTCATCGGGCTCGACCCCCTGAACTCCATCCCACATACCTGCTTCCCTGGCTTGACTCGCATCCTCCTGAGCCAAGCTGGGGAAGCGACTTCCGGGTTCCCGGCGGAGCGCATTTTATGTAGAAAATGGCGTAAGGTAAGTTAAAACTGGCCACGATTTGAGCAAGTTACGCAAATCACGGCCGCTTTTAATGTATCTTATGCCATTTTCTACATAAAAAGCACTCCGCCGGAAACCCAGAAGTCCAACAAGCAGCTTGGCCAGCATTCGCTTTTGGCCCAGCTTGGCAGGCACAGCGACAGTGCTCGCCGAGCCTCCAGCAAGTAGGGTGGTGGACAGATTGCCCACCACTACTTATGAATGAATGAATGAATGAATGCAAAAATGATACAGACTTGATACAGACTTGTCCATCGCTGACTGATACTCAGTAATTGTAGACAGAACTCTGTCCTCATTATTAAAAATATATATATCTAAAGATTTTACTGTTTCAGTCAATGGGTTCTGATGATGCTCTGTGATGTGGCTTGGGTTGCAGGATTCTGCTATGGATCAGATCTGGAGCAGGGATCGGTTCGGGTCTCTTTTCTCAGTTAGCAAGATGAAAAGAGATCAGCACCACGGAAAGCTCTGAATGGTGCTGGGGCTGGAAGCTGGACAGGGTTGTCTGTATGTTGCTCCAACAAGGATCAGAGCAAGACAGAAGTTTAAAGAGAACAGTTCCTATTTTCCATGTTGACTGAGGCTTTGTCTCATAAATAAAGGGGCCTGGTCTGTTTTAGCAATTTCAGGCTCCAATGATGTGGGAGTGGCTATGGCATGCTAGTTTTTTTCATGACCTGAGTTCTCAGAGTCTGAGGACAGTAATGCAACCTCCTCTGGACACAGGGGAGGTGGCCAATGGGGTCTTTCTGGAGAACTGGGTCCTGAGGAGATGGATGCTTCATGATGCCTTTCCCTAGCCAACTGTTCTCCCTGAACCATTATCTCTGGAGCCTTTTCCTCTGAGGACAAAGGGTCAGAATACTCTGAGTATGAGTGTTCAGGGTTCTGATCCATTACACAGACCCACAAAGACACTAGGGTGTCTAGGGTATTTTATTCTAATAGGATGGTGTGATCCTCTGTATATAGTGGAGAAGTGGGTCTAGCCCTCTTCCACTAAGAAACTAGCTTCTTCTTTGATGTGGGCAGTCCATATAGAGGCCTGTACATAGGGTGGCATGGTTTACACTATTCTTCCCCCACATAAAGCTGGTGCAAATCAGTGTGCAATGTCTTCCACCTTGAGTCTTTATGTTACATTAGTTGCATGTGGTGGGGGAACTGGGGTTGCATTTGCTTCTCTGCCACATGGAAAGGTTCATGCTTCCCATGAATCAAGAAAGCCATGGGCGTCTGTCGGTTTTGCCATTTATCACACCAATATAACCGATAGTTCTTAATGTCAACCAGGGGACACTTTTTGCCTCTTTTGTAGCTAAATTGCCTACTCACTGAAATGAATTAAAGTATTAAAACAGTCCATTAATTCTTATCACTCATACCATAGGAATACCTCCCATTTCTCAAAAGCAATATATTGCTCAGGGGGAATGTTACAAATTCAAACGATTCATGAGCACATATTTACAACATAACATGTTGTCTTTATCTTGCAGAGACATTGTACCCCCAGAATTTGATTTTTGCTAACTATTAACCAAAGTGAATGCCTGATGGCAGTGAATTCGACTGCCTTTGTTTGCATCCATTTTCTCTAGATGGACTGCAACTGCAGGAATCCCAGTAGTAAGGTAAGATCATAGTGCCAGGTTCAGTCCCTGGCATTTCTGGGTAGGGCTGGAAGATTCTTGCCTGAAACTCTGGAGAACTAGCCAGTGTAGACAGTGCTGAGCTAGACAGAGAGATGGTTTGACTTAGTTTAAGGTGGCTTCCTATGACCAATCTGGGATAATGATCACCAGTGGTCAGGCCCTTTTCTATTCAAGCCCTCTTCTCTCTCTCTCTCTCTCTCTCTCTGACTGGGTTCGCACAACATGATAAGCCATGTTGACTTATAAACCATGTTTGTTTCAGAGTGGCTTGTTGTGATGTCTGAACCCAGCAGCATGGTTTGTTAACCACTCTGGCCAGGTTCAGACAACACGACAAGCCACTGTGAAATAAACATGGCTTATAAGCCACCATGGCTTATCATGTTGTGTGAACCCTCTCTCTCTCTCTCTCTCTCTCTCTCTCTCTCTCTCTCTCTATCACACACACACAGGATGGTGCAATCCCATGCATATAGGGAAACTACGTCAATGTCACCATCCTGCTGTCAGTGGAGCTGAGCAGGTGGGCCTTTCCCATTCAACTTTTATCCTCCCCAACAGGTTTTGTAATCCAGTAGGAAAGCAACTGGCCCTTCCTGCCAGTCTGTAATAGTCACACCTCAGTTCATTCACTTCACATTTTTTCAATGACAAGAAGGGCTAAGCCAAAATGACCATTTGTCGGCACAAATGTTTGACACTCCTTGCCAAAATGTTTGCTTATTCATTTAAATCAGGGGTGGGCAACTTGTGGCCCTCCAGACGTTCTTGAGCTGCAATTCCCCTCACCCCTCATGATTAGCTATGCTGGCTCAGGCTGATGAGAGTGGCAGTCCAACAACATCTGAAGGTTACAGTTTGCCCACTCCATTGTTTTTAACGGGGCTTTCTCCCAGGTAAGTGGGTATAGAATTGCAGCCTTGAACCCTTGCCTCTGAGCTTTACCTACCAGATGACTTTATTAGCTTCGCTGTGATAAGTATGCTGGGCTATGTGTTTTCAGTGACACCTCTGCATTTTTTGCTAGCTTCTGCTTCTGATCTTTAGATCTCTCTTTTGTTGACTAAGATCTCCCTTCATGAAATTATAGTCAATTGTGTATGCTGTCTTTACAAGGGTCTCCCACAGGGCAGGCTCTCAGTCAGTCATAAAACACTTGTTTACTTCCCCCCACCCCCAAGAGGAACTGAGGGCTGAGTGTCGGGTTTTGCTGCAGTGGTTTCCTCTGGGGAAAAGCAAGCTTCCTTTCCTCACCACTTTAATTTCTTCCTAGGTCATTGTTTGAAAGATACCCCATTGAGTTTTGCCATACATCACTTATTTCTCTCTTGGTGTGTTCCAAAGTGTCTTTAAAAAATAAAAGAAAACTATCCTTCTTTACTGAGATATTTCTTTCAAATGTTCACCCTGCTGATACTTGGACCATCTGGAATTGAAAAATATGAACCTTCAAGTGTAAAATTCACTTCCTTCTCACAGTTACCAAGAATCACTGTGGTGTCATTGTTATTTCTCTACATAATGAGGAGAGGGAATGTACTGTAGGGATGTGCAAAACCGATACTTTTACTTCTTCAGAGTTTTCCATTTAGCTTCCTCATGCTATCAGACATCCATGAAAGTCTGTGAAGTGCCTTGGATATGCTTGAGTTCGTAAACAACTTTTTCTGTGCATGTGGGGGTTCTAGTCCCCCCCACCAAGGCAGCAGTTTAAACTAATGTGCATTATATCTATGGACCAGTTCATATATGTCAACATTTTACATGCACAAAAGCATGCAAAATATTGTTGATTGTATCACAATTTCCATTCTATTTTGCAGGCTTGATATGTGAATGCATGCACAATTTGATGAAAAATGGAGAAGAGCTATGTGCGGCCTACATGGACATGCACATAAAGTGTCCTGGAAAGTGCCAGCTACAAGCTCAAAACAACTATTGTTTTGCTTGATTATGTTGCGCACTGGATGGTAAGATCTTGCCTAGGTTGGGCCCTACTGGGCAGTATGCAACACTGCTGTTGTGCTCCTGCTGTTTATGTTGTGCCAGCAGGACCCATTTGCTAGTGCCACAGGAAGCTAGCAGTTCCTAAAGCAACCAGAATGGGACAGGTCAGTGGAGGTCCCTTCTACAAGCTGCATGTTCCAGAAATGAGTGTTTCACTCATTTCAGAATCCACTAGATTCAGGAACCACTAGCATGGGGGCATCATTGGATGCTGCCCTATTATGCACCAATCCAGCTAGCTGCATGAGTTGTGGATGGGCATTTATGCAATTGAATGTGCATCACACACACCATGAAAATACCATTGATAGTAAGGCAGTGCTGACAGACATTCTCAGTCAGATGTGCATTCCATTGAGCATTCAGTCTCTGTCCTTCACGTCATGTGCGCCTCGCTTGCACAAGACTTTGTTCAGCCAGCTTCTGATTATTTTTCTACCTGATGGGGGAACATTGCATAATTAGGATAGAGTGAGGCATAACGAAGGATTGAAATAATTGTCTGCGCCAGCAGGACAGCTTTATCCCTAAAAATCAAATCTGGCATATTATAGTGATATCCCTAGTATGTAGCTGTATGCTTTAAAGATTTATTTAAATATATATATATATATACAGGTCAGATCCAGATTCCACCGTACACAAGCAGAAGGCATGATGTACAACTGCAACCACCCTTTCCCCCCCACTACATGATGTTGCTCCAGTAACTCTAGGATCCTGATCCAGCATACTGAGTTCTGTGAGTGTTAGGCTCCTGTGCAACACTGTGAAAAGTATTTTAGGTACAATCCAGTTGGGATGCTCATGAGTAAGTCCCATTGCTTTCAGTGGGACTTTCTCCTGGGCCAGTATGTACAGGATTGCAGCCTAAGGGCGCAATCCTACAGGATTAAAAAAAATACATTAAAATACATCATAATAAATACAAGAACATGTACAGTCATACCTTGGATTGCAAGCATAATTCATTCCGGAAACGTGCTTGTAATCCAAAGCACTCGTATATCATAGCGAAATTCCCACTAAGAAATTTGTACACATATATTTTTTTTTAATTTAAGCTGCAATAAAGAATGATAGGGTAAAGTCTTCATTTTTCTTGACCGTACTACAGTACTTGTATTGCAAGACGTCGCTTGTTTATCAAGTTAAAATATATTTTAATAATTTGCTTGTCTTCTTGCAAAACACTTGCAGACCAAGTTACTTGCAATCCAAAGTTTTACTGTATATAAAAGTATACATATAAACAGTAACACCAAATACTGAAAAAACTATAATTAGTAAACCAAGTGGGCAGCATGGTCAATCAGGGAAAGCCTAGGTAAACAGATGTGTTTTTGATTGGCACCTAAAACATGCCATGTCGGTGCCTCTCAAATACCAGGGTGGAAGCATTCCATAGGTGGGTGCTATGGCTATGGGGAAGGCACGCTTCTGGGTTGCCTCAGAATGGCACTTGCCAGGTCACATGTGCTCTTACTTGGAGGCCAGATTTCAATCTGCGCATGTTGTGCTATGGGGATGTGAGAATCAGAAAAACTCGAGCTGACCAGAATTCTCTGAAGCTCCTTCCAACTCTAATCCATATCAGATTGCAAACATTGTCCCCCCCCCCCTTTTCACATGAAAATCCATGCATATTTTCAGGCATATTTTTTCCCAAATGTATGCATCAATTGTGCACATGTTTGAAATGTACTCATGCTGTCGAACATATTTTTTGTTTGGGTCCACAAATCACATTGCAAGCTCGGAAATGTACAGACTTTGACTGCAGATTGCGTCTGAGTCCGTGTTTAGTGCGGAAGGTGAGAGCTGGGGAAATCCTGATCAAAAAGGAACTGAAACCAATTTCTCACACATCCCTAGGCCCGAGCCTTTGAATTAACTATCCCTCCCAGAGGCCACCATGCCTGGCATTATGTACCCTTTCTGATGAAGAGGGGAGGGGGACTGAGAGGCAGAGAGAAAAAGGGAAGCCTCTTGTCTCATTGCCACTGCCCCTGCTAAGAAGGTAAGGGAAGAAGAGAGCATGTTTGGGTGCTGGAGGACTGGCTGACGACGGGGGTAACTTTGGTGGTGGCAGCAGTGCAGAGGGGCCATGGGGCATCCACTCTCAAACATTTCGAATGTGAGATCTTGGGAGATGACGGTTGGTGATCGGATGGCTTCCCTCCCATTTAGAGTCAGTCCCCTTGTGTTTGAATCCACCTGGTTCAGGTGGACCTCCATAACATCTCTAGTTGTAAGCCATTTTGGGAGCCACTCTGGTCTGAGAAAATGATGCGATTGTAATAAACAAACAAACAAATCAATCTCCCACCAAGCCATCAGGGGCAGAACTTTTACGTGCCCTGTAGTGGAAAAAGCTAGAAGGCCATTGTGATTTCGAGGAGACAGTGGCGTATGACCATGGTTGTACTTGTGTCTGGGTCTCTAGTGTATGAATGTACCCCCTCTTTGTGTCTCCAGCAGGCCCGAATTTGCTGCTTCTTGCTGTCTCTTACTATTAAGTGTTTCCTACCAGTAAGCTCATAATGTTTAGAGTTTGCCGTGAGAAGATTGCCAATTAAAATCTGCTTTCAGATGGACTTAAACCTGGCAAGGATGCCAACTGATAATTGGAAGAGCACTTGGTTCTCAGTGAGCCTGACTTCAGTGGCTTATAATTGGGAGGGCGCTTGGTTATCTGTTGGCCAGACTTCAATGGCTTAGGTAACTGGTGTTCGTCATCTGGATGTGCTCAGATGATTTGGGAACTGAGTGGCTCTAGGTGGCCTCTTGGCCAACTTAGAAGTATTGTTTACCCTCAGATGACCTGGGAACCTGATATGGGAGCGTCTAAGATGTATATGCCATCATCTGTTGAGATTCTTCCCCAATTAGTTAAGTGCAAAACATATTAATCTTGTCCAACTTAATAAGATCAGGTGTGATTACTGTAAACACAGAAAACCTATATAAGATTAGGGAATCCTTTGGAGGCTGGAACCTCGACACAGACCTAGCTGCAGGAGGTGCTCAGGGCCGGTGCTACCATTAGGCGAACTAGGCAGCTGCCTAGGGTACAGGGCTAAAGGGGGCGCCAGAAACGCCTTGAAAAAAAAATACAGCGTAGAACCCAGAGACAGTCAAGGTATTTTAGCACCTGAGGCACGAAATCCCATAAGTGCCTCCGCCTGGGAGCAAAAATTCAATAAAAATAAATCATTTGCTGCTTGGGACGGCCGCTTCCTGCGGAAATGTCCCCTCCCTCCAGCACTCCGCCCCCACCACACCAGGTCAGTATGGACAGAGAGACGTTTTCAATTTTTTATGCCTTTTAATTCCGGGGAGGGAAACCTCCAGCCGAATCCGGCCCACGGAGGGCTGCGCACCCTCTGCGCGCCGCTCCCCAAGCCCTGGCAAGATCGGAGATACGCTGGGGCTTCCCCCGCCAGCCTGGCCCCCCGCAACTCCCTGACTCTCTCTGCACGGATGATTAAAAAAGGGGGCGCACGCAGGGGCTGGGTGGCTTTGGGGGCGAGGGCCACCCTGATGTCTTTGGGCCCGAGGGCTTGCTCGGGCGGAGAGGAAGCTCCCACCCACGCACCTTTCTGCTGCTCTCCGCTGCTGCCCAGCGCATGGAGGCGGGGAGGCCTTTTAAAGGGGCAGGCGCCCTGCCTGCGCAGCTGAGTCGCCCAGGGCACAGGAGCTGAGGCCAGCAGCCTCTTTCCGCGGCTGTGCTGCCTGGGCCCTGTGTGTGGTTGAGAAGCAGCGGCGGGCGCTGGAAAGTCTGACGGCTCTGGAGGAGTCTGTGCTGCATCTGGTTGCCAGGAGCAACTGCGGGATACTCCGCTGAAGGGCAGCGGCTCGACCGCCCGCAGATGCCTCTGATCGTGTTATTCCCCATTGGCTCCCAACCAATCGTTCTTCTACATCTCTCGGCTCTTTTGCATGCTTGCATCCTATTTGTCTGTGAGCGGCCTTTGCCAAGCTGGCCGGGGGAATGCTGGGAGTGGTGGCAGGGTTCTTTTTATGTCTAGACCGAGTCCACTCTAGGCAGCACTCGCGGTCGCTAGCCCAGTGTTCTCCAACCTTAGGTCCCCTGATGTTTTTGGCCTACAACTCCCAGCATGCTGGCTGGGGCATGTTGTAGGCCAAAAAATATCTCCTTTGCTGATCTGATTATGATTCAACATCTATGAAATATTCTCCCTTTTGCCCTTGGAAGGTGACAGTTCTTTAAAAATAAAATGTCCAAAATCCATATCACTGGAATACCTCTGTTAGGTCAACTTAAAGATTTCAAAATAATCTGCAAGCTTTCAGGTTTTCCAAACTTCCATTAGGCAAGATGGAAAACAAAGCAAAAGGGGGGAGGGGGGATTCTTTTAAAATTTCTGTACAGAACTGAACAAATACTAAGCACAAAACAGGATTGCCATGTCCACTGAAAGTACAAGCATGTGATCCTGGATTTCATAAGACATTGGATCACCTTAACCCAAAGTTAAGGGGAACTTAGCTTGTCAAAGGCATGCAAGTAGAAAGACAATTGGAGGAATGCTGTGGGGTCTGAAATGTAAAACAGGTTTTGTCTACTTTAGCCCTCAGCAGAGTTCAAATTTCCAGGGCTGGTGGTGGTGTCAGCCTCCCACATCTAGTTTGGAGAAGGCTGCGGGGCCATGGCTGGCTCAAATGGAGAGGAGCTTGGGAGCGGGACTCATGAATATTATACATTAGAAAGATACATAGAGTTGGAAGGGGCCTACAAGGAGCATCCCCCTGCTCAATGCAGGAAACTAGAGGAATGGCTTGGCAACCATTTCAATTGAATCTCAGTTAGCATCTTCTTTAGACATTAAAGAAATGGTTTGCCAGTTTGCCAAGAAAAAGGCAAGGAAAATGAAGTTTTAAACATTAAATGTAGTTTCTGTCACACTTCACCAGGAATTTTTCTATATAGCAAATTGGTACTACATCAACATGTATTTTATGTATGTTTGTCAATGTTTATGATAATTTTTTTAGGTTTTGCCAATTGACTTTTATTTCATAATGGGCATAGGGCTGGAGGGAGGGAAGGCTCAAGTGGGAAGGGGGGGCGGTGCTAAATATCTGATCTTGCCTAGGGCACCAAACTGCCTTGCACCGGCCCTGGAGGTGCTGTGTGCTGGCCAAGGAGTCCATCCGTTTTTTCTTTGAGGGGTTCCTGACAACAGAAGGGATGTAAGCATTGTACTCTGCATCTATCTTACTTCTGTAATCTCTTTTTTCTGTAGTTTGCTAATAAAGCTTTTTAATCTTCACCCATAAGTGTGCTCATTGTCTCTGGAGCCTAAAAAGAACCACTGCCTTTGGCAGAATATTCCCCCTTTTCATAAAGACTTTTTCTTGTAGAGATTACCCCCCCCCCTTTTTATATACTTCATTCAGCCATGACCACACATCCACTTAGCTTAGCCACTTGATGCCTCTGAAGCCAGCTCAGCTGACTGTCTACCTGTCACATGATGCTCTTATAAATCTGCTACTCTCATGCCTACAACACAAGCAGCCATTTAAAAATGGTGATATGATATGTACAACATAGCATCCACTAAACTACTTCATTCAAATCAACCCCTCCGCTGCTGCCTCGAAGTTTGAGTGTGTATTGTTTTGCTGGCAGAGTGTTATTTATTCCAGAATTGGATTAGCAGCACTTCTCAGGTCAACTGTATTTATGCCAGTCAGTTTGGAATTGTGAGTCTTCATAAATCAGCTGGATTGCTCAACTGAGTCATGAATGTCAAAGAAGCATGGGAGTATTATCTATGGAGCAGAAAATGCTTGCAAACTCTATTATCATCCATGCGCACACACACAAATGGAGTGGTTATTACAACTGAAACACAGATTGTCAAGAATAAATAAACAAAAGACTGGCTGAGAAAGCACATACATGTTTCTATAAATGGTATGGATAAAGGGATAAAGCAATGCTAGAATATGTGGTATTCTTCCTGCTGCATGAAAGAGGGAGGGAAATCTACAGCATAACTACATTGATCACACAACCTCCCATATCGAAATCTTCAACAAAGAGGATTGTGAAGCCTGTTCCTTCTTGCCAGTATTTCCAGCACACCCCAAAGCAAGGCTTTTTAAAAAGGAAAATTTGCAACTGCACAGTGGTATATGAATGTAATCAGAGGCAGTGTTAGGGGGCAGCCCACTAGGGTTGGAGCCCCAAATCTCTGGGAAGCCATCTGCCCCACCACCCTGAAGTCCATGGGCACTTGATGAAATAAAGGTACAGGGGCCCTGATGATGTCCATTGCATCTGATCCCCCTGGATTAGCTGGCTTCTTGCCCACATGTGCTTCACCTCCTACTGCCACCTCCCTTTGAATCTTTCTGCCTGAGGTGTTTTTCTGAAATCAAATGCCCTCCTCTCCCCTGTCCATATATTCCATATATCCCATTTTACAAACAGGAGTGTCCTTAGGAGACAGGGTCCTTTACAGACTTTAGAGCTTATAAAAATTAGCATATGCAAATTTGTGCATGTTTTTGGCCTGTGGGATCTTTTTTGTTTTGATTTTGGCCCTGGATCTTTTCGGTACCTAGCACCACCCTTGATTGTAATTTGTGCATGTAGCATGCTACTACACTTGCGCATTTTCCCTGCATGCACACTTGGTTTGTTGCTCAGGGTCACATTCCATGACAATTAGAAGCCTATACTGAATGGGAGAAAATACACAGAACTGGGAATTTGACAGCGCTAATGCAGAAGAGTGTTGTATTCAAGCTTCACAAAGAGGCATCATGAATTCCATCAATACTTTATTTGAAGTGAGATATTTTTTTAATTATTTTTTTTAATGAAGAACAAGAAATGCACAAACACAGGCCTTCAGGCCTCAACACACAGCCTTCTTAGAACATAGAATACATCAGATCCTGGAGCAGCCAAAGTCCTAAACAAATAGTAATCCATCTGGATGTGAGGGATTGAGGCCTACACAGGATTGGGTTTGTTGAGGCCTACACAGGCTTAAGTTTGTTGAAGCCTGAAGGCCCAAACACTCCAGGATGGGAGGGGGAGTTTGAGAGTTTTAGTTTACCCAATAGAAGTTAAGAATTAGATCTCCGGTTCAAAGTCACATGATTATAACCTTCCATTCCTGGGAAGGCTATATATGTGTGGGGTGTGGTCAGCTAGCTGCAGTGGGTGCCTGACTGCAGAAGCGGAGAGAGCAGTTAGTGCTGAGAGAGAGTCAGCTAGAAGCAGAAGCAGAGAGACAGCAGAGAGAGGCAGGCTGCAGAGGAGATAGGTAGTCTGAAGTTAAACTAGAGAACCTTGGATTGTTTGTTTGTTTTATTTTATCATACTTGCTTTTGG
The DNA here is from genome assembly GCA_021292165.1 of Shinisaurus crocodilurus. Classification (NCBI taxonomy): domain Eukaryota; kingdom Metazoa; phylum Chordata; class Lepidosauria; order Squamata; family Shinisauridae; genus Shinisaurus; species Shinisaurus crocodilurus. Next base: position 106,031,231 of record CM037877.1, read on the forward strand.
ATTATAACCACTCTATTAAGTAAATACCCTAATATTATAAGTAAAGTGTTGTTGTTTACCCTGGTTTGTTGGAGTGACTTATTCACCACGTCTAAAGCCTACACCCACGTTACTGGAAGCAGGCAAAGGATTTGATCTCCTGGAACGGGAGGAGCTTTGAGAAGAGGCAGAGATTTTCCAAAGGCAGGTCGAAGGGTCCCTGCAGTAGCGGAACCTTGACACTGCCATATACTGTATTCCATACAGCATGAAAAGAAGAAAGTAGTAGCACCTTAAGCATTTGGAAATTTTTGTTCACTGCTAGTTTATACTGACAGGAGACAAAGAAAAGGCAGAACTGCTGAACTCCTAGTTTGGCTCAATCTTCTCCCAAAAGAGGATCTGTGTCCCATCTGGCATATGTGACAAAAATGCAGAAGGGATATGAGTGCAGCTTGAGGTTGACAGGGAATATCTAAGCACCTGAAATGAGTTCAAGTCCGCAGGTCCCGATAAATTGCATCCTAGGGTATTGAAGGAGCTAGCAGATGGACACTCAGAACCTCTATGAGAAATCCTCGAGAACAGGTAAAGTACAGGAGGACTGGAGGAGGGCAAATGTTGTCCCTTGACAGGTTAGAAAACTGGGCAGAAAATAACTGAATGAAATTTAACAGAGACAAGTGCAAAGTTCCTCAATTAGGAAAGAGAAATCAAATGCACAGCTATAAGATGGGAGGGACATGGCTTGACAGTAGTATGTGTGAAAAGCTTCTTAAGAGCTGTAGTCGATCACAAGCTGAATATGAGTCAGCAGTGTGATGTGGCTGCAAAAAAGGCAAATGCAATTTTAGGTTGCATCAATAGAAGTGCAGGTTCTAAATTACAGGAAGTAATCATTCCACTTTAATCTGTGCTGGTCAGACCTCACCTCAAATATTGCGTCCAGTTCTGGACACCACACTTTAAGAAGGATTCAGATAAGCTGGAACAAGTTCATAGAAGGGCAACAAAGATTGTCAGAGGACTGGAAATGAAGTCCAATGAGGAAAGATTGATGGAACTTGGTATGTTTAGCCTTGAGAAGAGAAGACTAAGGAGGGATATGACAGCACTTTTCAAGTACCTAAAGGGTTGCCACACAGAAGAGGGCTGCAACTTGTTTTCTATAATCCAAGACTGTAGGAAATAAAATAATGGGCTTAAATTACAGGAAGGCAAACTTTGTTTCAACATCAGGAAAAAAAACTTGTAGTGGTCAGAGCAGTCAGACAATGGAACCAACTTCTTTGGGAGGTTGTGGGCTCTCTGTCACTGGAGGTATTCAAGCAAAGACTGGATAGCCATCTGTCAAGGAGGCTTTAAACTGGATTCCTGCACTGAGTAGCCCCCCCCGGGGGGGTTGGACTCAAAGGCCTAGATAGCCCTTTCCAACTATAGGATTCTATCCACTTCTCTTCCTGCTTCTGGTAGGCCACAAGCAACAGAACTGGACAAGTCAGGCAATTGGGGCAGACAGCTAAAACAATTTCTTTCTGAAGGTGCACAGTCCTTCTCTCATCTTTAGAGGCACAGAATAGCCTTCTATGATATTAGGACCTCTCTGGGAACTTTCTGTATGACTACCTGTTAGGGATGCTTCCAAATGCTCCACATTCAAATTTCTCCCTGGATTTCGGGGGTTTATTTTATTTATTTATTTCTTATATTTATTAATCGCCCATCTGGCCGGTCACCCGGTAATCCAGGGTTCTGGATTACCTGGTCTTGTTTCTGAAGTACTACCAATACATTATAAATTCACCACTGGTCTGTTTTTAATGATTTAACTTCTGAGTTTTGTACAAAAAGCTGGGCATGCATAGTTTAATGCTGCTTTCATGTCCTTCATTTCATCTATAACTTTTGCTCCAACATCACCAGTTTACATGTGTGTATTGACAGACACCCCCCGAAAGCAATCTGGTTGCAATCATGACATATGATCACATTGACATTGCTTTTTATTTTTTGCAGGGATAAGCAATATAATTATGTGCTTCAATAACATGGGCGGTGGGGGGCTATAGGTAGAAGTGAGGCAACAGAAAGCTGCGGCAAACTGTGCATGCTCAAATTCTAGAATACATTTTAGAAATTCTCCTAACATTTGGGTAATCTAATCCGCCATGTAATCAGAATTGCATGAGGGAATGTGTTCTGCTCCCTTATTGCCATTTCTGCCCCCGACCCCGCCACAAGTTGAAGGGTGAGCGTCTGCAGCAAGGAGCTTTCTCTAGTCATGCGGTCTCACTGCATGATTTAGATAGAACCGCAATCGGAATCACTGCGAAAGCACACTTCGAAGTCCCAGCTCCAGCCAAGTCCATTCAAGTAGCGTGTGCCACCCCCATGGGGCTGACGCGTACTGGCCAAATCCATTGGTACAGCCCACAGCGTTCCATGGAGACCCTGTGTGCTGAGAGAGGCATGGAGAAAGTCAAAATGGGCCACACCCACTGACATCACCCAGCCTTCGGGTGGGCCCGGTGGGTGGCAATTTGGCCCCCACATAAAACCTGCTCCCCACCCCTGCACTAAGCACAGGATCAAACATAAAAATGGGCAGTGGAGGCTGGGGGCTCCAATGTCGGTGGGCCGGTGGATCCACTCCAGGCTGCTGTCTGAACTTTGGACATATTTTGGGGATAGGGTTCAGCACCATGGGCAGCTCCTTCAAAGCTCAGGCTAAAACCCAGAGTGGAGGATACCCTGCCCCACTGACATTGGAGCCAACAGCCTCCACTGAATGTGGGCCTACCGAGGCGTGGAGCAACCAGCACAGCTGCTCCACCCACACCCACACCATGCAGTCAGTATTTTGCTAGCTGTTCTTATGGCACCATCAGTGCTTAATCCTTAAAATCGACTAGGGTGCTGCATCGCCATGGGCCGCTGTGTCATTCAGCAATGTAACTCTTTCCCATATATCCATCGACAGGCCTGAGTTGCTGCTGCTGCACTTTTGAGCCATTTTGACAGGGCTTTTTAGATAAAACGACTAATCTGATTATTTGTCATTTTGTGTGCTCCATTTGTGGTGTGCACTGAACATTTAAATTGAGCCCAACTAGTCCTTTGTGGCCCCAGGCCTTCATTTTCAATTACTGTGGCTTGAGATAATGAGCAATGGAAAATGATGCATTAGAGGAACGGTTCTTAATTAAAAGTGACTTTTTCAACCAACTTTGGAAAAAAAAACCCACCTATGCAATGGCAGTAGGTAGATTTCATTAGGGAAACTTCAGCATAAATTAGGAACAATAATTTTACGGAGTTCTGGTGGATGGAGCAAATAACATTTTACCTAAAGTTATCTAAATGCATTGTTTATCAAGGCTACATCTACATGTGTTCTGTTAATGATGCATCAAACAGTCACACAACCTAGTGTTATATAGAAGACTAGATGTAATGGCCCTCCTCTTGTGTAGGGTGGCAGCTTTGATTCCATCCCGTTGGAAGACAGACACACAGAGACATGCTGGCTATATGAAAGAGCCCTTTTTGACCACTCTGTGCTGCCACATAACATCAATTACTATTGGCTGTTTCATACTTTACTTAAATAGGTCGTAAGTGAAAGGCTGAAGAGCAACGGAGAGCACCGTCAGATGTCAGAGTGGTGAAGGGAGGCTTACCTGAACCAACCCTCAATGGCTTACTTGCTGAAGGGGATCTGGGTAAGGGTGCCAACCCTGAAGTCCTAATGACCATAACACCTCAGGGCTGGAGATATCTAAATGGCTTCCTCTGCACACACATTAAGAGAGCAATCGTGGCCCCTAGATGGCGGCTGCTGTAGATCTCCTCCTTCGAGGCCAGAGACAGAATTCCAACAAGGGATGTATGAGAATTTTTGTTTTGCTCGCAAAACATGCAGGCATGCTATGTTCGAAGCCCTGAAGGTGATAACAAGCACGAGCACATGTCCACCAAAAAATGTTTGCAACCTGCCAGACATGTGCTTGTGCTCAATTTCTGCAACTTTCCTGGTTCAATTTTGTGAAAATTTCCTAATTTGAACAAGTTTCCCTGTAGACTGAATCAGCCCCACTTTATAGTCTATGGAGGAAATTTGCAGAAATTTGGGGAACTGTGCGCAAACAAATAATCTTATGTTCGATTGCTGCTCAGTTTGTGCAATTTTCATGCAGAGTGAGCAGAGATCACAAACAGAAACAGGCTCAAGATGAGTGGCAAGCTGATGTTCAGAGATTCTTAGCGATCTTGAACGTCACTCATTCACCCATCCTGTGTTGCCACAGGATCCCCAAAAGGGATTGGCAAAGGTTCTTTGAGGGATTTTCTGACCATAATAAATACTCCTCCAGGAAGTCAAAGCCAAACATGTTTATTGTAAAGTTGAGCCAGAAGTACAACAATGCTACTCCCAGTTCCATGATGGAAATCCCACCCCTTAGCTGCACAGTCACTGTTCAACCAACCCGAATGCTAAGTCCAGCAGCTCTCCGCCTGGGTATTGGCTTTCCACGTTGGGCTTCTTCAAGGCTCTCTGCACAGCGTCCTCTGCTCCTCCTCGCTCCTTCCAGTTCTTCAGTTCTTTACACGCAATCGACCAACCGCCACTAATGACCGCCACTAACAACCACACCCTCAGTCTGCACTTCTTTGCCTTAAATACTCCTCTAGCACCAAGCTTCTTGGGTTGCAGATCTCGTGCTTCATTGCTAGCACCTGTGCTGTTTGCAGTGTCATCCTTCTGGCCAGCAGCCAGGTCACGCCCGGGTGAGTTGCTCTTGATTGCATCAGCTTGGCAAGCAGCCAAGACTGTTTGCTGATTGGCTTTCTTAAAGTAAACCTAGAGCACAGAGGCAGAACTCTGTACAACACTCCTGTACTCTTCGCCAGCTTCCGTGACTCCCAGTACACATCCCTAGCCAACCTTGGAGGAGGAGGTTTGACTGTGGAGCCCCCACCCACCCCCTCTCAACCGCTCTGGAGTGCTCATAAAGTTGCAGGCCATCGCTCAGCCCATTTCTTGTGTCTGTGTCTTCACTCAGACACAAGGTTGAGAGGGAAATAAATGATCTCAAATCCTTAGACTTTCCATCTGTATTACAGTCATGCCTTGGATTGAGAGCATAATTCGTTCCGGAAACGTGCTTGTAATCCAAAACACTCTTATATCAAAACGAATTTGTACAGAGATTTTTAATTTAAGCCGTACTACAGTACTTGTATTGCAAGACGTCGCTTGTATATCAAGTCAGAAATAATAATAATAAATATTTAAAAATTTGCTTGTCTTGCAAAACGCTCTCAAACCAAGTTACTTGCAATCTAAGGTATTACTGTATTACATTTCAGGGTTGTGTGCTCTTCTGCTTTAAAAACAAAATGATGAGGATCTTCATGATGCAGATAAACCTTACATTTGTGATTATTTTTGTTTTCAAGCAGCAAAAGATGAAAATCCTATCCTACTGTTCACTCGTTTCTCATCAAATGTCACATAGACTGTTGAGGCACTGATGCCTAGATACCGCATATCTGTTACTTACCAGCTTGTGAGACAAAAACAAACTTCTGTTGTGATGGAACATGCTGTTTTATTGCCACCCAGGCCAATCCAATTGGAAATCTGCCACCATCACCATGGTGATAACACCAGCATTTTTTCTGGACGTTTTCCCCCTTCGTAAAGGGCAGCATCTTTGCAAAAATAATAGAAAAAAAATGAATGCATTTTTTCCCCAAGTGCTATGATGTGAAATTTCTTTCATGCACGGGAAGCACCACACCTGGCAAGATCTATTGGACTATGAGGTAACCTGGTAAATCAATCTCCAGTGCAATCCTGTATGTGTCTACTCTGATGTAAGCCCCATTGAGTTCAATGGGACTTATTCCCAGGAAAGTGTGTATATCTCGGGTCTCCAGCATGGTGTCAATGGGTGCCAACATGCCCACAGGCACCTCTCTTGACCCACAATGCTCCCTGTTTGTTATTTTATTTCTTAATAATTGTTTCATTATTAAGAAGCCATTTAGATATCTCCAGCATTAACTGAGAGGCTGGACGGCTTGCTGCGAAGTGAAGCGCTGCCCTCCAGTGCCATCTTTAATTGGGTTTAAAAGAGTGCTTCTGTGTTTTGGAGCTCAGACCTTCTCCTCTTCCTTATACTTAGGTTCTTGGATAAGTTACTTTTCTTTTAGTCTCACCAGTTTGGCTCATGGGAAATAAGTATTCTGTAACCTGCCATGCCCACCATGGCAGCCATTTTATGATTGGGCAAGACACCCCATGGCATCCATTTTGTGAGAGCACCCATGACACTGTATCAAAATTCTGAACATTCCACTGACCCAAAAGGCTTGGGGACCCATGTTGCGTAGGGTCTGTGCATATCCAGTTGAGGAGAATATAAGAACAAAATCGTATTGATTTCAAAATGTACATGACCATTTAAAATAGATTGTAGGGCAGACCAACACAAATGGTGAGCCATAAAGATAAATAAATGCAGCCCACCAGCCATGTAAAAGTCAACAGAGTCCACTAGCCTGCCAGCTGCTTGACACCTCTTCCCATTTTTACAATTCCAGGCAGGCAACACACATGCAATCTTGCTAAAATAAAATGTAACCAGATTAGTGAAAATTATTTTTTATTGCAGATGGTGCTCTCTTTATCCTTCTATTTTAGTGAGCTGTGACAGGTTCCCTTTTTAGTTGAATACAAACACTGGGCTTCATACAGGGAGGCACGTTTGCATTCTAAATGGACAATTCTTCCTTAAAAATATATTGTTTCACTGCAAGAACTCTGTCAACCCCTTCAAGAAATTGCATTGATTTCAGCAGAACTGTTTTGTCTTCCCTTGACATTCTGTAGCTATTTCAACTGAGTAGGAACCTCCCCGTTGACTTTTAATTTTGCATGAGCCAAAATCCTATGAAAGCCTTGGTTTGTGGAGAACACCCCCCCCCCCAGAAATTTGGCTGCTCTAGAAGCAATTTTCTCTTTCCATCACATTCTTTAGATGTTTCATGTAAGTGAGATCTTCAAAGTTGGCCTAGAAATTTCTGTCGCAGAGTACATTTTGTCTGACTGGACTTAAGACAGCAATGGCTGAAAGCTTTAAACACGACCTTTTACTTAACATTATCAGGCATTTTCTTATTACAGCTACAGCAAAGTAAGTAGGTAGATGTGAAATCAAAACCATCACATTGAGGGCTACATGGGGGCAGGGCGGGGGGAGAGAGAAACTTCCCAGCTCCCTGTTCTCACATGCGTTAATCATATAGTGGCTTTTCAAACAAATATTTTTTCCTCTCTCAACACAGTGGGTTTTTACTAATAGCTGTTGCTTGTTTTAACTAATAGTTGTTGCTTATTCCAACAATTTCACTTTAGATAAAACAAGTGCTACTGCAACAAAATCTCACAGTGCGGAGTGCTCCTGTCCTATTAAGGATTCCAATCAGCCAGCCCTTTTCCAGGATACTCCATTCCATTCCCCTCCGGGGGAGCTTTTTTCAGAGCTTTTTCTCCCCAATAGACACTCAAGTGTCCTGTGGCCTGGGCTGCTTCCCCCCCCCCCGGTTCCCTGGGCTGCTTCTCCCCCCCGAGGAATTTTTCCTACAGCTTATCTTTTGTGTGTGTGTGTGTGTGTGTGTGCTTCTCTAAATTTCAGAGTTCTCCTGAGCCTGATGCTACCTCACTTGCTGTTTCAGCTACATAAAGATTGGCACTCAGTGAATGAATTTGCTATTTGTGAATAGGATACTTGCAGTACTACTAACCACATATTGGAAGGTGTGGGTGGGAAGGACTGAGGGGAAGCCCATGAGTGCACAAGTACACATGCACAGAGATGTGTGAATTTGCCAGTTTCGCTTTCTCCCATATAAAATTTGTTCAATTTCAAGTTCTTTATGTCCCGAATATGAACCGTGTGAATTTCGGGAAATTCTTATCAAAAATGAGCTGGAACAAAATTCTCACCCCACTGCACCAGCTAAATTCAATAAGTACATTTTTTGCTACCATGATGTATCTGCCTGCCATAGAGCTCTTAAAGGTGAGGAGCCCATCAGAAAAAGAGAGAGGCTTGAAACCTTAATTCAGTACCACAAAGGAGGCTAAATACACAGAGATTCACGGGCAGAATTTTAAAAGCAAAGCACTAAAAAGCCCAGGGCCTGGATGGACTTTTCCCTGCGTTCATATTTTTTAAATCTCAAGTTGCTTTGTCCTGAACACAGAGAACAAGACCAAACAAACAAAATTCTCACTCATCCCTAGTCACATGCAGGCTTCCACCGCTCCCGCTTTTCTCTGGACTGGGCTTAGCATCATGCTCACATTCCTGAGACTGAATGCAAAACATTTCCTCCAACCCTGCAGCAATGTCTTTAATTTGTGATAGGGGAGAAATATACACAGAAGTTTATGTCCATGTGCAGATGACCCCTTGTTGAGCAGGAATAAATAATAGATTTCATAGATCATAGAGTTAGAAGGAGCCTACAAGGCTATCGAGTCCAACCCCCTGCTCAATGCAGGAAACTAGAGGAGGGGTCCGGTCTCCCATCCAAGTAATAACCAGGCTTGACCCTGCTTAGCTCTCCACGCTCAGACAAGCTGAGCCAGCATAAGCCACAGGCCTGTATAGTCAGTGCCAGCTCCAGGTTTTGGAGGGCCCATGGGCAACTCAAGGCACCCCCAGTGCCCCCACTTCCTCAGTGAAGCTACCTTCTCACCGCCACTGTCGCCAGCTGCTCTTGCTCCTCACCCTCTTTCCCATCATTGGTACTGCTTGCTTGCTGGGGGAGAGCAAGGAGGCCGTGGCATCTACGGCTCCTCCTTCTCGCCACCACTGTTGTCTGGGGCAGAGTGAGAGATATGGACGTGCAAGGAATCTGCTGGGGGGTATGTGTGTCAAAATCTGGCAGATTGGCCCAACCGGGCTCAGCCCCCCTGGATTCCGGCCTGTCTACCCAGCACTGGTGCCGACTCACTCCAACACGAGTTGAGTCAGCAGGCGGTTTTCCACTTTTAAAGCCGACTGCGATTTTGCATATATATATATTTTTTTAAGGCAGAGAAATTTGCACAAAATTCAGCTGCAATTTGTGCAATTTATGTAAAATAGGGCTACAATTTTTCATAAAATACGGCCAGAATTTGCGTAAATACAGCTGCAATTTGCACAAATTGCAGGATATTTTGCGCAAATTGCGGCCATATTTTATGCAAATTTTCCTGCCTTAAAAAAACAACAACACACAATTTGTGGCCTGCTTTAAAAGCAGAAGCCACAAAAAGCCCTCAACTTGGCCGGCTTTCAGCTCTCGAGTCGGCAAAGTGTGCTGAAGTCTGTGGAGTGCAAGCGGGTTGAGTTCCTCAGTGTCACCGATCCCTAGCGAGAGACAGGTGAACAAGCAGGTTGCAATGATTGAGAGAAGAAGCAATTGATGTGCACAAATAAGAATAACAGGCATCCCTTGATTCCAATTGAAATCAAAGCAAGCACCTTCTTGTGCACGTTGGCTGTTATCCTACACATAACTAGATGAATTGCATTGGTTTCATGAGACTTAAGCATGCCTAATATTCTCTGGCTCTGTATAGCCACTCCATTTTTTTTTAAAAAATATCCAGGATCTAAAAATCCATCAGAGATGCTATAAATTCAGTCTGAGTTAATTCAAAAAGTTAAAGGATTTGGACATTAAAAACAGGTAGCATACCAGAAGAAGAGGGTATATGTTAGTTTCTTAAAGGGGGAAATTGATCATTAATGAACATAATGATCATCTAAAGAGACCGAGCTATGAAACAGGAAGTCTTCAGCTTGAATCTTATTTCTGACATGAACTTACTAGGTGGCTTTAGGTAAACTGTTCTATCTCAGCCTCAGTTGCTCATCTGCAAAATGGGGGTAAGCTGTCTTACAGGGTGTCTAGAAGGATTACAACAAAATATATGCGAAGCGCGTTTATCACTGGGAATACATGAGAAATTCATTTCAGTTTGTTTTTGATCAGGATTTATTCAGTTCACACCTTTTGGACCAAACACAGACTTGGACACAATCTATGGTCAAAGTCTGTACATTGCTGAGCTTGCAATGTGATATGCGGACCCAAACATTATGATCGACAGTATGTGTACGTTGAAAAATACTCATGAAAATATGCGTACTTTTGAAAAATGCACACAAACACACTTTAATAAAGGGAGAAGAATGTGTACATTTCAAAGATGCACACAATTGATGTGTACATTTGGAAAATAGGCATGAATTTCCATGCAGGGGGAAAAAAACAAAGCTTGTAAACAAGCTTCAAGATGGAATTCGGAGAACTTCAGCAAGTTCAACTTTTGCTGATCTGCAGATCCCTACTGATAGCATATATAAATACCAAATATTGTACCATTTTATAAAATTAGAAATGCTATAGAAAACTTGGCATCACAAGCACCACCAACTTTATTATTATTTTTAGAGCAACACTACTTGAAGAGACCTGGAGACTTGGCATGATGGTTGCATCTTGCAAATGTCCAACGACTGCAAAAAAAAAAAAAAGTGGATAGAAGAAAGGGCAAATAAGCAACACGGCTTATTTTCTGAAACAGAGTGCTAATACTTAGGGATAGATGTATCTGTCAGTTTCACTTTCTCCCACATTCGAATTTCTTAAATCTCAAGTTGTCTCCCAGATACAAAGAACTTTGGCAATTTTAGTAAATTCTTATTTTTTAAAAAATCAACTGAAATGAAATTCTCACCCATCCACACCAGTCAATTCAATAGGTATAGCTATTATCAGAATGAAGAGTACCATAATGTAGCTGCCTGCCATGTAGCTATTAAAGATGAGGAGCCTGTCAGAAAAAAAGAGTGGCAACCCTAATTAAGCACTAACATGGTTGAATACACAGGAATTCAAATCCAGACGTCTAAGAGTATGTAAGCCTTTTATAGAATTTTTTTCTTAGATTGGAATGGAAAACTTATTAACCTTCTTACAGGTGACTAACCTTCCTTTCCATGTAACAGCTTAATTTTTAACAACTCCCCCATCTTTATGGCAGCCAAATTGCATCTGTTTGATGCTGAGGTTTCTGGTATCACTCACTTTCCAGTACATTAATTTTTTCTTTGCACCCTGGGTTGCCAAAGTAAACACTGCAAGAAACGTATCAGTTAAAGCAACCCACACCTTTTTAGACATTAAACGCTCTCCCACGCTTTGAAGCACGCTGTTCAAAGCAGAGGTTGGATTTTAATTTAACTTTCCAAATGTTAGCAAGTTTCCCCCTCTAACCTTCTTTGATTTTCTTCTGCAGACTTCACTTCTGTGTCAAGGGGAGATGCTTGGCCTAGAGAGCATTTGGTCCTTCTCCTTCTCTCCCTTGGTGTAGAAGTAAATAGCACAGCTTACAGAGCCAATGTGATGCAGCGGCTCGAATGTTACATTAGACTCAGGCTGGGAAAGACCAGCCAAGCAGTGGGCTGCTGGGAGTCTAATGGAGAAACCGTGTAGGCTTATCTGAGCCTCCTGGAGGAAGGGCAGATAACAAGTGTGAGAAATACACAAAAAGGGTTTCTGTCAAGTTGAAGGCCAGCAGAAACTCACAAAGCTGGAAAAGGTCAAAGGTATAGTGTTCTTAGGGGCTGCATTGCCTGTAGTAAATAGGATTGGGTGGGTGTTTTGCTACTGCTGCCTCGCAAAAAGAAAGAAACTGTCCTACAACACCTGCCAATGGTGAGCCCTACCTGTGAGAAACTGTCAAGAATTTCTTCCCTTCCTGGAGAAATTTGATGAAATTGTCTTCCCAGTTTCTGTGCTCACAAATAGGGTAGGGAATTTTGAGAGGCCATTTGGACCTCTGCTTTTGTTCTACTTCAAAGCCTCTGTAGTTATTCCAATAACACTCATCATAATGTCTACCTTTTCTTCCCTTTTGGTTAAGATGGACCACATAGCTATATATATCATCGTATCAAGCCGTGGTCAGGTGACGAAAGGTGGCTTTAAAATAATTTCCAGTCCAGAAATAATCTGGACCCTACAGGTTATCCCAAAGGACATCTAACTTACAACCTCTGTCCACCTAATTTAGTGACACATAAAATACTTTTAATGACATTTATTACACACTTTTGATGGTAATGGCTGTGGTTGGTGCAGTAGTACTGACCCATTCTGGGTGTTGGCTGAATATCTTCATATTATGTTATGATGACCACACAGTGTCATTGAGAGTGATGATCTTGCATTAATACAGAACTCGTCCTTCCTCTAACCCTACACGCTGCTGGCTCGCAACTGCTCTAACATCAGCCCTGCTCTATCTGTAAAACTAGAAGAATAGTGACTGACCTCATGGGGTTTGGGAGAGGGTGGCCACCAAGGGAAGCTGGTGACTCCTATTTCGGTGGGGCTCCTTTTCCATAGCAGGCATCATTTGGAGCTTCATAGGAGCTGTCCATGGTGCTGAACTCCACCCCCAAAATAGGTTCACCACCATGAAGCATCATGGACAGATCCTATGAAGTGCCAAATAAAAGCTGCCAAACCTGCAATGGAAAAGGAGCCCCACCGAAATTGGAGTCACCAGCCTCCCCCTGGTGGCCAGATGAAGAAGAGGACAAGGCTCTTGCACCTTTAATAGTTGGGCAGAAAAGTAAATTTCAGTTGGTATGGCTTGCAGGACAAGCATTGCCTCCTGAACTCTCCTCTTTTGCATCTGGCCACTCTACTTTGGGAAAGGACACTGAGATATGGATTGCAAAAGGCTCCAACAGTGCAATCTTATGCATGTCTATTCAGAAGTAAGTCCCACTGAGTTTAATGGTACTAACTCCCAGGGATGTAGGCACACAATTAGCACCTAAATGTTTAATGTGTGATTATTATTTTTTCTGGATCCACCTTACAGTGCTACTTCTTGCCTTTAATGTCACTTCCACAACCTTAATCCAAATACATTTATTTGGCAGTATGTTCCACCTATTTCATTTGCGTAGGATTGCAGCCTAAGGGCATGATCTGGCTAAAGGAAAGGATTTTGAATCCCACAGCTTCCAGCAGGAGTGATTTCTCCCACTAAAATCAGACTTCAGAGTGCTTAGCTTCGATAAGATTGTGACAAAGATTGCTAGCCTAGACTCACTGCAATCCAGAGGCAAGTTAAGGTAATGCTATCTTATTAAAAGCAAATGGGACTTAAGAACCTCTATTAAGTGATGACATCTGTTGATTTCAATAGATTTCAAAACATTAATGTTCTATGGACTGCAATTTTAATATCTTGTGTCCCTTGGTCTCCAATTCACAGTGCTATCACACCCAGCACTCCATTTTGGTGATAGGTCTCGATGACCCATTTGGAAATGCCTGGGGTTTTGTAATACAAAATTGAGGCTTTTGTCATCCTAACCATGTAAGACCCACTGAAGTTGTTCTGACAAGCTGCTAAATAGCAGCAAAATGAAATGCATTATCACTCTCCTGTGAATGTCTCCCATGCAGGGCTGGGGGGGGGGGGAGAGAATGATTTCTGTACAACTTTCCAAAGGTCCATTACGTTATAAAAGACATTTAATCATTCTCATTTATAATTAGTGATGGTAGGTTAACCCCAGTAACAAAAGTTTGCAGCATCCCTCCATTATATGTCTGATTACTAGGACATTCAAGAGCTAAAATCTTTTGCATGCTAATGTTGGGAGAAAAATAATACATTTGTTTTAGTTTAGCAACACCAAGGAAAATGCGATAACTTAAGTAATCCATAATGGATAGGTTCAGGAAGAAAATGACATTGTGAAGAATATGCCTGTTGCTAAGGAAACCTGAATTCAACCCAGCAAACACATTCTTACGAATACAGCTCTTATGGTCTTTGAAGTGTGGTCTCCCACGATGATCTCACGGCTATAACTTTAATTTAATTCAAAGCCTGCTGCTTGATATCACTTCTGTGAGAATTTCTATCATATTTACAAGAGAGATGATACTCCAGCCTGACACAGAAACAGAAAACCATTGCAGTCAAATTCTAAGTGGCCTGCCCTCTGCATGCCAACAACTAGGGAAGATACACACAAGATCAGAAGAACGGTGATTTCTCAGGATAGTACAGAACGATGTGTTCCAAAGAGAAAGATGAAATAATTTTAATAAAAGGATTGTTGTTCCCAGAAAACAACATCTCCAAGTAGAGTTCTCCTCTGCAATATCCCCATCTTGGTTCCACTCTCCAAACACACTAACATGTACTAAACTACTCCCTGTATCCTGATGTCATGCTAGGGAGGTTCACACAACACCGCCCCCCCGCCCCCGTTTGTTGAAGGAATATGTGAAGGGCTGCCAGGGCTGAGCAGGCTACCCCTGCCCTGCTGCCACCAACAATGGATGCCACAGCCACGTCCCTGCTATCTCTTTACTTGGCCAACAAGGGGGAAAGGGCGCTACACTCATACTGAATCAGCCCCCCCCCCCAGCATGCGTGGTGGATGTCCTGGGGCCCTTTCTCATGCTACAAAATGCATGGTTTCGAATGTGAGCAGCGGTGGCAGGAAGAAAGGCTAGCACTCGCAGCTCTACAGTCCACCTTACGCACTCTTTCAATGTGTAGTGTGGTTGTTTGAATCTCCCTGACATGTGTTCCCCACCAAGGCGGCTCCCACACTATGCCCCAGGCTGCTGAGGTGACTAGCTTCAGGAGGCACCACTGGAGGGGGAGGGGGAGGGGGAGAAGATAAAGAAGGCAGGAATTTGTGCCTGAATGCTGCAGCAATTCTTTCTAGAGCGTTGCCCCTAGCAGGGGGCGGCGATGATGGTGTCATTCAGGCTCTGCTTCAAGCAGTAAAGTTTCTTGGTTTGGCACCGTTCCCCACCATCACTAGCAGCAGCGAATAATGGCAGGGATGGGGAAATTCAATGAGCTGGGGCTGTTTCCCCCCCCCCTTTTGTTACGGTGCAATCCAACTGAAATGCCTGTAAGCCTCTGAACTCAGAGGCTTACTTACGGGCATCCTATGTAGAGCAGGAGGAGCGTCAGAGATGTGCTGTTGCACTCAGTTCCTGCTTGTGGGTTTCCCCGTGGGCCACTGTGTGAACAGAATGCTGGACTAGATCGACTCTTATTTATTTATTTATTTATTTCATTTCATTTCATTTCTATACCGCCCAATAGCCAAAGCTCTCTGGGCAGTTTACAGCAATTAACAAGACAGTCCCTGCCCGCAGGCTTACAATCTAAAAAGACACGACACACAAGGAAAAAGGAATGGAGAGCGAAGAAGGGGGAATATTAATGAATACTCCTGGCAGGGCTGGTGGCATGGCCCTGCGCTCCCTCTCTTCTCCCTCTCATCTCCCTCCTCTCAGCCTGCTGGAATGGCTGCTGGTGGTGACAGTAGAGGGAGGAGGAGCCTTCAGGAGGGCGGCCTTTCAGCAGGGCTGGTGGAATGGCCCTGCGCTCCCTCTCTTCTCCCTCCTCTCAGCCTGCTGGAATGGCTGCTGGTGGTGGCAGTAGAGGGAGGAGGAGCCTTCAGGAGGGCGGCCTTTCAGCAGGGCTGGTGGAATGGCCCTGTGCTCCCTCTCTTGGTCTGATCCAGCACGGCTCTTCTTCGGCTCCCATTCTGCATCTCTGCTAGATGGGCATTTTCAGCCATCTAGCTGGGACACTTCGGAGGAGGAGGGAAGGAGGCTGCAGAGGACACAGGACATATACCCTGGCCTCTGCAGTGTCCTCCCCTCCCCCCAGAATGCCCTCTTTACCCCCTCTCTGTGAGGTTGAGTTCCTGATCTTGGAGAGGCAGCCAGCCCAGTTCTTTCCACACTGGCTGCAAGGGTGTGTGTGTGAATCAGAGCATGTATTCCCAGCTCTCCAACCTCAGATCTGGGACTCTAAAGTATCTTAGAGCCCCCTAGATGCTGTCTAGGGGCCATACGATCACTCCCTTATAGACTTAATTTTCTGGGTAGACCTGCCTGCCTGCAGCCTCTCATTCAATTTTGGGAAAGCTTTTGAGGGCTACATTCCTCTGCTGGGTGGGGCCAAAGGCAAAAGGGGTGGGGCCAAGATACCAAAAATACCAGCATATTTTCGCTGCCAGTAATGAAGCCTTCAGAGATGCATTTCAACCTTTTAGCATGGGGGGAATCCATGGAAACAGGAAACCACCAAACAATTGGTGGTCAGGGGAAGGGGCAGTGCAGGAGAAGGCAAACCCCAGAGAGACAGATTAGGACCCCAGGTGGGCTAGCTAGAGTTGGCCCACAGGCCTGCAGCTCAACACCACTGCTCTATGCAGATACTCAGTTAAGTTTTCAATAAGTAGAACTAAAAACGGGTGTGTTGGTGCTGTGAAAATCTGCCCCCCTGGTGAAAGACACTTATGATGAGCAACTAGCTATGGAAGGCACAAGAGCCCTGCCTGAAACATAATGATCATAAGAATTTGTGCACATCCAAACAGTCTCATATCATGTCCACCTAGATCAGTTGCTACAGAAGTGCCTAATCTGAATAAAAGTATGCACTGCCATATGGAGCTTGGCACCTTCATAGGGAAAGGATATTTAAAAGGCTTGCTGCGCATAAAGAAAATGAGCTAGCTATTTGTTTCTGTTTTTAGCTTCCTTGAACCAAAGCACAAGCATTTTTTGGATTGTCAGGATGAGCATATAGTTGTGTAACCCAGTCTTCTGCACTGTTCTGCTCTGGCTGGGTAAATCTCTTTGCTAGGCAAATGCAGGGGCAAATCCAATCGGCAAGTCACTTAAGCAAGCAAATGGTCAAGCACAGTATCACCAGGCTTCCGGGAGAGAAGTCTGAGATGTGCCCAAGAGCAAAACACAGATAAGCAGTCAGATATAACATGCAATCCAAGAAGCAGAGTCAAGCAGAAGTCCATGGGTCAGTAACACAGAGGTTCAATCACAAGACCAAGGGTACAAGGAACTGGTAGAATAATATTGCTCCAGCACTAGCTAAACTGCATCTGAAGGCTTATATAGCCAGAGCTTCCTGAACCCCACCCAGGGCTCAGCTGCAGTTTGTTATAGACCTCTGGAAAAAGTTCTGTCTTCCTCATGAGGAGTCCTCCCTTGTAACCCAGCACCCCTTCTCAAAAGAGTCCTACTGGCTTGACTCTTGAGGTGACAGTGTTCTTGGGGGCCAGGGGGTCACTCAGCCTATGCCTCAGAGATGCAGTCCCCTGCCACTTGTGCGGATGGACCTGTGGCCATCTCCCCCAAGGGCCCAGGCTCCTCCTGGCCTTCTGACATAGGCTGTGCTGGGGTGCTCTTCATCTCTGGGATCTCCAGCTCTCCTCTGAGGAGGATTCCTAGGGATGGACAACCCGCCTGGCGCTCGACTTGCGGCGCGCAACTTGCGGCGCGCAAGCCAAGCGTTCCCGCCACGCGAGTCGTGCACAAGCACCAGCTGAGGCGCTTGCCGGACTTCCAGGCCCCTGGTGCTATGTTGTTTACATAGAAAACGGCCTAATTTGCACAAATTACAGCCTAATTTTCACAAAGTAGGCCATAATTTGCACAAATTAAGCTGTTTTCTACATAAACAAGGTAGCGCCAGAACCCAGAAGTTGCTTTCCACGGCTTGGCTTGTGGGAACATGAGTCGAGCTGGGGAAAAGGTAGGGTGAGCGGAGCTCAGGGAGTTGAGCCCGGTGAGTTCGCTGGACTTCCACCCCCCCCCCCCCAATCGAGCTCTGCGCACATTCCTAAGGATTCCTCCAGTGGGGGTATGATTGACATGTGCTTTTACTCAGAAATAAATCTCACTGAGTCTACAGGGACTTGCTCTCAGGTAAGTATGGTAGTGCAATCCAAAGTTATTTTACTTAGGCAGCCATGCATTTGGAAGGAATAAGCAATCAAGTGCTTCCCAAGGTTTCCCAAGTGCTTAATCAATGTTTGATTTGGTGTCAGCTATCCTGAGAGACAGACTCAGCAGGGGTGACATGAAAATCACAGCCTTGTTATCTCGCTTCCTGACTCCTTCATAACAGCAAATTAGGTTGGTATCAGGGGTGTCCTATAACTTTAACATGTGAGGTCTCTAGGTCACCTGGGGTTTGAGTAATATTCTTGTCATGTTCGAGTTTTTCCATAAAAAGGTGTGTCTTCGGACCAAACTAGATATGATGTTAAATACATAATTGGCAAACACATCTATTGGGGAAAAATTATGATAATATCAGGCATGTGAGGACAATTACCACCAGGACCGCAGTGCATGATGAAGAGAGGAGATTTTGCCATTTCCTTCTCTACTGCAGTTCAATAAAGATCCCCCAATCCCCACTGCTATGAGCCCCAATGGGAGCTTCCCTTCCAGACATAAAAGCAGGGTGGGATTTTCGTTAGGACTGCACTGGGGGGGGGGGGGGAAGTGGTTAGGCATATGGGAAGTTGCCTTATACTGAGAGCTTTTCTAGATGAGGCTGTTAACCCACGCTATCTATGTCTGGTTTTGTCACAGAACTGAGATTGGATCTCAAAACAAGAGCTTTTCCTTACCTACCTTCCTGTACTTTCTGCTACATAACCTCTAGGTGGCGCTGTGGTATAGCAGAATAACGCAGTTACACTAGAAGGGAGTTGCACTTTGTTTTGCGATGAAAAAAAATAGTGGATTTTTCCTGCTCCAAAAACACTGGTGAAGGAGTGCTTAAAAAACAGAAGCAAAACTGGAGGGTCACGATGTTGTCTAAAGCACCTGTAAACAACCAGGAGTAAGGAA
This sequence comes from Shinisaurus crocodilurus, assembly GCA_021292165.1. Taxonomy (NCBI): domain Eukaryota; kingdom Metazoa; phylum Chordata; class Lepidosauria; order Squamata; family Shinisauridae; genus Shinisaurus; species Shinisaurus crocodilurus. The sequence continues at coordinate 106,050,014 of CM037877.1, forward strand.
TTAATTTATGAGTGCACAATAAGAGCCTCATATAAAAAAAGTCTTGAGTCAGACCCTTGGTCCATCAAGCCCAGTACTGTCAACACTGACTGGCAGCAGCGCTTCGGGGTTTCAGGCAGGATTCTTTCTTAGACATAACTGGAGAAACCATCGATTGAACCTGAGACCTTTTGCTGGCAAAACATGTGCTCTATGAGCCATAGCCCCTCCCATCCCCATGCACTGCGATTCTGATGAAAATCACCTCCTCACGTCTGCAATTAATCCCCCCCCCCAACTGACCTGGTTGCCAATGATGCATTTAGCATCACACTTTTTTTTTCTTTTCTTTTAAAATATTTTTTTATTGTGAATTTCTTATAACAAAATCAAAATCTAAAACCGACATTAAAAAAAAAAGTGTACAATCCATACAGGTTAAATATATCAGTTACAATTAATACATATGGAGTTTATACACTTATGTATTACATATATATATATATATATATATATAAATATACTACTGTCAATAGAAATATTTACGCATAAGTTTCAACAAAGGGAAACCAAATATCCCTATATCTATCCATGCGTAGATAGCATCTAAATACCACCCATTCGAAAGTTGAAAGAGTCAATAGATCTCCAATACATTGTGTTATTATCGGGGGTGGCAGTTTATCCTTCCAGTGTTGTAATATTAGCCATTTAGCTGTCATAAGGGAGCGGAAAACCCATTTACCATTTAACCTTGTGTTAGATTCCAAGAAGTGAGTGGATATTTAATAGAACATTTACATCTGTATATATTAGTTTGACACTCAGAAAAGTCTGTTCATCTGCTGGTGGTAGGTGGCAATGAAGAACATACAGTTGTTAGTGTCTTTAGTGATGATAGGGACATTGCCAGAAGAGTGTGTTCTAGGTAGGCCTAACTGAGTTCTAAGTAGACCTAATAAAGAATGGCATTTCAATAAGAGCTGAGCCAAAGTTTCTTTTTCTCACCACTCCTGAAAAAGAGGAGCATTTTATTAAATAGTCACTTATCCTCGACTATTCTTTGTGTGTGTCAGTTGCCATCTTCCTTACATTGCCCTGGAATTATGTATGGTCCAGAGCATTGTAGAAGATGCAAATTGGCTGCCATCCTGCTAACACAATTGTTATTCCTGCTGCTGCTGCTGCTTGGAGTAGAAGCAAAACAAACAAACAAAAAACAACCCTTAGGAAAAAAACATTTCCACTGCAAATTGGCAGCCCCCCCTCCAGAAATTGTTGGAGAACTTTTATTTAGTTTTATTTATGTATTAAAACATTTACATCCTACCCTTCTGATGCAAAGGCACCACTCTGGATAGTTTAAAACATTTAGGGAGCAATCCTATGTATGTTTAGACATAAAAAAAGAGCTACTACTCCCAGCATGCCCCAGCCAGCTATGCTATGCTATGCAGCTATGCTGGCTGGGGCATGCTGGAATCGTCGGTCTTTTTTTTTATTTTTTATTTTTAAGTCTAAACATGCATAGGATTGCGCCTTTAAAAATTTAAGAATTTGTCAGGTTCCCTATTCAGTGAAATGGCCCTCCCCCAATTTTGCCATCCATGACTAGAAATGGGCAGATCTGTCAGACTTGGTCTTGCTAAGGTTGTCAATTTTTGAGGTCAAGACCATTCCATACCATTTCTGCATGAGGTTGCAATTGGGGGGGACCCATATGTATGTAAATTCATACTTTTCATGTGTGCATTTTTCTCAAAGTGCTCATCAATGTATATTTTAAACATACGGTATGTATTTCCCCCCAGCTATTTTATACTGCTGAAATGCTATTTTGTGCACATTTTCACATAATATCCACATTTTGTGCACATTTTCCCTAAGACAAGCTGGAGTAGGAAGCTCAGAAAAATGCAGATTTTGGAATATAACTCTGTCTCAGCTTGAGCTTACTGAAAGACTGAAGAGATGTGAACTGGGTAAATTAAAATCAAAACAAAACTTGATAGAGTGAATTTCATTCCTATCCACGACTGAAATTGTCAGAACCAAATAACTAAAGCTGCAATCCTATACATGTTTAAACAGAAAAAAATGTCCTACAACTCTCAGCATGCCAGCCAGCCATGCTGGCTGGGGAATGTTAGGAGTGTAGGACTTTTTTCTGTCTAAGCATGCATAGGGATTGCATCCTAAACCTGCTAAACATTCTACCAGTGTTTAGTACTAGGAATCATCTTCTAGTATACATGATATCTTTTATTATTTACCTTCTGTATGCCTGATTTTTTTAAAAATCATTTATGATGTTTTTCCTAATAAATATTCTTCTCATTTTGTACAAGGTTGATTGATTTTTTAAAAGTCCATTTAAATCACCCAGAAACAAGCCTGATTTAAATCAGTGATATAAATCAAGTTTCCTGTTTTGTAATTCATATGTTTCCTGAAGAAGCATGCATACTAATTGGTTATTATAACAATTAAAGAATATCTGCCTGCAATGAAATAGAGCCATCCATTACGCTACCCAAGAGCACAATCCGAAACTTCTGGTCATGCAGCCCAGATGCCTTTGGCACAGCAGAATTAATATCTCCTTAGGAGAGCCATCATGGAATTAAGAATTTGTGCTTAGCTCACTTTATAGACATGTGTGGGCCCTAAGCAAGTTTGCTTCCTTGAAGGTTGCCCAGAACTTTCCAGAAGCAAATGTTGATAATTATTTGAAAAACTAGTAATCATTCATTCAGAGAGCAATCCTATAGACGTCAAGCTCGAATGACAGAGGAGTCTGATTTCAGAGCCCTCCATCCATTCAAAGCCCAGCCAGGGACCAGCAACAGAGACAACCATCTTCTGTATGGGCATTTTTTCTTTGGTTAGATTGCCTCAGAGCCCATGTAACTTGCTCACTCTGCCAGTGGTGGGGATGGGCTGCAAATCCAGTGGATCCATAGCCTTTCCCTTCCCAACCCATTGGACTGATCCAAGACATCCATTTCTTTCTTCCCGAGGTCAGAGTTCTGACATTGGAGAGAGAGAGAGAGAGAGAGAGAGAGAGAGAGAGAGCTGCCATAGAGCTTCCTGCAGTGTCTGGAGGGCACTCAGAGAAGAGCCTCCATTGATGATAAGGGCTTGGGTAGGTACATATGGGAAGAGGTGATCCTTTAGTGGCTTTAATCCATGAAAGGCTTTACACTCCCTAGGCAGGGATGTTGAAGAGTCCTTGGTCTCGAGTCACGAGTCGAGTCACGAGTCTTTGGACCCGAGTCTCGAGTCCGAGTCCGAGTCCTTGGTCCAAAATGGTGACTCACGAGTCACGAGTCACGAGTCACGAGTCCTTCCCAAAGCTGACTCCACGAGTCCCTATTAAAATCAATGCATTTTTTCCCCAACAAAATAAGGCTATTTCAGATGTGTGGCTTAAATAAATTCTAGGCACAAGTGTGCCTTTTTATTTCACAACTCTGCAACTGATTTTGGCAAGAACAGACCAGGCAGACAAACCCAAAATGTCTGAAAGGTTGCATTTTAGGAAAATGATTTTAAAAAATAAACTTGCTGTACTTCCTAAAACCTATCCATGTTGCATTTGAGGAACACGATTTTGGAACACGAGTCCTTGGTCTCGAGTCCCGAGTCGAGTCTCGAGTCCCATTGAAAATATTGGGACTCAAGTCCGAGTCGAGTCAGAGGGGGGACTCAGTCCGACTCACGAGTCGAGTCCTCGAGTCCGAGTCCCCATCCCTGTCCCTAGGGTGGTCAGGTGTCCTACTTCACAGAGGAAAATCCTCTATTTTGGAAAGCTTACAGAGGGCAGCTTCTATTTTGAAGGTGTACTCTATTTAAAGAGGTGTACAGTTGAAGTCTGGTTTAAAGTAAAAGAACCATAAGGAAGGGATTCATAGTACGGGCCTGTGGCTCACGCTGGCTCAGCTTGTCTGAGTGTGGAAAGCTAAGCAGGGTCAGGCCTGGTTATTACTTGGATGGGAGACCCCTCCTCTAGTTTCCTGCATTGAGCAGGGGGTTGGACTTGATAGCCTTGTAGGCCCCTTCCAACTCTATGATCTATGGGATAGCATGGCTTTTGAAGTTGTCCATCAACAGTTAGCAATGGAGTTCTACAATAAAAAAAAGCATACAAGAATGTGTATATTAGGGGAAATAATGTTTAAAATGCATTATATTAAGAAAATTGCTTGCAAAAATATGTATATTAGGAAAATGCATACAGAATTGCTTGTATTAGGAGAAATGTGCACAAAAATGCTTATGAATGTTCATGAGAACTAAAAAAAATTCTCAAAGTTTGGGACAAACTGAACTTTAGGCTGGACAAATTCTCAAAATTCGAGAGGAACTGAGCTTAAGATTGGAAAATGGGAAACTGAGAGAAAACAAAACTGACAGATTTGTTTATCCCTACAAAAGTTTTTTTTTTTTTTGGCTAAATAATTTTTCAATATATCTGCTATTGAAAAAAACCAATCAGTGTTTATTCAATCTATTGAAAAAAATGCCTCTTTTGATGCTATCAGACAGCAGCCAATATTTGAATCTAAATGTGTGGTTAACTGTGTTATGAGAATTGATGCCTTTGTTAATTTTATAAATCTGTCATTTTAAGGATGTAACTTCTTAGACATTTGTTTTATGAGTTTGTTTTATGGTTCAAGTGTTTGTATTTTATCCTGACTATTGCTTTAAGTGGACCAATTCTGTACTGTGCAGAACACTGTTTCTCCATAATGTGGAAAGTCTAAAGACTGCCAATTTACACAATAATATATACAATACAATTCTGAGTCACCACCCTTCTACCCTGAGAAGCTGGCGGCACCCAGAACAGCCCCCCCCCCCAAAGATTTACATTTGTACAGGGTGGAAATAACAAGTCAAGACAGGTAACTATGGTACAAATTAGGGCCACATTTATTGAATAATCAAGATCTGTGAAGGGAAAGAAGTGCAGGTCCCTGGCTATACTGGCCAGTAGAGGACTTTTGGGCCATGCATCCATCCCCGAGGGGCGGCACCTGTAAATTGTAAATTCACCTTGCTCCTTCCTCTGTAGCTGCTAAGTTTCATTTATTGTTGCCATTGTTTGTTAGTCGGTCTTGTGTCTTTGTTAGAAATCTGTCATGTAGGCAGTGTCTTCAGTTGTATCCAGTCTCAACAAGGTTTGGGATTCTTCCTTCATCTTCATCTCTCTCACCAAAGAAACTCAAAATTTTGACCATAGTATTAAAATTATCTTTGTGAATGCCTGGGTTCACCCAGGTTTGGGATTTGTAATATCCTTCCTAGTCACATTCCAGCTTCCTGGTTATTTACCAAACCCCTTCCTTTTCCATTATAAAGTCAATTAGCAACAATCCCTTATAGTTCTGTTCCCATTCAAAAATCAACTTTGATGGCACCTAGCCCCAAAGCCCCTGCAGCAATTCTTCCATAATTTGGCAAGTTTCTTACCAAAGTGCACCATGATGACAGTGTCTGCTGTTTTGACAGAAAATTTCTCACCAAACAACAGGGTGTGTGTGTGTGGGGGTAGCAAACTTCTTTTAAGCAAATTCAAACTCTCCTTGAACACCAAAAACCCTGCACCTATCCAAAATTTGGCAGACTTTATCCTCACAGAAGGGGCAATTGTGCCTGAAAATAGGATCTAATTCTGTTGTCAACAGCAACAACACCCAAAAAGGTTATTATAGGCACTTTCCTTAAAAACAACAACAGAATTTAGAGAAGCATCTTACTGATTTCTCTGTTATTTGGCAGGCTGTCCGCCCCCCAAAAGGTCTACTATGCTTACTAAAATCATTCACTTCTGTTAAAAACTAGCAGAACCCATAGCCCCTTGTGGATTTCCTTTGAAAGTCAGTCAGAGACACAAAGCTCTGAACCTTGCTTCAGATTGGACCCTGAGTTCATAGAATCATAGAAAAGTAGAGTTGGAAGGGGCCTACAAGGCCATCGAGTCCAACCCCCTGCTCAGTGCAGGAATCCAGGTCAAAGCATCCCTGACAGATGACTGTCCAGCCGCACCTTGAATGCCTCCAGAGTGGGAGAGCTCACCACCTCCCTAGGTAGTAGGTTCCATTGTCTTATTGCTTCTGACCATCAGGAAATGTTTCCTGATATTTAGGTGGAATCTGGGTTCCTGTAATTTTAGCCCATTATTCCGTGTCCTGAAAACTGGGATGATCGAGAAGAGATTCTGGCCCTCCTCTGTGTGACAACCCTTCAAGTACTGGAAGAGTGCTATCATATCTCCCCTCAGTCTCCTCTTCTGAAGGCTAAACATGCTCAGTTCTTTCAGTCTCTCCTCATAGGGCCTTGTTTCCAGTCCCTTTATCATCCTTGTTGCCCTCCTCTGAACCCTCTCCAGTTTGTCTATGTCCTTCTGAAAGTGTGGTGCCCAGAACTGGACGCAATACTCAAGATGAGGCCTAACCAGTGCTGAGTAAAGGGGAATTATCACTTCACGTGATTTGGAAGCAATACTTCTATTAATGCAGCCCAAAATAGCATTTGCCTTCTTTGCAGCCACATCGCGTTGCTGGCTCATATTCAGTTTGTGATCTACAACAATTCCAAGATCCTTCTCATTTGTGGTATTGTTGAGCCAAGTGTCCCCCATTCTGTAACTCTGCATTTGGTTTCCTTTCCCTAGGTGCAGCACTTGGCATTTATCCCTGTTAAATTTCATTCTGTTGTTTTCGGCCCAGCGCTCCAGCCTATCGAGATCTCCTTGAATTTTGTTTCTTTCTTCCAGAGTATTAGCTGTTCCACCCAACTTTGTGTGTCATCTGCAAATTTGATAAGCATTCCCTGTACCTCCTCATCCAAGTCATTAATAAAAATGTTGAAGGGCCCAGGACCGAGCCCTGTGGTACCCCGCTAGTTACCTCTCCCCAGTTTGAGAAGGAGCCATTGATAAGCACCCTTTGAGTCCGATTCTGTAGCCAATTGTGGATCCACCTGATAGTTGTCCCATCTAGCCCACTTTTAGCTAGCTTGCTAATCAGGATATCATGAGGCACTTTGTCGAAAGCTTTGCTGAAGTCCAGGTATATTATGTCCACAGCATTCCCACAGTCCACAAGGGAGGTTACCCGGTCAAAAAATGTATCAAGAGTTCAAGTTCGTCTTGTTTGTTGCCCATACTCTGGGCATTAGTATTCAGACATCGAAGACTCATTTTTGCTGTCAAATTATCATGGCAGCAGTGACTATGCTCTCCACTGCTGTACTGGCAGAGGCTGAGTTCATACTCATTGAGCCATCTGTACACCCTTTTCTACAATGTTTCTTATCAGAAGATGATAGTGTGAAGGCAGGATTTTTATAGAGATGTATGAGAAATTCATCTCAGTTCATTTTTTATGAGAATTGACCCAGTTCCCACCTCCCAGAACTGAACACAGACCCAACCGCAATCTCCGACTTTTCCCCTACATTTTGTGGTAGACGATCATTGGGCACCGCTGGAGCTGTTCTCTCCATTGTGGCACAGAGGCCTTCTTCCATTGGAACCCCCGAGTTTATGTCTCCCTCCCCTGTTGGATTCAGGGGAGGGAGACATAAACTCATCGGGGGTTCCAATGGAAGTTGACTGGGACAGCCTCCAAACCAGTCAAAATAGGATCAGGCTGTTTTCCAAATCAGGATCTGAATTGAATCTTGTGGTTACTGTACACCTCTACCAGGAGTATATGTGATGCTATGATCCTAAACATGCATGGGTGGAGATTCTTTTAATTCACCATTTTGCACACATACAAATCCAAATCCAAAGGGCAATTAAGACAGGGAAACTTGTTTCCTCATGTAGACCACCTTACCTGCATTGGGAAGACCGTGTGTGTGTGTGTGTGTGTGTTTTAAAATTTCTAGTAAAATAATAACTAGCAGGCTAGCCATAACAATGCCAAACATTAGTTTGTGAGTACCACAAACACACACACACACACACACACACACACATTTTGACTGATCAATGAGAACAATTTCATACACAGGACAAGGCCTCTAATGGAATCAATTCATTTTTATGCATTATAGCCCTTTTAAGTGCATAGGGCTTCTGCTTTCATTGATCTGTCTACTTGTCATACATTAATGTTAATGCAAAATACTTACACAGGGCAATGAATTAATAGTCTCACAGCAGACAGACTGAGGAATCAGGATGACAGTGTGTATAAAATGGATTGGCAAATGGTTTAATCTTTCCATAAATCCATAATTTTTAATCTCAGGCTACAGGAAGGGATTTTGACAAGCCTCCAGGAATATAATTGATATAAATTCTTACTTAGCAGTTTATACCCAAGGTAGCAAATTTGAATTCACTGAATAAATCTTCTTCTTCTTCTTGTTGTTGTTGTTTAGGTAAATAGACAGGATGACTTTGAGCAGGACCCATTAAGATAACTGGTACATCATAAATGTTTAGTAAGGCAAAGCTTCCCCCCCCTTCTTTTTTTAATGTGGCTTCTCCATAATAGGACATATGGGTGGCCTTTTGCAAAACTAAATGAAGAAAGAAGATCATGAGCAGTTAGTTTTCATTCTGTAGAGGAGAAGATAAATCAGAGGGTAGGTTCACCATTTAACCATAGTAAAAAAGAAAGAGAGAAACATTTATTTTAGCTCCATGTTTGATTTATAATAATAGCAAATGATCCATTTGATGGAAGAACAAAGAAAGATGTAACAAAGACTCATTCAGATCAAATATAATCTACATTTCTATAGAAGTAAGGTGAAAGTTATTTAGATAATTTTTCCAACTCTGAAATGGGGGACTTGGGAAGGTTCATGATATACCTTCCACTCATTTTTGCTGTCAAATTATCATGGCAGCAGTGACTATGCTCTCCACTGCTGTACTGGCAGAGGCTGAGTTCATACTCATTGAGCCATCTGCACACCCTTTTCTACAACGTTTCTTATCAGAAGATGATAGTGTGAAGGCAGGATTTTTTTTTTTTAGAGATGTATGAGAAATTCATCTCAGTTCATTTTTTATGAGAATTGACCCAGTTCCCACCTCCCAGAACTGAACACAGACCCAACCGCAATCTGCGGTCAAAGCATTTCTGAGCTTGTGATGCAATTCTGCAGAGAAAAAAAGAAGAAAAAGAAAAATTGTGATAAAAAAATGTGTAGTTGAAAAATTCACATGAGAAATGTGCACATGAAAAATGTGCACAATTGCTGCATACATTTGGAAAAATGGGCACACAACGAAGTTTCATAAGAGAAGAAAAAACACACAAAAGCTCACTATCTGGTATGGGCATGAGTCAGAACAAGCTTTGAGGTGGAATTCGGAGAACCTCTGCAAGCTCCGGTTTTGCTGATTCACACATCCCTAGCAAGCATTGCTTCCTGCTCCGACTCTGATTTGGCTTCATAATGGACTTTTAGGACAAGAACAGGAAGCAATTTTTACTGGCCTCACTCTGGGATCTTCTGGTTGTAAACACTGAAAAACAGCGCCCAGCAGGAGGAGGAAGTAGGCATGCCACTAATGCGGGGGGACACACGGACACTTCAACCCTGCCCCAATGGCTGAAATGCCTCCTCCAATTTCACGGCCTGTGAACAAGATGGCAAAGATGGGTAGGTCATTTTAGCTGAGCCCGCTATTGCAGCGCTGTGCCAGAAATCTCTCCAACATAGTTTTTGACCATTCTCTTTCAATTTGAAAGAAAAAAAAATTGGTTTCAAAAAGAAATTCAAAGGAGAAAACGTTTCAGAGAAATTCTCATGGGTTTGGTTCAGGGTTCTTGTTACCTTTTACTTATGAGGTGGAGGAGGAGTGTGTGTGAGTGCCTTTCGTTGTACAATCATCTCCCTGGAAGCCTGTAGCCTCCTCGGCTTCCCAGACTTCAATTAAAGCCCAGGGGAAGACATCATGAGGCAACTCCTCTCATAGGGCTATTTCAGATCAGGAAGCGCAGGCAGCACGGGAGGCTGCATGCAGTACCCTTGGCCAGCTCACGGTGATTAGGTAAGGTGAAAAAAAGTACCACTAGCACCACCTCTTCCCTGGAGCTGGACACAGCACTGCCCCACCCCTCACACCTGCTACAGGGCTTGCAGGGAAGGTGTGGTATTATCAGCACCTGTGTTAGAGACAAGATGTATGCACAATCACCCCTCAGAAATTTAACATTTGGAAGAACCTGGGGAAGGTGCTGAACTCTGAAGAATGACAACTAGAGCTGAGCCAAAATTACTCAGAAGACATTTTTTCCCCAGACAAGAACTGAGATTTTTCTTTTCTTTCCGCATCAGAAATCAGAGAACACTGCAGAATTTTCTCCAAACTGTCTTCACCATTATTTTTTTGTTTAGGCATCATTCCCTCCCCACTCCCCAAAATGCTCTGGAATAATGCTAGGAATGGGGTATTCCGGAGGATGCAAAATTGTTTCTTTTTCCTAGGTGCAGCACTTGGCATTTATCCCTATTAAATTTCATTCTGTTGTTTTCGGCCCAGCGCTCCAGCCTATCGAGGTCACTTTGAATTTTGTTTCTGTCTTCCAGAGTATTAGCTGTTCCACCCAACTTTGTGTCATCTGCAAATTTGATAAGCATTCCCTGTACCTCCTCATCCAAGCCATTAATAAAAATGTTGAAGAGCACTGGGCCCAGGACCGAGCCCTGTGGTACCCCACTCATTACCTCTCCCCAGTTTGAGAAGGAACCATTGATAAGCACTCTTTGAGTCCGATTCTGTAGCCAATTGTGGATCCACCTGATAGTTGTTCCATCTAGCCCACTTTTAGCTAGCTTACTAATCAGGATATCATGAGGCACTCTGTCGAAAGCTTTGCTGAAGTCCAGATATATGATGTCCACAGCATTCCCACAATCCACAAGGGAGGTTACCCGATCAAAAAATGAGATCAGATTAGTCTGGCAGGATTTGTTCTTGACAAATCCATGCTGGCTTCTAGTAATCACTGCATTGTTTTCAAGGTGCTTGCAAACTGACTTTTTTATAATCTGCTCCAAAATTTTCCCAGGGATTGATGTCAGACTGACTGGCCTATAGTTCCCAGGTTCCTCCTTCTTGTCCTTTTTGAAGATGGGAACAACATTTGTCCTCCTCCAGTCATCTGGCACTTCACCTGTCCTCCATGATTTCTCAAAGATAATAGACAGTGGTTCTGAGAGTTCTTCTGCCAGTTCCTTTATTACTCTAGAATGCAGCTCATCAGGCCCTGGAGATTTAAACTCGTTCAGAGTAATCAGGTGCTCCTTGACCATTTGCCTATCAATCTCAAGCTGCAATCCTGCCCCTTCAGTCTGCTCTTCAGGTTTGCCAGGGGGGTCATAGACCCTCTTTTGGGAGAAGACCGAGCCGAAGTAGGAATTGAACACTTCTGCCTTTTCTTTGTCTTCTGTTATCAATTTGCCATCCTCATTGCGTAGTTGAACCACCATTTCTTTCCTCTGTCTTTTACTATGCATGTATCTGAAGAAAGCTTTCTTGTTGTTTTTAGCATTCCTCGCTAATCTTAGCTCATTCTCAGCTTTAGCCTTCGTGACACTATTCCTGCAGTTCTGTGCTACCTGCCTGTACTCTTCCCTTGTAGCCTGTCCTTCCTTCCACTTCCTATACATGCCCTTTTTTGTTTTCAGGTCATCTTTGAGTTTATTGTGAAGCCACATTGGCTTCTTCTGTTGCCCTCTGCCTTTTTTCCTTGTGGGAATTGTTTGCAATTGTGCCTTTAAAATTTCCTTTTTTAAAAGCTCCCACCCATCCTGGGCTCCTTTTCTCATTAGAGTCGCTTGCCATGGGACCTTACTTATCAGTGTTCTGAGTTTGTTAAAATTGGCTTTCCTAAAATCCAGGGTACGTGTTTGGCTACACTCAGCTTTTGCTCCCCTTAGAATCAAGAACTCAAGTATAACATGGTCACTTTTCCCCAGAGAAAGGGGACTTTCTCACATGTGCACTTTCCCACATGCTTAAGTCTGGATCCAACCCACTAGATATACCCCTGCTACATGTACCCTTGGATTAGATAATTTGATGAATCTTTAGCACCATTTAATTCTATACAAACTGGTTGTCTTATACCCAGTTATTGGCCTGCTTCTAAAGAAAGTTGGTGCAGTTGGTCGCTGCCTGACACTGAGAACGAGCAAGAACAGTAATACTCACAACATGATGGCTTACACTGGCTCAGCTTGTCTGAGTGTGGAAAGCTAAGCAGGGTCAGGCCTGGTTATTACTTGGATGGGAGACCCCTCCTCTAGTTTCCTGTATTGCGCAGGGGGTTGGACTCGATAGCCTTGTAGGCTCCTTCCAACTCTATGATCTGTGAAATCTATGATTGCACCACAACACAGAAAAAACAAGTTTGGGGAAGCAAACTGCTGGAAAAGACTATTTGTGTCCTGTCCAGGCTCCAGGTTCCCAGAGGAGCTAAAGCACTTTCACTTACGAGAAAAGCAAGGCAGAGTCAAATTTGATGAAGCAGGATGGCTTCAGGACTCCTTCAGTATAGATCTCCCAGGATCCTAGTCAGATTTATAGTGGCTGGAGCTCACACAAGAAAATCTGTTGTCTCAGCAATATGCAGAGATCTTCTGAGGCTGGTTGATATGGGTCTGCTGTTAACCGCCTCTGAGGAGCTTGTGTCTCTTCAAGGGCCCTTGCCTAAATTATTTACTCATTTTAAACCACCTATCAGAGTGCACTGCCCTCACAAGAACATGTTACAAGAAAATACTCATTACAATTAATCAGACACCACATATGGGAATGGTGATTCTGCAGCTGCTGGTTACGACGAGTCCAGTAAAGCCATGTCCTCCAGCCAGGAATGTCCTGGGGTGATAGGCAATGGCTCACTGGATGGTGCCTCTTCCACCTCGTCCTCCTCCTCTGAGCCAGGGGGAGGATCAAGGCCAGAAAACATGACAATTAGGGGAGCAAGGATTTAATCCATGCTATATTGGACCTTAATACATTGTGGCTGAAATCTGGGGGAACAGGAGGAAATATTTGGGGGTGCCATCTATGCCTCACTACCCTCTTAAAATCATCGCTGTGGCTTCACATGGTTAGAGTGTGCAAACGCTATGGCTGGAGGAGAAGACCTCTCCACAGAAATGCAATGGATACATGAACGATGGCATATGTTAGTCCCCAGTCCTATTGAAATCAACTGGTCATCAGTTAGCTTCTCTTCTTCACCTGTTCCCAAATTTCCATCTAAACATGGGGTCTCCAATAGCCAAGGTATATCGTATTCCCAGGCATTTGCTTCTATTGTTGAATTGGCACTCTATATAAATAGAAAAAGTGAGAGCTGCGTTACAGAGAATGCGGATCTAAAACATATAAATAATCTTATTGCACTTAGTGTGAAAAAGATTTTTGGCACTGTGACCTCCACTTGGCTCCTTTCTACAGCAACTGCTTTTCTTTTTGCAGTACTGCTTTCTGTTGCTGTATTTCTTGCTGCCTGAATGAGCTGGTGCTACCAGCATTTGGCATTGTAATAACTTCTGTTGCTCAGTTCTATTCCTCCTAGTCTTCTCTTTTCTTGACAGCTAGATACCCATGCGAGGGTTACTATCAATCTAGGATCTAAATGGACTCAGGCATTCAATGGGGTAACGGGAAAGAGATGGTGATTGATGGCAGGTGGCAGAGGAAATAAAATAAAATAGAGTTGTAACTCTGAAATAAGAGTCACAACAAAAAAAAATATTATTTTTTTAATTTGTTAGGCACCTATAAAAGGAGTTCTCTAAGTGCTATACAAAATCAGATTAGAAACATAACAATTATAGATACATACATACATACAATACATCTTAAAATCCCAACCTAGCAACAAAACAGAATCCCAACCTATTAAAACAGAATTCAAATTGGAGGAGCTATAAACAACCAGTAAGAACAGGAGCTAAAAACACCATCACACACTATAGGGACTAAATAACAAGATCTGAAAAAGCCTAGGAGAACAACAACAACAACAACAACAACAACAACAACAACAACAGGCCTAGCCTAGTATCAGGATGACAACAATGTAGGTGTCAGGCAAGCTTCTCTAGGGAGTGCATTCTATAGCCAGAAGGCCACCATCAAAAAGGCCCCCTCTCTCTCATTGTCACCCTCCAAAACTCAGAGGGGGCATTTGGAGGAACTAGAAGGCCTCCCTAGATGACCATACAGCACACACAGGCAACATATGGGAAGATGGATTCCATCAGGTCCCAAGCCATGTAGAGCAGCTCTGTAGGTCCAAAGCAGGGCCTAGAACTGGGCCTGAAATTGCACTGAAACCCAGTGCAATTGGCACACTATGTTCAACATAATATGAAACAACTGGCATAATCTGTTCACATTTCCCATTTACATAACACTTTTAGAAAGTGTAAAGAGCTTTATGTATATGAAGTCTATAACCTGTGTGACAACCCTGTCAAGTAGTTCAAAATGAATGTATTAAATTAAAATTAGAGCAGATTGAGCCCAACTCTAACAGTAATCATGTGCTGCAGTTACTTAGCATCATGAGCAGAATAATCATACCTATTGTTGTGGAGACTTCAGAGCACTGACGTCGGAGCTTCTGGCAAATTCAAATACCTGTTCACATGAACCCAGCAGGGCAGAAGAGAAGGTGGAGCGAAATTTCCATTTTCTCCATCCTCGTGGCTGCTTTTTTTTTTTTTTTAATTAATTAATTTCCTCCCTTGAAACCTCTCTCTCTGTGTGTATTTGCAAATGTCCTTCCATTGATACCAATGGGAGGAAATTGACTGAAACTAGCTCTAGGGCTGGTGTAGATCAGCAGCTGGTTTGGGGGCATGTTCGGGGTCCAGCAGGGCTGTGTAGCCTGTGGCCCACAGTTTCTCCCAGCACAGCCACTGTCCCACTCCCAGCATGCCTCATTTCCCCCCTTTCTGATGTTGGAATGCCAATATCAGGAAATAACTGCCAAAAAGTTTTCCACAGTGGCTGGGAGGGGGGTATCCAAGGATTGATCTTCTCTCCAAGGGTGGATCTCTCCTTCTGCCCTCAAAGGTGGAGATCCCAAAAATCCTCTGGCCTCTGAGATGCCCTCGCAGGGACCCTAGGACTGCAGCCTAAATGATGGACACACTCGTAATTATTCAGTGTTGTGCTGCCAGCAATAATGGATTCTCACAAACATTTTGGACATGGTAAAGCGAACTATAATTAATCAGATTACTTGATTCTGTGAGGAGTGGGTAAAAGTCAAAGGATGGATGAATCCACTAAAAATGAACGTTTTACTGATTGGCAGCCCTAACCAAAAATAATGTCTGAACTGTCTAGATAGAATAAGCAGGTTGAGGACTACTATTGAGCACAACTTTCCAACATTTTTCTTGGAAATAAGGCTGACACCCCCTCTGGACTCTAGTGCTGGAGGCAGGAAGAGGCACATCAACACCATCTCATAAACCACCAAAGTTCCAAAAGCAGATGTCAGGCCTAGCAGTGCCAGCATGAACACCAAATCTGCATACACCAAGAGATCATCATCAAACATCGTCAAAATAAATGTCTCTATGAAGTCTTCAGGTCATAAGCCCTGGCAAAACTATTAAGTTTCCAGCTGTCTGATACAAAGTTTCTCTAGTCTAATCTTTCTTTCTTTCTTTCTTTCTTTCCATTTAATGAGCCTCTAGAGAATTCATCTCAAACTCTTTCCTCCCCCTTGTATATAGTGAGCTAAATGTTAATTATTTCGTAAACGTTTCCTCTTCTGTTTGATTGCCATTCTCAGGCCTGGCTAGACTAGATTTAAGTATTCACAGCATAGCCAAGACAGCCATTCAAGTGGAGAAAATAGAGGTAAGCACTATTTTTCTCCCACTGGGGTTACGATAATTTAGAAAATCCAGAGGGCATAATAATGACTCTGCATGAGACATCAGAGGGGGAACAGAGGATCGATTTGATGTATGACAGTGTATCATGAGAAGTTCATCCCATTCAAATCAACTTGTGGTTGTGTGGAGGGGAAATTTCTAATGTCGAAAGTTGCATGGTTTGTTGCCCAATAGAAACAAAACCCCCCTTGTGAAAACATAAGCAAATGAACTCTGCACCAAATGGAATAGGAAATGTCTATTAAAAAATACATCACCTTTCTGTCTACTCAGAAATAAAACACCATTCAAACATCCACTAGTTTTAGTACCATCTCATTTATATCTCCAGGGGATTTCTGATTAGTCTGGAGGTACCTAAATGGAAAGAAAGTCATTTAATGCTTTGACAGATCCTTTTTTTTTTTCCCCCTTCCCCTGTGCTCTGGATTCTCAAACCAAGCCACAGTAAGTAAGGAGGCAATCCTACGAATAGGATTGTTCCCTAAAGATAGATAGATAGATAGATAGATAGATAGAAAGATATATACGGTAGATGGATAGTGTTTGGGTTAACAAGGGTCAATAGGTTTATTGATTCAAACATCCCATTCTAGAGATGTATGAGAACTTTGTTTCAGTTCATTAAACGTCAGAAGTTGCCCCATTAGCACCCTCAAATGCAAACAAACACACTTTTCAGGCATGACTCACATATTGCCAAGTTTGCGACCATGTTTGCAAAAGGGTCAAACACTTTAAAAAGGTGCATTTTGAAAAATAAAGTAAAATAAAATACACACTTCATGTTTTAGTCGATGGGGGGAGGTACACATTTTGGTGTGCACCTTAAAAAAATGCACCTAATTATTTATTTTAAGACATTAAAAACTCAGTTTTCTTCAAGGCCATCCCCCAAACCAGAACACACAACTATATTAAATATGAACTGTTTTTTATTATATTTATTTAACACTAAATAGCAGCTAGCAATATAAGCCAATTCATCATCATCAGGCGATCACTCGTGACCGAGTAAGATTGTCTTCCGGGATAAAATGATGGGTTGGGTTGGAAGACGCCTGTGCGTGAAACTGTTTTATGTGGGGAGATCGGTGCACAACGAATCACCACACAAACTTGACAGAGTACGGCAGAGATCCAATGGCACGGTTACCCTGACGATTGGAAAACCATTCTCTGCTGCAGCCTTCATCCGCCTTCACAGCCGTTGTAATTTAGGTTTAATTATCTTCCGCCTGTTCACTTACTTATAACTAGGGCAACAGAAAGAAATACAAATTTTCATCACTGCTTTATGCATTTTTTAATAAAATTGTTATAAGGGGGGAAATGCAAATGCAAACATTTGTGGTACTTGGTGGTGCCCTTCCCTTCCCTTGGTGCCCTAAGCATGTGCTTCTATTGCTTAATGGTTAATCCAGGGTTTACTGCCCACCTACATTTTGGCACACCGCCCAGAACATTTAGGCTGGCTACAGGCCTGGCCATGCCCGCTTCCACTTCCCCTGGCCCCACCCTGTTTTCCTCAACCACCAATCATTTGGTGGTTTCCCAGCTTTTTTGCTCATTCTAAATGGTTCAAATCCCTCCCCTAAGGCTCAGTCACTGGCAGCAAAAGCGTTAAGCTGGTTTTTTTGTTTTTGTTTTTGGCCCCACCCCTTTTGCCTTCAGCCCCACCCACCACTAGAATGTGACCTCTGAACGCTTCTCCGATATGGAATCCAGCCCTTGGCCTGAAGGAAGTTCTGCGCCTCCCCCCTTTAGATGGTATTCTGTATGACTTCACTGATTCAAATTGTGCTAAACCAGCCCTGCTGCCTTTGGATGCCCTCCTGGTCATTCTGCTGAGAGCGGCCTCGGGCTTCTACCCTGTAGTCCTGCCTTAATGGCACAACAGCCAGCCCGTCTCTCTCTCCATCTTATTGCCTGCGTTCTGGGTGAGAAACTGAACCATCATTTTTTAAAATTATTATTCCCAACAAGCACAGCATACAAATATAACATCCTTCTCCTCCCTGCATCACCGGCATGAGAAACTGTGATTTTATTTCATCTATTTATATAGAGGAGAAGAGATGATCTCTGTAATCCGAAATGTCAACAATCTGGTCAGGTGACAACCATTCAAACATTGTAGACTATCTTGGAACAGGGAAACAAAAATATTCTAGGGAGAAGTCTAAATCAACACGATGTTTTTTCCCCCAAAAGCTAATATTTGCATGGAGACCTTTGATTTTTACAGATCTGAAAATATAAGGCAAAGAATTCAGCCATCTGCTTTGTGGATCCTCATGTTGAAACATGTTGAAAAGCTGTGCACCACTTTTTACCACCAAATAATAGAATAACTTTCAGCAGGTATAAACTGAACACATTGACACTACTCATTCAAAGAATTGCCTATTTGTATGCTCTAGAGCAGGGTTCTCCAACCTTGGGTCCCCAGATGTTGCTGGCCTACAGCTCCCAGCATACCCAGCCAGCATGGCTAATGGCAAGGGGTTCTGGGAACTGTAGTCCAGCAACATCTGGGGACCCAAGGTTGGAAAGCCCTGCTCTAGAGGCTAAGAGCTAATGAGTCCCCAGTTCAATGTCAGCTCATTCTGCTCTCAGCTGCCACATCTTCAATATAAGGATAATATAATACTACCTGATGTTGTGTAGCATTATTGTCAAAATCACAATGTCATGGAATGTTTTGAAATGCTATACAAATGTATTATTAAGTGCATATTGGAGAGAGCACCATCTTCCTTACCAGCCTGCCTGGTCAGTGAGGTCATCAGATTAGGCACTCCTGGTGGTTCAACATGGGCCTGCAGTTTGTTTGGAGTCCAATCAGAGTAGAGCCTTTAGTTAGTGTAATGGCTCCCTCTCTATGGAACTCCCTGCCTGTTGATGAAAGGGAGGCCCCAACCTTGTTTGATTTCGGGGCTTGCTGAATCCTTTTATTATTTGAACAAGCCTTCCGATTTTATGGGCATAATTTGATTTTAAATATTTTAATTGTGTACTTTGGTCATTTTTTTCTTCTTTTTATTGTTCACCATTTGGGAATCTTGTTAGATACAGTGTAGTATATAAATCATGTAAATAAATAAATAAATAAAAGTAAAGGTGATTTAAGAGAGCCAGTGTGACGTAGTGGTTAGTGTGTTGAACTAGGACAACCGAGACTGAGGTTCAAGTCCCCACTTGGCCATGAAGCTCACTGGATGTTTGGGCAGTCACCAACTCTCAGTTACCTCACAAGTTTGTTGTGAGGATAACATGGAGAAGAGAAAGATCATGTATGCTGCCTTGGGCTCCTTGGAGGTAAAGGCGGGATATAAATGTAACAACAACAAAAGAGTGTTGGGATAAGACTGGGATACCAGGGTTCAAATCCCCATTCAGCCATGAAGCTCACACTGGGTGATCTGGGGCCAATCACTCTTTCTCAGCTTAACCTACCTTGCTGGATTATTCTGAGGATAAGGTGGGGCGAAAAACCATGTAGCCCACTTTGAGCTCCTTGGAGGAAAGTTGGGATATAAATGTAATAATAAAATCATCATCATCACCTTATGTTCCCACCACCTCAGTGGCTTGTCGACTCTATGTAATAAACACTGCTTTTAATTTAGAGCCATATACATCAGAGGGTATTCTGCTTGTTATACAGCTGTCAAAAGGTACAGACCTCCCATTAGCTGTGGGGCGCTATAGTTCATCTTGCAACCCAAGTGGCCAGTTCAGGTACTGCACCCTCCTTTCTTCTCCAGCGTTTTTAGCACAACTCAATTCCAAAGGCACATGGCTGCACAGTGACACATTTATGGTGCTTTTAATGTACTGAAGCAGACTGCAGAATTTCTCATTCATATATATATATATGAATAAATATATATATATGCACAGGACGATCAAATCCGTGTGATAAGCACACACACACTGTGGTGGAAGAGAAAATGCTTTACAATCTATTTTTCACTACACAACCCCTGGTGAATCATGTGTCCATTTAAGTCTTGAGTGGGGCACTCACTGATCTGTGACTAATGTAAGGCATAAGGGACACCTGTGTCTCTCAGCCATATTTCTAGCAGCTCACTAAACTGAAAATGGATATATAACTGCTGGGGGTGTTTCTGACATATGGCAAATGCCAGGCAAGCCATAGTATGGGATGATCTTGGTGCCGGTGGACTTAAAGCTTTGTTAAAGACTGACCTTTCAGAAACCATGCCAGTGTAGCTGTTTCTTCAAATAGCTGTGAGATTCATGAAGTGACTCCTGATCCCAGAAATTGGCATGAAAAAAATGTCTATAGTGGAATCCAAATGCTAGAAATGGGAATGGTACAGACAAATCCTATTAATATCATCATGCTTCTCTAATAAAATAGTTCCAGAGGGTTGATTTTGCTTTTAAGATGCACATCCCTCTCCATGAGTTATCTAAATATATGAATCTAACCCATTTTTTTTTTCTGAGTCTTCCTTGTAACTGTAGTCTAATTGGCACTTCCAACTGGCCTTTTGTGAAATAATGCTGACCTCATGTGGTTACTCTGCTGGTATCCCTGAGCTAATCACCTACATACAGTCCATTATGGCCAACCTCTAAATGTAGGGCAATTATAATACAATCCTACACATGTCTACTCAGAACTAAATCACACTGGGACTTACTCCTTGGCGAGTATAGGATTGCAGCCTTACTGTATTCTGCAGAATTCTTTCCTTTATTTATAGAATTAAGGTCACACACTTAGATGCTGCTCATCCCCACGGATCCAGGATGACCTTACAATTAGCGTAGCGATGGGAGAGATTATCATATTTGCACTTCCCAAAACAAAAACACAAACTGAAATGCAGTTATTTTTCAGTATTCACACTTCTCCAAATTCTACAATGTAGCTCTCCAATCAAAAAATATATACAAAAATGTATGTTTTAGTGAAAATAACATACAAAATGTATTATGTTAGTGGAAATTGCTTGCTAACATCCACATATTTGGCACAATGATGTGCAAAATGCATATACTAGGAGGAATATGTATGATGTGTACAAATTGCCATGCAGACTTTTTTTTTTTTTTTTTTTTTTAAAGGGGATCAAGGCGGTGGTGAATGCCTCCCTCGAGGAGGGAGTGATGCCATCAGCCCTCAAGGAGGCAGTAATAAGACCGCTTCTAAAGAAGCCCTCCTTGGATCCCCAGGATTTAAACAACTTTCGCCCAGTCTCCAATTTACCATTTCTGGGCAAGGTGATCGAGCGGGTGGTGGGTGCTCAGTTGAAGGCACACTTGGATGAAGCCGATTATTTGGATCCGTGCCAGTCGGGCTTCAGGTCTGGACATGGGACGGAGACGGCCTTGGTCGCCTTGGTGGATGATATGAGGAGGGCTTTGGATAGGGGCGAATGCTCCTTTCTAGTCCTCCTCGATCTCTCAGTGGCTTTTGATACCGTTGACCACGGTATCCTCCTGGACCGTCTGGAGGGGTTGGGCTTAGGAGGCACTGTATTGCAGTGGTTCCGGTCCTTCCTCTCTGGAAGGTATCAGAGGGTAGTTCTCGGGGAGGAGGCTTCGGACCCTCGGCTGCTCACTTGTGGAGTGCCGCAGGGTTCCATCCTCTCCCCGATGTTATTCAACATCTACCTCAAGCCGCTGGGAGCTATCATCAGGAGGTTTGGGGTGCAGTGTCATCAGTATGCGGATGACACGCAGCTCTACCTCTGTTTTAAGTCCTCACCGAGGTTGGCCGTTGAAACCCTGTCCAAGTGCCTGGAGTCAGTGGCTGGCTGGCTGGATGGGAAGGAACATGCTGAAACTGAACCCCGACAAGACCGAGGTACTTCTGGTGGGGGACAAGGGAAGGTTAGGGGATGTTGACCTGGTGCTGAATGGGGTACATCTACCCCTGAAGGACCAGGTCCGCAGCTTGGGGGTCATTCTAGACTCCCAGCTGTCCATGGAGGCTCAGGTGTCAGCTGTGAGCCGGGCGGCGCTGTATCAACTCCATCTGATACGGCAGCTGCGCCCCTACCTTCCTAATCACCTGCTCCCATCAGTGGTTCATGCCTTGGTCTCCTCTCGCCTAGACTACTGTAATGCGCTCTACGTGGGGTTACCCTTGAAGACGGTCCGGAAGCTTCAGCTGGTACAGAACGCGGCGGCTCGCCTGATTAAGGGCAGCCGCCGGCGTGATCACATCACGCCAGTGCTTAAAGAGTTGCACTGGCTACCAGTTGCTTGCCGAGCCGAATTCAAGGTGTTGGTTTTGACCTTTAAAACCCTACACGGCTCCGGCCCAGCTTATCTCAAGGAGCGCCTCCAGCAACATCAAGTAGGCCGCTCAACAAGGTCTGCCACGGACGGCCTTCTCCTTATCCCATCAGCCAGAGCAGCCAGGCTGGTGGGGACTAGGAAGAGGGCCTTCTCTGTGGCGGCCCCCACATTATGGAACTCCCTCCCTAGTGACCTTCGCCATGCCCCCTCCGTGATGAGCTTCCGCCGTGCATTAAAAACATGGCTGTTCAGGCGGGAATATGGGGTGGGTTAGGTTTTTAATGAGAATTTTTTATATTGTTTTAATTATTATATTTTATTGTGTTTTATTGTATTTTAATTGTACATCGCCCAGGGTGGCCGGGTGACCGGCCAGATGGGCGATTGATAAATGTAATAAATAAATAAATAAATAAATAATCACAAACTGATGTGAAAACAGGATGAAACAAACAACTTAAGATATCACCTTTATATATGTATATGAATGTGGATTAGTTATTTCTTCACACCTTATCATTAGTGCAGATAAGGCTGTTTC
Source organism: Shinisaurus crocodilurus (assembly GCA_021292165.1). Taxonomy (NCBI): domain Eukaryota; kingdom Metazoa; phylum Chordata; class Lepidosauria; order Squamata; family Shinisauridae; genus Shinisaurus; species Shinisaurus crocodilurus. The sequence continues at coordinate 106,072,737 of CM037877.1, forward strand.
CAGTCTGCTCTGCAGATCTGGGCAGAGTGATGCTGTTTCTGGGCTGGCCAGAGAGGAAGAGGAAGGCACATCATCCGTAATGCACCAGAGATCATTGCGACAGCATGTAGGGGTGGGTGGGGCCTGGCTCTGCCCCAAACCAGACCATCTATTTGTTGGCAGCTTCCCAACCACCCTTCCTGTTGCTGTGTGGGATTAGCCAGTTGCTTTTCTTGGGTCAGAGCAGGACGTTTTGGCTCATCAGCTGATTGGCTGGTGGTGGGCTGGTGCGGAAGCAGTTGGCCTGCTCTACAAGAAATCTGGTTGTGGTTAATTGGCTGCAATTGTTAGTGCATTGCCAGTTATGTAGGTTGATTTGGTCACATTTGACTGGGGTGTGCAGGAGAGGTCAGGATTGGGTGACAGAACCCGAAAAACCACGTGGCTCTAGCACAATTTGCACAAATAGCGCAAGTTGCATTAAAAACATGTGTTTTCCCAGTGGTGTTTTGCGCAAATTCCATTGGCAGTTTGGAAAAAAAATATGCAAATCGCGGTCTCTCTTACAGATAGAAGGCCACGAGCTGGCTCAACTTGCACTGCATCAAGTCAGTGCCAGCGTGTGGACAGGAAACCAGAATCCAGGGGGCCAAACTGAGGAAATCCAACCAATTTCCACCCTCCCAAACAGATTCCTCACACATCCCTAAGCATGCTTGCTGAGGCACCTTTAAGGTGACTGGCCATATTCAAGATCTGCTACTCGAGAGCTGTGTAACCTGGCGGTAGGGTACGGATGGCCTTTGGCACTAATCTGCCTCATTCACTTGGATGAATGGGAGGGAGTGACACAGAAAGGCCACCTTCAGCACCTTCCAAGGTGTGGCCTTGGAGGTTGGAGACTATTTCAGCCCATCCAACACATGGGGCAGGACAGGAGGGCACTTGCCTGAATAATCAGTATCATAATTGCTTATGGGACCCAGTTAAGCTAATCCCACAAATTTAACTCCTTTGCAGATTCTTGTTCAGTTCAATAAATGTGGTTCTGTTTAAATCCAGATATGGTGTCTTGACACTTTCTGTTGATTCAATTATACAATTGATATATAGAAAAGCAATTGTTTTTCTATATATCGCTGAAGAAAAAAAGGAAAGCAGGTTGAATTTCCTAATTGAAAGGGGAGTGAAGATTCACTGTTGCCATTTTCTACCCAGCTGCATGTAAAGATAGCCAAGAGACACTACACTCCAAGCTGCAATATCAAAGATTCTTAATACGTTTCCTTAAAAAATAAATTTTAAAAGACCAAAAAAATACATTGTACACAATGCTACTTGAAAGTAGTTTTCCTTAATTGTTTTATTTATTTATTTATTTATTTATTTATTTGTGTGAAGTTTTATGTCACACATTGTATTTGTTTTATTAGTTTGATGATGATGATGATGATTATTATTATTATACACAGAACCATCAATGTAATGGCCCTTTAACAGCCTTGTCTTGAAAAAGAAGAAAAAAACTAGTCTCCTGTGCCAAAGGAGCTACTGCCTACAGTGGGTGAGACAATGAAGAGGAAAGAATATATGTTCTTTTATATATGCAGTTTATATATGCCTTTTTCAAATACAGCTTGAAATTGCAGGGATTTTGAATGATGGCAACTGGAGATGGCAAAATGGATCAGTATAGGCAATAGTCTATAGGCAATAGTCCCCCAAGGTATATCCCAACACATACCTTGTTGGAATATATATATATATATTTGCCACAAAAGTAGCTGCCTGCATGATGTACAGATTTCCTTTGGAATCTGGCAATTAAGACCTATTTTTTGCAGCTCTTCTGCTTCAAAGTACATTCAGGTAGGGAACCTTTTCCAGCTGGAGGCACAAATTCCATTTCAGAGCCGCTCTCAGGGGTTGCAATCCAATGAGGTGCAGAGCCCATGGCGAAAGGGGTGGGGCCAAAAATACAAAACAAAAATACAAAAAACTATGGCATAATGTAGTTTAAATCTCTTACTGCCAGTAGCTAAGCCTTAGGAGAGGCATTTCAACTCTTTAGAATGGGGAAAGAACTGCGCAAAAACTGTGGAAACCACCAAACTACCAGTGGGTGAGGGAAAGGAGGTGGAGTCAGGGGAAGGGGACAAAGTCCTCTGGGGGACCCCAGAGGGCCATACTGAGATCCCAGCAGGGGTAAATTTGGCCCCCAGGCTGGAGGTTCCCAACCCCTGTTCTACATACCACATTACAAATGACAGTACATGCCAAAACATATTTGTGTGTGTGTGTGTGTGTGTGTGTGTGTGAGTGAGTGTGTGTCTTCCCATTTCTTTCATGGAATGGAAGCAAAGCATGAATATACTAAAGGAAGAGCAGTGGGCAGAAGATCATCCCTCCTTCTCTTTAGGGTTTGCTGTGATCAGCATTGTCAAAGTGTTGCATTTGGCCACTTTGGAAAGCCAGTACTGTTTGCTTTGGAATGGTTGCAATATAGATCCACAAGCCACAAACATACTTAGCACAATTGAAGTCAGGTTTGGGGGGGGGGGGGAATTAAGCAGTGCTGAAAATAACATATAATTGAAATGTTTTATTAGAGCTGAAATGGATTTGCTCCATAAACTTCTCTGCAGATTTTCATGTCAAATATTCTCTGAATATTCAATATTTATTTCATGTATTCACTGAATACTCAAAGACTGGATGGATCTCACCAAATCTGATAGCTGTATTGACATCCAGTGATATTTAGCGGCAATATTTGATCAATGGTATTTATTTGCAAGTATGTGCTATCTGACATGCAGTGGTATTTCACATTTGCCAGTGTTCAATCATTGTCATATGTAGCAACATTGGACTGTTTTAGCTATACATTTATTTATTTATTTATCTATTATATTTATACCCCGCCTTTTTTGAGTTCAGTATCTAGTGCAATCCTTAAGATCCCAATATATTTAGTGTTACAGGATACTAAGCAGTTTACAGAAATGAGTACACATAATTTGAACATTTTTTAATTGATGAAGTATCTGCGTTATATTGATTATAGTGTAGGGTTTTGAGTATAAGAGCATTAGTGCATGTAAAAGTAACCATTGTAAACAAATCTCAGCTCAGAGAAAGTAAATGACTTGATGGGGTGATCCCAAGTTGAGATGGTAATCACTAGGGGATGCTTAAGAAATCCACTCTGTCAATCAATTTTTAATGGATTTACCCAATTTGCACCTCCTGAACCTTTAAACTGAGCTGGGACAGAATTGTGTTCTGAAATCTGCATTTTTGTGAGCTTGTCTTGAGAAAATAAAAACAAAAATGTGCATATAACTGGATGGAGGGTGTTCAACCTGTTCTGGACGGGGTTGCACTCCCCTTGGAGAAGCAGGTTTGTAGCTTGGGGGTCCTCCTTGAGCCATGTTTGTCACTTGAGGCTCAGGTTGCCCCAGTGGCATGGAGTGCCTTCTACCAGCTTTGGCTGGTGGCCCAGCTATGCCCCTATCTGGACAGGAAAAGCCTGGCTTCAGTAATCCATGCTCTAGTAATCTCAAAGTTAGATTACTGCAATGCACTCTACGTGGGGCTGCCCTTGAAGACTGTTCGGAAGCTGCAGCTTGTGCAAAACATGGCGGCCAGACTAATCACCGGGACCAAAAGGTCTGAATATATAACATCTGTTCTGGCCCGCTTGCACTGACTGCCTATATGCTTCCGAGCCCAATTCAAGGTGCTGGTTTTGACCTATAAAGCCCTACATGGCTTGGGACCACAATTCCTGATGGAACATCTCTCCCAACCACAATCTACCCATACGCTACATTCAACATCTGGGGCCTTCCTCTGACTGCCACCTCCATGTGAGGCTCAGAGGGCAGCAACAAGGGAGAGGGCCTTTTCTGTGGTAGCCCCCCAACTGTGGAACAAGCTCCCCCTGAGTAGTGGTGTATTTCGTACCTTTGGGGGGGGGCCTGCCTCGCCTCTCCTCTCCTCGCAGCCCCCCCGATGCCCAGATTCTCCACGGTGCAGAGCGATTCTCCTCCTGCTCTCCGCGCCGCTCGAGCAGCCATGCCAGCAGTGCAGGGTCCCGTCGTGTCATTTCCGGCTGGCCAGAAGTGACGGGACAGGACCCTGCGCTGACGCGACAGAACCCCACGCCGCGTCTTTTTCATAGAAACCAGGGCAACATGGCTTAAAACAGCCATGATAGTGATATTTTTTAAATTGGTTTTAACATTTTTATGTTTTATTGTTTATATTTTTAACTGTATTTCATTGTATTTTTAATTGATTGTTGTACACCGCCCAGAGAGCTCTGGCTATTGGGCAGTATAGAAAATGAATGAATGAATGAATAAATAAATAAATATTGGTGGGGGGAACAGGCACACAAAGTGAGAAAAGCCTGCAAATAAATAAATAAATAACAGCATTTCAGCAATGTAAGAAATGTTAAAAACGTATCTGTTTAAAAATGCATACATTACAAAAAATGTGACCAAAGAAGTACGGATCTCAGTACAGTAATACCTTGGATTGAGAGCATAATTCGTTCCGGAAACATGCTTGTAATCCAAAACACTCTTATATCAAAGCGAGTCTCTGGTGGGCGTGAGCGGGGCCGATTTCGGCCTGCTACGCCTGCTCGAGGCAAGTGGTTACACATCCCTACGTACTTGTCTTGCAAGACCTTGATTGTTTATCAAGTCAAAATTTTAAATTTTTTTTTTGCTTGTCTTGCAAAACGCTCTCAGACCAAGTTATTTGCAATCCAAGGTATTACTGTATTGTATTGTTGAGCCAAGTGTCCCCCATTCTGTAACTCTGCATTTGGTTTCTTTTCCCTAGGTGCAGCACTTGGCATTTATCCCTATTAAATTTCATTCTGTTGTTTTTGGCCCAGCGCTCCAGCCTATCGAGATTGCTTTGAATTTTGTTTCTGTCTTCGAGAGTATTAGCTATTCCACCCAACTTTGTGTCATCTGCAAATTTGATAAGCATAAGAAGGACAGTATTAGACAGGAATATAGGCTGGATGTATATAAATAAGGAAAATGTGACTAGAATCCATTTACACTGTTCCCAGAAGTGTAACCATCATCTTCTGTTGCAGCAAAATCAACACTTTAAAGACTTACAGCACAATCTTATACACATCTACTCAGAGGTAAGTCCCAAATAAGCCTAAGGTTGTAATCGTATGCACACCTACCTGGGAGAAGGCCTCACTGAATACATTGGGGCTTGATTCTGAGTAAACATGACTAGGATTGCACTGTAAGACATCTATTGCAGTGAAAGGTTTTGTGAACTAGATGTAATATAAACAGCAGTTTTCATGACTGATAATGGATAATTTCACATTCATCTTAAATGTCTTCTTTAAGAAAGATTGACCTCAAGAGAATGAATACATCTCTGTCCCTTTTCCTTTGGTTACCAGATTTGCTTATCATCAGTGATCATCCTCAGCAAATAGCTGTTTCAAACAACTGGGAAATTCATGTCAAATTTTAAGTATTTTTTCCACAAGTTATGTTGCAATTAACTATTAATATTTGCTTTAAATTATGTGTAGTTTCTGAAAAGTGCTTACATACCCGTAAGGAGAAATTCATATTCATTAATATGTTTGGACACAAATTATGCCATTCAAGAGAAATATATTAATTTACAAGTCTATAAAAGCAAAGAGTTACATCATGTATCCTTGAGATGTTGCTGTTTTTAAACCCCACCATAATGATTGAAAAGTTTTACTATGGCAAAACCCAACACTTCTTGAAATGCTTTAATAAGAGAAAGGCATCCTCTGAGGCAGGGGTGGGCAGAAAGTCGGTCTCCAGATTTTTTGACTGCAACTCCCAACATACCTGACTATTGGCCATGCTGACAGAGGCTTCTGGGAGTTGAAGTCCTAAACATCTGGAGATCTGCCTTCTGCCTACCCAAGTAGTGGGGGAACATCAGAGGATTTTTTTTCTTATGATAACGGGAAATATATTGGATATATTAATGTTGCAGTATTGCCATGTGGAGTGTCCCTTATCAGGATACTCCATTACACACACACACACACACACACACACTTCCATTTCCCCCTGTCAGTCAGCATTGTACACTCAGTCATCGATTGGGCTGTTTTGGAGTCCTGCACTTTTAGATTTCTTTTTCCTGAAGACTTTTTCTACATCTGCAAACCTGGGAGTTCCCCTGAGCCTGCTGATGCCTCCCTCTTGTGCATGGATTGTGCCATTTTGTCTATATAAGGACCGGCACTCAGAGAACAGAAATTGCTATTAGTATATGTGATGATGCCTTACGACTGCTATCCAGCAAAGAGAACATTGCGGGAACAGCTGTTGTTTTCATATTAAGATTTTAATGACAGAGATATTTTGGGCTTGTTTCGGGTAGAGGCTGAAACTTGAAGCAAATCATCCACATCGCAGCCAAAAGTGGTTTTCCTAGGATAAGGAACAGAAGATAGAGACTGTTCCTGATAAATAGGAATGGTTGGTGAGTATGGGCCAGTCATTCATCTGACCCCACTCAGTTATGTATTTTAGCTAGCTGAGCTCTTCTTCTGGCTTTGAAATTGCTGTGGTCCTACTGGGCTTGTATTGCACCTGCTTGTGAAATTGCATTTGAAGCCTTGAATAAAGTCACCACATAATCATAAAATGCTGCATGTTTTTGTTTTTAAATACAATGGGCAAGAAACCCAAAGGAAACTTCTGCTCTTTCATTGGAAGCTGGATACAGCAAAAGTTTCTGACAAGAGAATAAAAATAAAATAGAATAAAAGAAGACTCTGATTTAATAGAGTTTTCTTTTCAAAAGAAATTGGATTCCAGCTGCAAGATAATCAAGAAGCAGTGCAAAGAATTCTATGTCCCACTTATTATTATTATTATTTTTAAAGATAGGGAATTGCTGCCCCAGCCAGAGCTCTGTTCGGCAGTTGGGCAGCTGAGTGCTTTGAAAATGAGGTCCAGAATGCTCTATGAGGACACTGCTACATGATGATGTAGTGTCATTCCCGGGGGGATTTCTCCCACAACCCCCCCAAGCAAAAGTCATTGATATTGTCCCCCTCAACTTCGTGTGGGACAAATGGCCCCAAAAAGGTGGGGGAGAAGGTCTGGTTCTTTAAACCAGGGGTAGGGAACCTGTCCCCCTCCAGACGTTGTTGGGCAATAGGACTTTGAAAGACTGGGTTGGAGGTGTGAGGTGGAGGAGTAGTTCATTTCCCAGCCAACGATACCTCTGTCTTGTCTGGATTAAGTTTCAGCTTCTTTACCCTCACCCAACACAAAACAGCCTCTAGACTCTGGTTCACGAGTTCGACAGCCTCCCTGGAACGTGGCTGGAATATAGATGGAAACGAGAGGTAGAGCTGAGTATCATCCACATACTGATGACACCTGAGCCCAAACCTCCTGATGACTTCCACCAGAAGTTTCATGTAGATGATAAAAAATATAGTGGACAGGATGGAAACTAGAAGCAGCCCAGAGGCTAATGGCCACGGGGTGGAACCAAAGTTCCCCAGCACCACCTTTGAAGACTTCTCTTCCAGAAAGGACCAGAACCACTGCCTGCCAAGCCTAGTCCAGATAAATGATCCAGAAAGATACCATGGTTATGGTACTGAAAGCCACTACTCCAGAAGAACCAACAAGGTTGCACTGCCCCCATCCATCCACAGGCATAAATCAACAACCAGAGCAACCAAGGCTGTTTCCCCCCATAACCAGGTCTGAATCCTGACTCAAATGGATCTAAATAATTAGTATCATTTTCACAAATGCACATATGCTGGTATTTCTGGTCCTGCCCCTTTTGACTTCAGCCCCAACTACCACTAGAATGCAGCCCCGAAGAGCTTCTCCGAAACTGAATTTGGCCCTTAGGGTAAAACCAATGGGACTTAGTTCTGAGTAGACATCTATAGGATTTCAGTGTAAATGGATTTGAAATGTGAATGTTTACCCGAATAGATTCTGCATTTTAGCCACATGACATGTTCTAAGTTATACATTTAAAATTTCCCTCTCCTCTTTGCCTTACAAAACTGCCACTGCTGAAGGTTAGTTCTGTTTGTTGAGCTTTCCTTATTGACTAGAGTTCTCATCTTCTCTTTCTCTCTCTCTCATTCTCTAATAAATAGCCAATCTCCTTGTGGCATCTTCAAATATTTATTAACTCAGTTTCTTGACATCGTGTCCTTGATTTAGATCCCTCACACAGTCTTTTGTTTGTTAATTATATCTGAATTTTACATTGGAGACTTTGGAAGCACAGCACAGTGAGTGAATATGAAAACACCACCACTCATTAAGTCCAAGTTGCAAAATCACACAAGAGATCCCTATAAAGCAAATGTGTCTGCTATGTACTTTCTTGGGCAACCATAATATGACCATTCTGGTTTATAGACTATATACTCCATTTATTTTTCATTAGCACACACACTGGCAAATTAACAAAATAAATTAGCTTATTCAACAAACATTGTGGCAAGCAAAATGATAAAGCTTAAAAATGGAAAGCTATTTTGCAAATCATTAATAATAATTGCACTCCTAACTGATCAGACTTGATACCTTGTCCTTGATGCATTCCTGGCTTCCTGGGAATTTGTGTTGAACCTCATGTGATCTAGGCACATATTATTTTTAATTACATTTTACCTCAGGCAGCACACATTTCCCCCTTTTATCTTCCCAAACACCTTGTGAGTAGGCTAGGCTGTGTGTGTGTGTGTGTGTGTGTGTGTGAGAGAGAGAGAGAGAGAGAGAGAGAGAGAGAGAGAGAGAGAGAGCAATAGAAGGTCACTCATAAACTTCATGAACCTGGGTGCTCTGGGTCATAGTCCAATGCATAGTCTATTTGTGAAGGAACAAAATTGTCCTCCATTTTTGTATTTAGTTTGGTTTTAGGATATTATGGGGTTAAATGTGTGTGTGTGTGTGTGTGTGTGTGTGTGTGTACCAGTCAGTTTCAGCCAAAAGGTTAATAGCCGTCATGCCTTCCCTGGCATTCCTGCTTGGTATCTCTTCAGCAGAGGAGGTCGACTTACCTCTGGCCCAGGACTCTGGTTCAGCAGATGGAGTGGACCTGTCTTTGGCTCAGGAGCCTCCCTCCCCTGGGAAGTTAGAGGGAGAAGTCCAGGACATGGACCACCAGGCATCAGCAGTGGATCCAGGGCCCTCCCAGCAGAACCCCAACATTACTCCCCCACCACAGGAGAACATGCAGTCAGAGCTAGTGGAGGAACCACCTCAAGCCCTAGGGAACGACGCTGGCTCAAGCAGAAACCCAAGCCCTCCCTCAAAGGAGTGTTTGCCTGCAAGCCAAGGTCCCAGTGTAATAAAGAGCTCTACTCAGGAGCAGGGTGTAGAAGGAACCTCAGACTGCCTGCAGCAGCAGTGACGTGCAGGTGTGGCTCAGCCAAGCCGGCATAAAAGTCTGCTTCAAATGGTGGAAAACAACACGTCACAAGTTGCTCGCAACCTGCAGTCATGGCATTCCTGCTTGGTATCTCTGAAACTTTCAGCTCCTGTTTAACAACTTTGCTCCTGCTTCCTCCTTGCCTTCAATGACTGATTTATGTCTCTTGACCTCGGCTCCTTATCAGTACATGCTTCTTGCTTTATTTTGGCTTTTGATTGATGACCTCCCAGTAACTGACTATGGACTGTTTAAACATTTGCTCTTTGCTGTTGTTACAATGGGTATAATAACTGCTCCTGTGGAAAGAGTGACAGGAATCCATACAGGCCCGAAACGTTGGCTTATGGGACATTGGTCAAGTATGAACTGGAGTAACCTCTGGACTGAGAGTATGAAAGTATGTGAGAGAGAGACTGGGAAAGGTGAATGTCTGAGTTGAAGTGAAGATAACACATAAATGTAAATACAAATAGGAGGTGTTAGCCTAAAGGGATTAACACATGCCCAAGAGGGAATCAGGCTGCAGGTTATGTCACTATTAAGGGGGATGATGAATTTATGGATTAAGGAAAAGCAGGAGGTAGGAGGAAATATTGCAAAGAGTATGGTTAAATAATATAACGTTAGTCAGGAAGAAATGTCTAACTAAGGAGAAAACACAATAGAACAATAGGGGTGCGGCAACCACCCCTCACCCTATACCAACCCAGGTGGGGAATTGTTGTCTCACCTAGTGACTGAGGACACTTGTCTCTCCTCAGGATCTGCCCCGCCACCCAGGAGCACCTCCCAGATAGCCAGTGCCTATCACCACACTGCTATTGGGATGACTACCACCACCATGGCTCTTGTGCCACCCAGCCTGGCAAACTTAATAGAGGCTGTTCTTTCCCACTATTTTATCCCACCTGTTGTGGGAATTTCCCTTCAGGTATGCTGCCATCAAACCCCTCAGTAGTGTGTGTCCCTTGCGAGGCACATGGGGTTAACCAAGACCTTATCTAAAATTATAGGTGGAAAACAGACTGTTTACACACACACTTATTATATCACACACAAAAAACCCCAAAACTTATTTTGGGAACACAGGTAGGAAATCAGGGTCAGGGAACATAAGGAATTAAAGGGTCAAATATCGCTTAGAGTTATAGAGTATGAGTGTGGATGGTGAATTGCTGCCATGCTATCAACGCTTGTATTTAAATCTAAGAGACTATATTAAGGAATCTGTATCTGTTCTATCTTTCATGTAATAAAAATATTCTTGTATTTTCTAAGTGTGTCCATCTGTTTTAGTATAGAGATAAGTAGAGAACCTACACTCTCAAGCAACACACGCTAGACTCCAGGAAAAGATTCCTGCACCTTTCGGGTTAGCGTGGGGTTGGCGCAACTGGTACCAACTAGGGGTACCAACTCTGACACTATCCAATTGTAACACTATCACCCTTGGAACTAGGACAATAGCTTAGAAGTCCAAGTTAGCATGTAGAGGTCAGGAAGCTGGGCACAAAAGCTTCCAGGGTGGAAAGTAGTCAATGTCTTAATGAAAGCGAACCCTATGGAATGCAACCTGGGTTAGAAAATTTAGTCAACACAGCACCATGGTTAATTCGGTACAGATGGAAAAATCTGTCAATTTCAGTTTCTCTCAGTTTCTCATTTTTAGGTTTGGTTCAGCTTGAACTTTGAGAATTTCTCCAGTCTTAATTTTGTTTTTCCCTGAACTCTGAGAATGCTTTTTTAAGTTCACATGAAAACTCATATTATTGTACACAATTCTTCTAATACATGTATCTGTATGCATTTTTCGCTAACCTACATTTTTTTTGCAAGTAATTTTTCTAATGTAATGCATTTTTTAGCATTGTTTTCCTTAATATATGCATTACTGTATACATTTTTTTTTATTGGAGATCCAGTGTGGCGTAGTGGCTAGAGTGTTGGACTGGGACTCGGGAGATCCGGGTTCTAGTCCGCGCTCGGCCACAAAACTCACTGGGTGACTTTGGGCCAGTCACTGATTCTCAGCCTAACAGGGTTGTTGTGAGGATAAAATGGAGAGGAGGATGATTATGTAAGCCACCCTGGGTTCCTTGCAGGAAAAAAGGTAGGGTATAAATATAATAAATAAAATAAATAAATAATAAAAATTCATTCCAATATTTGGAAAACTGAATTTAGAAGGCTAACAGTTTTGGATCACATAGTGGTTCCAAAGTGTGAAATTAGGTAATTTAGGATTAAAATGGAAACTGAACAAATGTCTGCCCCATCCCTATTAATCGGGCACCAGAGTTGAAGCCTGACAGATTTTGGAATTTACTGCCTTTTTAGGCCTCAATACCTGACAGAACATAGGCTTGCTTGGCAACCCTACTGAACCATTATGTCAGAGTATGAAATAGAACATGAAGTGGTCCACATTTGGGTGAATTTTAGTGGTCAGTTTTAAAATGATTATTACAGAGCTGTAGGAATGTGGAAGCACCATCCAGAGAAGAATTTATTGTATGTACAAAACCACTTGGGATAAACTGTTGCAACCAAGCAAATCCTGCACAGCCTTCAGGCAAAATGATGTTTGTTGGTTTGTAGAGCTGTTCCCAAAGAACCTGGCTCAGAGTAACAAAAGATGAAAAGCACAGCTTATTGAAGGTGGCACACCTGTACAAGAGCATGCAGAGTCCTCTAATCGAGTTCTACACTACACCTGAGGGACAGCTATTGCTAAGTGGTCACCTGAGATAATTATTTTTGCCAGCACTAACTTGCATCTAAAAGCACCCCACCTGTGGCCTATGCTGGCTCAGCTTGTCTGAGCATGGAAAGCTAAGCAGGGTCAGGCCTGGTTATTACTTGGATGGGAGACCCCTCCTCTAGTTTCCTGCATTGAGCAGGGGGTTGGACTCGATAGCCTTGTAGGCTCCTTCCAACTCTATGATCTATGAAATCACTAAGGGAGGGAAAGGTTTATATGGGTTAGCTCTTGCTTTCTAGATCTATGTTGAATCATATTTCTAATCCACTGATGTCTTTTGTCTTTTTTTTTAAATTAAGGGGCAACAGTATAACAGTTAAAAATATATCTTGTAACAAGATAGTTACAAGCAGTACATAACATATTCATATCCAAAGTACTAGCTGGTCACATTCATGCTGAGTGTTGCCAACCTACCAGAATTTGATAATAACGTATGAAGCTGCCTTATACAAAGTTAGAGGATTAATTCATTCAACTTAGTGTTCCCCAGCCTGGTGCCCTCCACATGTTTTGGACTACTGCTCCCATCAGGGGATTATGTGAGCTGTCGTTCAAAACATTTGGAGGGCCCCAGGCTGGGGAACACTGATCAAAATGAATTAATGGTCTAACTTTGTATAGGGCAGCTTACTATGCTTTTTGATGAGATGAGGAGAGTTGTTGTCCAAAAACAGCTGGAGGGCACCTGGATGAGAAAGCCTGGTCTGGTTCTACACCACAGGTGGGGAGAAGGTAGATCTGGATCTGCTGGTAGATCTCTGACTGATTTGCAGTAAATTGGCAAGAGTTTACGACTCCCAGTTGTTTAACAATAGCAGCAACACAATGAGCCCCCTCTCCCCCAGTACTGAGGACATGAAGAAAGCTTGGGGGAACCAGGATGGGATTTTTGTGTAGAAGGATTGACTTTTGCACCAGGCTCCATTTGGTGGATTTCAGGGTTCTACTAAAAAAAAAAAAGATCCTGAAAGCCTGAAGTCTTCCCATCACTGGTCTTCACTGTTTAGCAGCTTTTTGGGGTTCTCAGACCAGCATATTTCCCAGCCTGACCTGGAGATACCAGGGACTGAACTTGGGACTAGGGATGTGTGAGGAATCTGATAGGGGGTGAAAATCCAATGGATTTTCACAATTCAGCCCCCTGGATTCTGGTTCGCCAGCTCTGCACTGTCTGGCGCCCACTCACTATGATGCAAGTTTTGCTAGCTCACGGACTTCCGTCTCTAAAATGTGCCGCAGTTTGCACGTTTAAAAAAAAACACACACAAAGGAAATTTGCTCAAATTGCGTAATTTGCGCAATTTGTGTAACTTTACACAAATTGCGTAAATCACAGTATTTTGCACGTTTTGCGCAAATCAGCACCCCAAAAGCAGCAAATGGATCTAGCACGATTTGTGCAAATAGTGTGATTTTACACAAATCATGCTAGATCCACATGCTCTCCGGCATCTGATCTGTGCAAAACATGCAAAATGCCACGATAAAGTTATGCAAATTGTGCAATTTGTGCAAATTTCCTTAGCACTGGGGGGGGGGGAGTGCAAACCGCGGCCCATCTTAGAGACGGAAGTTTGCAGAAAACCCCCTGACTCGACCTGCTTTTGATCATCGGGTCAGAAGAGGGCAGGAAGTCCATCGAGTTCAAATGAGCTGGACTTCCCAGTGTCAGTAGTACCTCCCTTCCTGGGACCTTTTCTATGGAAGGTATGTGCTCTATCAATGAGCTATGGGCTGCCTCTATTGCCTTGATTCTACCTAGTTTCCGGGGGGTCTTTTGGGTGCCATCTGTGACGATAACGTGGCCGGTTATTTAAATTTTATTTCTCTCCCTACCACCTGGCTGTTAGTTCACATTCACTAACCCCGTGGCTGAGATATGTTGCTCCAGGGCATCAGTTCCCTCTCTGTCACAAGATTTCCCTCTCTCATCAGACAAACCCGAGCGGACAATCTGTCTGTGGGAGATTAACTCTCAAAATACCAGGGCTGGTTATAGTGGTGTTTATTTTTTTAAGTAAACATTTCTCTAAGCAGGCACAACTTCTTTTCTCTAACACTCTAAACCCTCAACTAAACTATCTCACACACACAGGCACATATAAACATAGAGCTCCCCCTCCCATCAGAACCCTCTCCAGGTGAGCCCCGATAGGCTGTTGGGCGCATCTACTCTGCCTAACTGTTAACCCATTCATCACACCATCCTATGCAAGTTTAGATGGAAAAAAGTCCTACAGTTCCCAGCATAGCTGGCTGGGGCATGCTGGGAATTGTAGGACTTTTCCCCCACCTAAACATGCATTAGGATTGTGCCTTTTCTGTGTTAGGCAAACATGATAGCCACTATACTTCAGAAATGCACACCTGTTCAGCTGGCGGAATGGTAAGATGTAAAGCCAGAAAAGGTCACTGTGGTGGTCACGATCTTGCCTGGTGTGAGCACACATGCAAGGAGATAGCTGCAGAGCTCAATGGATAGCTTCCTCCCCTCAACCTGGGGCACCACAGCCCACTGACCATTATCCATATGGGGTAGACTGGTGTTTATTCAGTTTTCTAACCCTCCCTCTCCAACTTGCGCCCAGCCTAGAATTTACTCCAAGCTTTGCTACATTCTAATGTGTTACACTTGTAGGCATCTCCGTTTTGATTTTGGCAGCCAGCCAGCACCTATGACCTTTCATAAGCTGTCATCTGTCAAAATACTACTTACCATTGCGTGTCAAGTGAGAAATACAATTACGTGGGACTACTGTAAAATACCATGAAATATAAAATGCTGTTGCATGTTGACGGTCAAATATCAAGAACTGAAATGATGTTTCAGAGGTCAAATATAGATACCAAGCATTTAGTGGATACTTAGCGAGTCTTGGAGCATTCAGAGAGCATGATCTGATGAACATGCAACATTCAAAATGCATGGAGGAGAGCAAATTTGTTGGAGCTCTAGACATGATCTGACTCTCAGGATGAAGAGGAGTAAGATAACGACTCAGTAAAACTATGAACATTGTGCAATGCAGAAAGAGGAGGAAAAATCAGTAGAATGCTGTAATTTTGTCACTATCCACATTAATTACTTAGGATTAGTTTGAATAATGAATAAACGTTTCATCCAACATTCTTAATTAGAAACAGGACTTTAAAATGGTGACAAGATCTAGTTTGAAAGAAATTACTAAATGATCCATTTCATTTTTTGGGGAAAATCCTACTAATTATCTTTCTTTCTTTTTTAAAAAAAAATCCCCACCCCCGCCCTACAGACACATGCTATCTTGCAAGTACTCCATCTCAACTCCTTTGAGTGAGTTCATTTGCATAATGTTTCAGGTACTAATTAGAAAAGTGGATTAACACACACACACGTTCTTGGTATTTTTCACTTCCCCTGGCCTATCCAAATTCTGATTATATCTGAATTTTTACATAGTAGTACTTCTGTCATTTTCAACATTATTGCTTAATTATGGTGAGAAGTTCATTAATTATACTAAGCAATATTGTTTGAGGTGTAAGAAGGTACAAAATCTAGTCCCCCCCTACAAAAAAAAGAAAGAAAGTAAAAAGGTACATTTGCTCTCTGTTCACATGGACCAATGATGAGGCCTCATAGACTTGGCCAGGGCCCCGCGTAAACTGAGTTGACATCCCAGAACTGGTGGAGAGGCTGGTGGCTCCAATGTCACTGAGGCGGTGTATCCACTCTGGGCTTTCGTCTGAACTTTTAAGGAGCTGTCCATGGTGCTGAACCTACTTGGGGGGTTTAGGGGATGGGGTTCAGCACCATGGAGAGCTCCTTTAAAGTTCAGACGAAAGCCCAGAGTGGATACACCACCTCAGTGACATTGGAGCCATCAGCCTCCACTGCCCAGAACATGACCAGGGGGTTCTCTGGCAGGCAGTCAAAGATTTCTTGGCACATTAGTTGATGGGAAAGAGTTCCCAGGGAGTAGAAAGTCTGGAAACTGCTGCTTTTGCTACTTGAAAGTCTTACACTGGTGCAGCTGTAGGTGAGAGGAGATGAGAAGTTGCCACAGCATTGTATTGTATCTCCTGTCATTTGAAGGATCACATAAAACTGCCTTAAGTCAGAGCATTGGTCCATCCGGTCATGTGTTGTGTAGTGCAGCTGTATGTGAGAGAAGAGAAGGAGTTGCCACATGCATCATGGTGTTGTATTATCTCCTTTCCTTGGAAATAAAACTGCCTTAAAGTAAGACAGGCCATTGGTCCATCCCCCCAGTATTGTTTTCTCTGACTGGAAGTAGTTCTGCTGTTGAAGTCCCTCATGCTTTGGGCTGAGCAGACCTTTTGGCTTCCAGGTGTACAACTTGGACGCCTTTTTGATTATGTAATCCTGTGTCCTGTTCACAGAACAAAGTCACACAAGGAGACATTCTCAGGCTGAAGCACATATTGCATTACCCCATTAGCCCAATTCTGGTTTTGGCAATTCAGGTATGGGAGGGTTAAAAAAAAGCATAGTCAAAATGTACAAGTCCTACCCCCAACATCCCCAGGCATGCAATGTCCTCTTCAGACCTTCATGCATTAAGTGTAAAGGTCTGAAAAGGGTTTCTAAGTGTGTTCCTTTTCAATGAGGTCTGTGCAAAAGCTCTTCCCAGTGAATTGTGCCCTGTGGGCATTTGTGTGTGCATGACGTAAGGATGGGTGCCAAGCCTGGCACGCAGCTCGCGGGGCGCTCGGTGATTGCCGCTGCCACATGAGCCAAGCCGAGCCTCCAGCGAGTGCCAGCTGAGGCGCTCGCTGGACTTCCAGGTCCCCGGCACTACGTTTTTCATATAAAAAGCAGCGTAAACTATGTCGAAATAGCTGCAATTGGCGTAACCAGCACTACCTTTTTTTACGTTAAAAACAGCATGAAATACCTTAGAACAACCGCAATTTGTATGATGTATGCAAACTATGCAAATCGCGGTTGTTCTAACATATTTTACGCTGTTTTTAATGTAAAAAAATGTCGCGCTGGTTACGCAAATTGCAGCCGTTTTAACATAGTTTACGGTGTTCTTTACGTAAAAAACATAGTGCCGGAAACCGGACGTTCCTTTCCCCGGCTCAGCTTGCGAGGATGCGAGCTGAGCCGGGAAAAGGTAAGTCGAGCGGAGCTGGGGGGGGCAGCCTGGTGAGTTCACTGAGTTTCCACCCCCCTATTGAGCTACGCGCACAACCCTATGTGTGATCCTCCTCATTATGAAAAGACCTGTCAGAAAATGTGAAGACCCCTATTAAGCATGACAGAGTGACGTTACTTCACAGTATGATGCCGTCTGTTCTGTAAAGTATTTTAAAAAGCTAGGATACCAGAGACTAATTTTAAATTGTACTGTCAGATTTAGACTTCAGAAGATCCTTATCATAGTCAGAATAACAATCAAGATATTTTTGGCAACTGAATTTCTTCAAGGCTTTTTCTGCCCCCACCTTCACTCTTTGCCTACTTGTCAGTGCCACACAACCCATATGTGTAAAATTAAATCTTTGTCACACACACATCCAAAGTCCAGGTATATAGTATTGCACATGTTTAGAAATGCTGCTAATATTGCTAGTCTTTCGATTCCCATGTAAATAGTGCTTAATTGGAAAACTGTTTATATGCCACAGTTTGGGGACTATGATCAAAGTTTGAAATGAGAGCAGCAAGGCCCAGGGGCTTGAGCAACTGAAGAACTGAAGAATGGGTCTCCTCTTGTGTTTGAGAAAAGGAGGCCCTTTCATGAATGATTTGCCATAAACCCTTTCATTAGCAGATATTCATCTCAGAATGTATTATTCTGTCATTGCCAATGTAACTTGAAATGACAGATGGATATTTCCCTTTTGACCTTCCATGTTCCATGAAATTAATGGCCCATTACTCTAGTTGCCTGTTCAGTGATGGCCAGCAATTTGACTAAAATGCTTTTATTGACAGCCTGGTTAATGTTGTAAGTTATGTTTGCAGACTTATTAATAGTCTTGGATCAGTGCATCGAGAAGAGGCAATGGGGAATAGTTTTGCACCAAGGCATGTGTACTATTTTGCAAAAGATATCCATTATTTGTCCTAACGGACAATATCAATGTCCAAATGGACAATGCTAGGACCTGAGGATGCAGACTCTGATGTACGGAAGGGAAGGGATGGGGCTGACTTTTGGTTTGAAGGGGTTGCCCAAAAAATGGATGGATGAATCTGTGCACCTAATATATGCTATTATTATTATTATTATTATTATTATTATTATTATTGAATTCCATTGCAAAATTTGGCAGAGGGCAAATATCAAAGGATAACTGAGTTAGTTAGTGTATTGTTTCAAAAGTGTGGAATTAGGTAAGTTCATATTAAAATGCTAGCTTAACACATTTCTCCTGCTTCCCTATAGCTGGGTCACCCAGCAGGTATCCCTGCTGGCCAAGCATGTGGGGCTCTTCTGGACAGTATTTCTGGCCCCTGTAGTTGCAATTCTGATATTTATACCCCTTGGCTATTTCAAATGTTTGACTGATTTAATCCTCATCAGCAACTGCCCTAACCAGGCATAAAACAAAATAGAAGTGTCACCGTTTCCTTGAAATGTGATAGGTTATCAGGACATACTGACACAGTTTCCTCCTCTTAGAGTGCTATCCAACCAGGGCCGGCGCTACCGCTAGGCAAACTAGGTGGTTGCCTAGGGCGCGCGGCTGAAGAGGGCGCAGAAACGCTGTGCTCCTCTCCGCTGCCGCTGCGCCGCCCCCGCCAGGCCTCCGCCTTCCCGCCCACTGCCACCGCCGCTGCGCCTCCCCACCTGCCCACCCGCCGCCGCCGCTGCCGTGCCTCCCCGCCCACCCGCCCGCCGCCGCCACCACCACCACCACCTACCTTCTCCGCGTCGCGTCACTTCCGGAGCCTCGCCCGCGTTGTTTTGGCGGGAGGAACCAGGGCAACAGGGCTTAAACAGCCCTGTTGCCCTGGTTTCCCCGGCAAAAAACAGAGCGCGGGGGTCCCGTCGTCGCGTCACTTCCTCAGAGGAGGAGGCGGCGGCAGCCAGGGCGGGGGGAAGGTAGGTTGGTGGTGGCGGCGCGGGGGGGGGGTGTTGCAGAGCAGGGCTGCTTTGCTCCGGAGCCCCCCCCCATGGCACGAGAGGGGGGGCGCTAAATATGATTTCGCCTAGGGCGCCAAACTGCCCTGCACCGGTCCTGTATCCAACAGGACTGATGCTCAATAGATTGAAGGCTCATATCTTTGGAGCCCTTTGTCTCCTGTTCAATCTCTAGCAGCTTCAGGTGGATCTGGGAAAGACCCCTTACTGAAGCCTGCTGCCAGTAATTGTAGGCAATACTGAGCTAGACGGACCAATGGTCTGACTCAGTATAAGGCAACTTCCTGTGTTCCTAAAATTAGGAATGCTTGAGCGATTTGATCTCTGCAATTCCAGAGATCTACACACTGTCCTGATCCTCACCTCCTGGACTAATGTGCAAATCAGAACTTAGTTATCTACTGGCTTTCTCTTTTTCCAAATATCCCAGTGTAGTTTTCGGTTTAAAAAAATCCCCAAAATCATATTTTGAGAGAAAATGTGTTTAGAAATGTGTATTTTGACAGAAAACATGTTTAAAAGACTTATTTCAATGCAAATGTTTATATGGATTTTTCTTTTTTAATTTGCAGATTAAAGGACACGGGGAAGCATGGATTCATGGCCGAACACATGCAAAAGTGTCATGGGCTGGAAATAGACTGATTGATTAGTCCCATCCCTAAACATAACATTGACAAGCCACGGGGTGGAAGATTTCTGGATTGTACTAATTTCAAGGGTTAGGTGAGGGGTCCTTTGGTTGAACAACACACCCCCACATAAAAAGGTTCCCTGCATGTAATAAACTATCCCATCTGGGAAAATGGTTTGCTGCACCCCTGACTCTGATATACTAATGCATTTCATGCATAGACTGTGGGCGTGTTTCGCATGACACGGGAACCGCGGGGAAGCAGAAGTCCCCCACGGTTCCCGTGTCATGTGAACACCGACCGGAGGTGCCCCCGCGGGACAGCCACACGCGGGACGCACGCAAAGTGACCATGGGCGGTAGAGGGGTAAGCCCCTACCGCGCGTGGCTACCCTGCCGTGTGAACAGCAGGCGGCTGTCCCGCAGGGGCTGCACAGAGGCGGCAGCCCGGAGCAGCCAGAGCTGCCGCCGCTCCAGCCTGTAGGGGCAAACGGCCCCTCTGGGCATCCTGGGGCCCGCCCCCAAGCGCCGGGAGGCCCGCACTGCGGTGTGGGGACTACTGGCTCCACTGGGGCCTGCCCATGTGCGCGGGGTGCAGGTTGTCTGTGGCGCTCTGCTGGACCCCACAGATCGCCCCATTGTGCCTCCCCGCCCGCAGCCTGGGTCGTGCGAACCGGCCCTGTGTGTTTGTTTGTTTGTTTTACATAGAGAAGCATTCAAACACACACACACACACACACACACACACACACACCCTTGCATGTGAAATGGTACAATGCACTTTTTAACCATTCTGTTCACACAGTGGCCAACCAGCTGCCTACTGGATCCCACAAGCAGGACATGAATGCAACAGCACCTTCCTGCCCATGTTCCACAGCAACCAGAGTACTTAGGCATACTGCCTCTGATACTGGAGGAACCATAGAACCAATCAGGACTAGTAGCCACCAATGGTTTTCTCCTCCATGAATTTGTCCAATCCCCTTTTAAAGCCATCCAAATTGGTGGCCATCACCACATCCCATGGAAGTGAATTCCATAATTTAACTATGTGCTGTGTGAAGAATTACTTCCTTTTATCTGTCCTGAATCTCCCACCAATCAGCTTCATGGGATGACCCCGGGTTCTAGATTATGAGAGAGGGAGAAAAATGTCTCCCTGTCCACTTTCCTCCACACCATGCATAATTCTGTATACCTCTATAATATCTCCCCTTGCTACCATTTTTCTAAGCTAAACAATCCCAACTGCTGTAACCACCTTAGTCTGCACAATGTGTAGAATGGCCATGGTGAAATCTGAAATTTCTACCCCAAAATATTAGCAGTTAAGATCCAAATACAGTCTATCCCCCAAATACTTATTTCATAATAGTGTCTTAATGAACTCTTCTCTCAGTGGAATGCTGACATCTTTATTCATGACTATTATCTCTTCCAAAATTAATACCAAACTCTTTAGCTATGCTCCTATTTCTGATCCATTAGTGTGTGTGTATGTGTGTGTCTGCGTGTGTTTGGTTTCAGATATAAACTATCCACTTTCATTTTCATTTTGACTCTCTTCCTATCTCATTAAGAAGCTATTGCAGGGATTAATTCACACTGGAGCCTTGACACCAGGGTAAACCATTTGACCAAACCTGATAATGATCCTTGCTCCTGACAGCTGTTAGCAATGGAAGGGGCAGCTCTCTTATCTCTCTAGAGTGACCCAAAAGGCTACAGGAATTAAATTAGAATCAATGAACCTTGGCTGAGGGAAACTCCTGAGAGATTCGGCTGTTAGGCTGGAAGAATTTTTTTCTGCTACCAGGTATCTGTATTTCAACCTATGACTTATGATAAATGAAATGCAGTGTTATTATATCCAATCTTTATTTTTAAAAAAACAACGGTGTGCATGCAAGAGAGCAACTTTCATTTCCCAGTCTGGGAAAAGGGTAGCTATGTTCAAATCCATTATTTAGGGCCAACACAATGAAATCACATGGGTGGCTTTGTTTAAAGAACTGGCCTTGAAAAAGAAGCACAGTGCGATTAACTTTGGATACACAAAAGGCATGAAAATTTCCATTAAAAACACAAAACCACATTTCATTTTGCAGGACATTCCTGGATGTTCAGATTGCAACTCTCTAACAGAGGGGTCCCCAACCCTCCAGAACAGTTTGGAGAGGGGCATGTGGGGACTGTGTGGGGATGGGAAATTCATTCTGCCAGAGGTATTTGTTCTGCTGTTGGGTGGACACCATTGGACACAACCCATAGTCTCTTCTGTAATAAATTTAATTTGTTTAAGCTCAAACTGAGAGAAATTGTAATGCTTACCTGATAGATGGAAGGAACTTAGTCAGAGATTGAATGAGTCTACTTATGCTGAATGGTTATAAAGTGTGTGTGTGTGTGTGTGTGTAAGAGAGAATATACTTGGGAGAATGTGTAAGAGAGATTTTTATTTTTTATTTTATTTATTTATTTATTTATTTTATTTAGTTTTTTAAACTATTTATTTATTTATTTATTTATATACCACCCAATAGCTGAAGCTCTCTGTGGGAAGAGACAGCAGGAGAGAGAACATGTGTGTGCAGTGAGAGAGCAGAAATTGGAATGTGTAAGGTTGGAGCCATTGTATGATAACATTTTAATTCTACTATGATTCATTATAGTGCCTCATAATTAATCTTCCTGAGGAGACAGCAACAAAATCCTGTGAGAAAACTCTTCAAATATGATAATGTAAAAATCTGTCAAGCTGGAAATCTGTCATCATGTCCAAGGAAGACAGCACCAATTTGGTAGGAGAAGAGCACATTCAAAGTGAAGTTACAAACAAACACGCTGCTAGCAATGGAAAATGCAGTTAGGATCAAACTTTATAAATATATTTTAAAAATGTGTATTTGTAAGGTAACCTCTATTCTACATGTGTACTTTAATGAGCTTGAACTGGGTTGAGCCCATAAATGAGTCATTTTGATGTAGTGTGGCTAGAATTAAAAAACTCAAGGTGTATTTAAAAATAAATACCGATTTGACCTACTGGGTTTGGGTATTGCTGAATGAAATCTAACTTCCTCCAGACAGGCAGGACAAGCTTCCCCTTCTCTCCTTTGCTGAGGGTTTTGGCAGGGAAGAGGCAGCCTGTGGTGAGATGTGGCAAGGTTTGAACCTCTCATGTAGTGCTGCTCAACTCTTGTGGCAAATTAATTGAATGCCTATTTAGTTGTAGTTTTCTGATTTCCAGCTTGAAGCTCATCCCGATTGGTGCCCATATCAGCTTTCAAGCTTGTTCCCCCCCCCCCATTTGCAGAAGAATGGATGTGTCTTTCGATGCACTTTCCCCCAAAGGTACACACCAATTGTGTGCATTTTTCAAAAGTGCGCACTTTTCCATGAGTAATTTTCAAACATATGTATTTTCAAATGCCTTTTTCTTTCATCTGCGAATAGCATCACACAAGCTCGGAAATGTACAGACTTTGACCTCAGGCTGCATTTGAGTTCAAGAGGTGTACAGCACTCTAATCTGAAGTGAACTGAAAGGGATTTCTCATGCATCCCTAGGCCATCAGACTCGAAACTGGTAAGACTCTGTGCTCTTCTACTCAACAAATGGAATGCATACAAAAGTATATGGTCACTAAAATAGGAGTGTTTGCATTAGAGATGTGTGAGGAATCCATTTGGGGGGTGAAAATCTGTTGGATTTTCTTGGCTCCCCCCCCCCCCCCGATTCCATTTCACCACCCACACGCTGGTGCTGGCTCACTGCAGCGTGAATCAAGCCAGCTTATGGACTTCTGTCTGTAAGACGGACTGTGACTTGTGTATTTTTTGCAAACCGCCAATAGAGATTTTGCAAACTAGTGCTGGGAAAGCATGCGGCTTTAACACATCTACTGTGATTTGTGCAAATAGTGCCAACTGCCAAACCATGTGTATTTCAGCCTTTTTTTGCACAAAACAGCACCCGAAAAACACGTGGCTTGGCGCGATTTGAACAACAGTTTGAAAAAAAATATGCAAATTGTGGTCCATCTTACAGACGGAAGTCCACAAAAAAAACTTCGACTCAGCCCGCTTCCAATCATCGGATCAGAAGCAGGCAGGAAATTTGGCAAACTCAAATGATCAGGATGTCCCTGTTTCAGTACATCCCTAGATGCTGAGGAATGTGTAATGTTAGTTGTGTGATCATCAGTAGTAGTTTTCTTGTTGTGGTAAATTCAATAATCAAAACCAAATAGCTTCCCAAGCAGAGAGAGCACCCTTCCTAAAGCTCAGGTGGGTTGTATTAAATGGAACCTATGCTGGGAAGTCATTGAAGATCTTAACAGGCAAGGGACTCATATGGACAAAGGAATGTTTTAGGAATTTGATCTTTGCAAATTCTGTTATCAACTGACTTGATCTGCATCTCCTGGACTAATATGTAGATTGAAACCATACATGTTTACTTAGAACTTAGAAGTATATTCCATTGAGTTAAGTGGGTATATGTCATGACTGCAGCTTTGGTCACCCCCTGGCTTTGGCACTTCTCGAATGTTCCAATGCAGTTCTTAGCCATAAAAAACTCAACACAAACTCAAAATACCTTCAGAAATGGGTACTTTGAGAGAATATACGTTATGAAATGTGTATTTAAATGTATACTTAATTTTTTTATTTACCTATTGCATATTTAAATATGAATTTCTGTGTATTTTGTCTTCTTCAAACTTTGCAGATTAATGTGGAAAGGGGAATAGACTGAACGTATGGGTAAATGCGTGTGAAAATGACACAGGCTGAAAATAGACTGATCCGCCCATACTTGGTAGGCAAGGAGTTGAGGCAGAGGAAAGAAGCAGTTCAGGAGAAAGTAGTCCCTTACAGATAGTATATGAATGATTGGAGAGGGGAGGGAATCATGTGTGCCTGATCTCCATATGTGAAAACAGCCCCCCCCCCCCGTACAACTGTGTGCAAATAGGGCTATCTCATCACAGTTGGAAAGAACCTAAGGTGGTTTTTGGTTGTTGTTTGTTTGTTTTAACCTGAATTCAGGAGAAAGCAAAACGGACAGATCATCTATCTTTACTTAAGACTCCCAGATGTCTCCACGGTGCATTCAAAAGTATGGCTTGGCTCAATCTCAAATCCACGTATTCCAGATTAGTCCTATTAAAATTGATAAATTTGCTATGTAGCATGTGGGTTGTGGCTTTTGTCTCTTTAGTATGCAGGTGCAGTATACTCTGAGAGCTGTGATCCACCATAATGTCTCTCTTTGGAATGTCTTTTCTACCTGCCACATTATAAAAACAATGAAGCAAAGATTATGTATGCATTGTACACCAGCCATGAGGACAGGAGAACACAGAAGGGTTGGCATGCAGCTTTCATCAGTGGAGAGGCTTTAATTTTGATTTATATCTGTAGTGTTTGGTCCCTTTTGCCCCAACATGACTGCCTGCTCTGCTTCTCAGTAAACAACAGGCAGAGTCCATCAATCTCCCGGGGGGGGGGGGGGAAGAAATTACAAGCTTGTGATGGATTCCTACAAGCTGACAAATTAGTCTACTGTTGCTTTCTGTTAGAAGTGCACTTTAGTGAGCAAAGAAATTAGCCAATAAAAGAGTTATCTGGGGCTCTGCATACTGAAATGTGCCACCTTGGAAAGATTAAATAACTGTGGAGGAAGGGAGGGAGATACATCAAAGAGCTAGAGATGTTTTCCACAAGCCTAGCTCTTTTTGCTAGCCTATTTGAGACTGTACACACTTCTATCAAAATTCCTCTGATATCTTTCCCTACACTCAAAATTTACTTCGATGTACATAATAAAATCAGGTAGTAGCTCTAGTCCCAGGTAGGGATGGTAGAAAATTTGGTTTGTTTGTGGTTTACCAAAATTCAGAAATTTCTTCACAAACAGGACAGAGAACTTGAGATTATTATTTTTTAATAATAATATTAAAGTAAATGTGAGAGAAACCGAAACCTACAGAACCATCTATCCAGGCAGAGGATGGCCACTGTGTAACTGATTCAAAAATATATTACAGGCAGTATGCGTATCATTTAGTGATGCTGCTGATTTTCATAATTAGTCAGCTCATTGGTAAAAAAACAAAACAAAAACAACCTTGTGTGTTCATAATGTTCACCTTTGTAGTGAGCTTGGATCACTGTTTTATTAATTTGTTATTCAGTTTGGAATAGATTTCAAGCTCCAGAGCATGCATGGTCTGTATCTAAATTACGGCATTTCTGTACATGCACTGAGTTTGTTGGACTAACCCTTTCCTTTCAAGAGGAAATGTGATGGTGTCATTTTAACCCTTACGGAAAAGTATGGCATTTGAACTCTTTCTACAAACCAATCATGTTCAAAGAAACAATCCACCTCCATATACCGATCAGCAATGGCTAATAAATGTTAGGTAGAAAGGACATATGGAAATAAAAACCAATCGGGAAGGGGTACATAACATGGTAATGTGTGATGTCATGACACGTTACTCAATTCCAAACTACAGTTCCCAAGATGCAGTTCGATATTGCACATGCACCAAAAAACAACAACCTTGTATACAAAGAATGAGATCTCTAATTAAAGGAGAACTCTCATCCAAGATTACATGGATGAATTCGTTACTTTCCAGGGAAATAACAAACTCATTAGGGGTAAGTTCACCCATCACTATTTATGAGAAATTCATTTCAGTTTAGTTTTGATCAGGATTTACCCAGTTTGCACCTTCTGGACCAAACATGGACCTGGACACAATCTGCAGTTGAAGTCCGTATATTTCCGAGCTTGCAATGTGATTCGTGGACCCTCAAAAATGTGTTAGACAGCATTTTAAAAACTTGCATGAAAAAAATGTGTACTTTTGAAAAATGTACATGAAGAAATACATACTTTTGAAAAATGTAGAAAAAATATGCTTTAATCAA
Source organism: Shinisaurus crocodilurus (assembly GCA_021292165.1). Taxonomy (NCBI): domain Eukaryota; kingdom Metazoa; phylum Chordata; class Lepidosauria; order Squamata; family Shinisauridae; genus Shinisaurus; species Shinisaurus crocodilurus. Next base: position 106,099,639 of record CM037877.1, read on the forward strand.
TGGGAGAAGAATGCACACACTTCAAAGATGTGCACGTGATGCATACATTTGGAAAAATATGCAGGAAAATATGCATGGGGATTGGATTTTCATGTGAAAAGAAAAAGCAAAGTTTGCAATCTGATATGGACTTGAATTGGAATGACCATTGAGATGGCATTCAGAGAACTTCAGCAAGCATGAGTTTTTCTGATATGCACATCGTTGATCATCATCTAAAAAGAATGTTTTTCCCCTTCAGAACTATAGTTTCATTAACATGCAAATTCACACAGATTTAATTGATTAATACATCAATTAAAATGCATATGATTAACCTCAATCCAATGAGGCAACACCTTTAGATGATTCCCACAGGGCAGCTTAACTAGTAAGCTGTGCTAATTGTGTGTGTGTGTGTGTGTGTGTGTGTGGGCGGGCGGGCGGGCAGGCGGGGGGGGGATGCTAGGGAGAGTTGGGCTAAAATTGAGCCAAAATTTCTCAGAAGAGATTTTTGGTTTTTTTGAAAAAGCGGTCCATTTTACCAAATATTCTCTGAATATTTTCTGCTTTTTTGTGTGCGGGGGGCTTTTTTTGTGACAGCTTTTTTCTGCCCTGGAATGCCCAGGAATGATGCTAGCCTGGGGCATTGTGGGAGATACAAAATGGTGGCCAGGCTGCCAACACAGTTGCTGCTGAAACCATAGCAATCACCCACTGCTGATTGGAAGCTCCACCTTCAGGAAACTGTTGGAGAATTTCACCTTTGGCTACAAGCTGGGTGAAGCACTTCAGGAGGCCATTTTCACTCAACTCTAGTTTGGAATACATACCCTTCCCATCAAGAAAGTAGGTTAGCCTTATTTAAACTCTTCTTTGTTCCCCCACAGAGATGTGCCGAGCCGGGGAGAAGCTAACGGTAAGTGCCGTGGGGCTTGGGGGGATCGAGCGGGGGCAAGTTTGCCCCCGCTTCCACCCTGATCAAGATTCACGGACATCCCTAATTTCCTGCCCCCAGGAGCAACTGAGAACGAATCTGTTCCATTTTCTGTATGTATGGCAGCCTTTCAGATATTTGAAGACTGCTGAAATTCAAATTGAGTGGACAACAACTGAAACAGCAAGGTAATGATGAGCCCCTGCTCCCCCTAAATAAAGCATTGTGGCCATTGATACATAAGATCATAGGGTAGTGGATATTTTTAACAGCCCATCCTCCTGTGCTTTTTTCAGCATCCTGATTGGCAGGCTGATTAGCTAATCAGTCTCCTGATTAGCAGGAGATGCTGCTGCCCTGCTTTTCCATGGAGTGAAAAGCTTCACTTACTAACTTCTGCCAATCAAGCTTATGTTAAAGCAGGGGTGTAGAACATCAGGCCAGGGGGCCAAATTTTCCTTCAGCACTGCCCACCATTGGAATGTGGCCCTGAGCACTTCTCCAAAATGGAATGTGGCCCTTGGGCTGAAAGGGGTTCTGCACCCCTGTGCTAAAGGCACAGGAGTAGGTCAGACTGTTTTTTCCCCTGATTAGTTGGCAACTCTCTGTGTTGGTTGCTTTCTCACACTGTCCCAAAGAGTTAATGAACCCAATTCCCAAATCCCTTTTTACTTCCACTTTAAAAAAAATCTACAGTTGGTTTTCTTTTATCACTTTCTCTAAGCACAGAACCATTAAGAGAGGCCTCCCGCCTGCCAAAGTTGCAACTTTTCACACTTCTGAAAGAGGTCTGTGCCAAAATATAAAGCCTGGCAATCCAGAAGCCAGGAGATGAGTTATCATTGAGTGGAAGATGAGAGCACTTTGAAAAGCTGGGGGTAGCTATGAAATATGGAGATGGCTTATTATTAGTTCCGAAATACAATAGCTAGATGGCATTTGAAAAGTGTCAAATAATTTGGAAATGCTTGGAGACCTGACTGAAGATCAAGTTAGTAGAAAGAATAGGAGACAGTGGCAGAACTCAGAAGCTTAGAAACAACACCATGTTGAAAGCTCTTTCTCCAGTTTAGTATGGTAGATTCAAGAAGACAGTTTAGTAGTACTTTGTCATCCACATGTATTCACACATATCTGCAAGACCTTACCTTTGGCCAGAATTATTTCAAGTTCTAATGGATGCCTAGTGAAGAGTGAGACAATGAATGAATGATGCTTTAGGGTAAAAAAAAAAAAAAAAATCCCTCTATAGTCTCTACTGACTATGGGTGACTTACAATGCAATCCTATGCCTATTTACTTGGATGTAAGTTCCACTGTGTTACTCTTATGTAAGTGTACATAGGATCAAGAATAGCTGCAGTCTACACATCAGATCAATTTTATTGAATTGCTAATTTTAATTGGCCACAAGGTGTGGGCATGGCTACTAGCTTAGATCGCTGTTAAAGGACTTAGCCATGGATGAGGAACTTGTTCTGGCCCTCCTGATGTTGTTGGACTCCCAACTTGCATCAATGCTGGCCACTCAATCATCAGATTACTCCAGCGAACAGAGCTGTAGTACAACAACATCTAGAAGGCCGGAGATTCCCTGTCCCTGGATTATTTATTTTATTTATTTATTATATTTATACCCCGCCTTTTTCCCCTGCAAGGAACCCAAGGCGGCTTACATAATCCTCTTCCTCCTCTCCATTTTATCCTCACAACAACGCTGTGAGGTAGGTTAGGCTGAGAGTCCGTGACTGGCCCAAAGTCACCCAGTGAGTTTCATGGCTGAGCGGGGACTAGAACCTGGATCTCCCGAGTCCCAGTCCAACATTCTCACCACTACACCACACTGGCTCTCGGTTAGCCAAATGTATACAGGATTGGCATGTCAATGGCTATTAGACCTGACAGGTAAATGGAATCTGAATGTCATATTCTGGAGATGTGCAATGGAGGAGGGCTTGTAAGCATCCCTGGTTGGTCACTCTTGGAAACAGAATGCTGGACTAGATGGACCTTCAGTCCAATCCAATAGAGCTCTATTTATGCTCTGGTGTAATTTGTCACAGCATGTCTCTTCCCTTATACAAATTAACATATAGAGTTGCATATATTTACCTCCTCTTATGATGGAGAGGTAACTATGTTTTGACAGGGAACAAATATATAAATTAGCCTTATGCACATAGCACCCAGCTCACAAACTACCTTATGTTTATTGGATTGGATCCAAGCTCTGCCTTCTGTGAGAGGAAGGTCAGCTCAGGGAAGGTCCCTCCAACTGATTTTGGGGGATGCCCCATTCAGCAGGGTCTACTGACCCTCAGTGTATCATTTTCAGGGGGGTGGGATGGCTGCCATGGGAAGGAGAAGGCAGGGCAGTCCACTTCCACCAGTACAGTTGATCCAACCCATTTTGTGTAGTAGGGTTGGGATGTTTAAGGATTTCATATATATTTATTTATTTATTTATTTATTCCATTTCTATACCACCCAATAGCCGAAGCTCTCTGGGCGGTATACAACCATTATAAAATTACATAATAAAATACAATTATATAATAAAAATACAATTTTACAATAAAATACAGTATTAAAACATACAAACAATAAAAACATCAAAAAATTTACTCAAACATTTTAAAAACACTTTTTAAATTATTTAAATAGCTAAGACAGATGTAAAAAATAGACTGGATAAAAAGATGACATAACCACCACCCCATGTGCTATTTGCAGCTATTAAATGCCTCAGCATAGAGGGCAGTTTTAACCTGTTGCCGAAAAGATAGTAAAGTTGGTGCAAGGCGAGCATCAGTGGGGAGGCTATTCCACAGTTGTGGGGCTACCACAGAAAAGGCCCTCCCCCTTGTTGCTGCCTTCTGAGCCTCCCTCAGAGGTGGCAGTCAGAGGAAGGCCTCAGATGCTGAGTGCAGTGTCCGGGTAGAATGTGGTTGGGAGAGGCATTTCGTCAGGTATTGTTCCACATTTCAAAGGGAACGAACCTGATGCACTCCTCCTAGACCAATGTGCAGATTGGAACACACATATCCTTCCGATTTTGCAGTTTGCCATATTTTGTGATACAGTTCATCTCGGCTCAAGGAATGTAACAGAATATATAACAAAATGTGTATTTTAGGATGCAAGACATTTTCTCTTTGAGAGAAAATACATTTTGAAATGCGTATTTTGTGAGAAAATATGCATTTAAATAAATCCTAAGAAATATGTATTTAAATAATGTATTTTATTTAAATTTAAATAAATACTCAAATATGAATTTTTGAGCTGATTTAAAAAAAAAACCACTTTGCAGATTAATGCAGAAATGAGGCAGAAGGTGCTTGTGAATATGAGAAGAACTAAGCTGATCCATCCTAGCTGGAGTGGACAGCATGGATTCTAGACTGGGTGAATGTATGCACCAGTTCAAAGTCAGTATTTAACCACAAAATCTATCAGTGGCCACACACACAAAATCCCTAATGTATACTGCCCCACATTCAAAGTGTGCCACTCTCCACCAATATAGAATGCTTACATTCATCAGGAAAATATGACAATAGCTTTGCCTGTGTCTGAAAGGGCAAGGAAGAGAAGATTTGTATTCAAGATGCAAGGGTGCTGTTTCTGTGATGGAGCTCTGCTCTCTACTAGAAGTGTCAAATTCAATATATCGAGAGCCCATCTGATGTTCTGCATCTCACTGGAGGCAAAGGAATGTTAGATGCATGCCCCTGTTAGTGAGCTGTGTCACGGAGCACTCCCCATATATTTTGATGATGATGACATAGCAGTGGAGGACAACAAGAGGCAGGCAACATCAGGAAATGAGCACTTGTGATGCTCATCAAAAAACAGAAGGCAGAGGTGAAGGGAGATGGGGAGATCAAAGGCAAGAGAAATTAAACGCCCCCTTTCTCCAAGGCTTAAGCTACCTGACTCTACTAAACTATTTTGGAACATCACCACGGTAATTGTTAGGTATGCCAAACAAAGAAGATACGAAGTCTTCATCTGCCGTGGTTTTACCCATGAAGAATTCAATGCTGACTTCTGTATTTAGCACAGATTTTGAATCCTTGAGACTGTGCTTTTATTGGTGGGGGGATCCATAATTGAGCCACTGAAAGCCCTGCTGGTGTCAAGATGAAAAGCAGATTTCACCCTTACCATGACAGCATTTCCAAACACAGAACTTTACTCCAGCCTACAAGAGAGAATGTGGAAGAGGTGGATGTGGTACCCAGGGTATGGTCTGAAGGCATATGAGGCAGCCACCTTGCTGAAGCTAAGCAGTTCTGAGTCTGGTGGTCAGTATTTGGAGGGGGACCACTTGGCAACCACATGTAGCCACCTTGAGTTCCACAATGGAAGAAAGGTGGGATATACATGTGATAAGTGTGAGGATGCCACTGAAGAGAAAGGCTCCCTTCTTAGGTGCCACATTCCAGTGACTGGTAGGGCCAAAGGCAAAATGGGGCAGGGCCAATGACAAAGTGGGTGCCCCCCCCAAAAAAAATAAAAGGAAATACCAGCATGTATTAGCTTAAAGCTCTGACTGCCTGTAGCTCAGCCTTAGGAGAGGCATTTCAACCTTTTACAGTGGGGGAAAAGGCCGCCAGAAAACCACCAAATGATTGGCAGTCAGTGGGAAAGGGGTGGGGCCAGCAGAAGGGGTCGTGGCCATCTGGTGAATCCCAGAAGGCTGGATCAGGACCCCAGGTGGCTGAGATCTGACCCATAGGCCTGGGGTTCTGAGACGCCTTCCCTATGGGAATTCTCTAGATTGTACCCATTTTGCAAATGTGTCTACAGTTGTGACTGTACAGTTGGCTCCACGCCCCCAGCCCCAGCCCTTTGCACAAATGTTTATTCATTTATTTAAGTATAGAGAGCCCTTGTCTATTTCAAAGGAGGAAGGAGGGGAAGCAGCCTTGAAATGAGATAGCTTAAGCTCAAAATGGGAGATTTGGTTGGCCTTGGTACACAGACAAACAAACAAATATGCAAGTGGAAATGTATTGAGTAAGTGCTTTCAGAACTAGTTACATCTATTTTTTTCTTTCTACAGCAAGACTATTTTGCTTAGCCATCATGGCCCTGAATGCCTCTAATGAGAGGCATTTGAAGTAGGGGATGCCTAGATGGGTTGCATCACAGCCAGTGTCATGAACTGCCTAGATTGCTCACTTTACTTGTGGGAAATCCAAGTTGAAATCCCCACTCAGCCATAACACAGAGTGGGTGGCCTTGGGAAATCTGTATCTATCAGTCTAGCCTACCTCACAGGGATGCTGTGAAAATACAATAAAATATACATATGAGCTCCTTGGAGGAAAAGTGGGACAAAAGCAACAGTGCACCTTCTCGTATGCTCTCGTTCAACAGGAAACACATTCTCCCACTGCAGCAATAGGGCGTGAATCTCCCATGCACCAGAAGTATGAGGACAGAACACTCACCACTCATGTTTCCTCATTCATTCTTTCCTCCCCCTTTTCCATTATCTTCATTTTGCTCCTTAATACTTGTGTTAGGGTGGCCAGGTGTCCTCTTTTTTCAGAGAGCAGTCCTCTATTTGATGGGCTGTCCAATTCCGCTTTAGAGATAATGAAATACCAGAACTGTTGGCCACCAACAATTCACACCTGGACAGCAGGCAGAACAGGTAGGCACACAAGTCACCTGGACACAGTCCTATTCCTCACACTATGGGGAGATGTACTGTATTTCTATTTAAATTATAAGGTTGATTTTCAAATTTTTATCTATACATATAGATTAGAACATGCAAAAGTTATGCAAATCACTGTCCTCTTTTTTGGTGATGCATGTCCTGTTTTTTTTGGCAATTCATACATGGCCACCCTACTTGTATTTGAGGCATGCCCTAAATTAGATTATTGTGCAGCACATTAAGAGAGAACAGTCAGAATGTGTTATAGCATAAACAGAGCACTGTAGATAGGGATAAAAACCTAAAGATAGAGGGCTTCCCCCCCCCCTTTCTTTTGGATCTCAAGAAATTGAAAAATCAACATGATCCTTGAAACCAGAACAAGTCTTTCCCATTTGAATAGAAAATGTGGCAAATACAGGGAATCACAGTGGAGCATAACTTTCTGGGATGAAACTGCAACTGTGCAAGCAATGACATGCTGGGTTCTGCTAAACAGAGCCAGGAAAGAGGTTAACCTTGAAAGGTGAGGAGCAAATCAAACAGCATGTGATCTGTATTCAGGAGACAGCCGAAGGTCAAAGTTTACTGGAAACTATATTTTGCTTTGCCATAAATCTGACATCTGAAAGAAGGGTAGCAGAGAGAGTAGCATTTATACTTGCTTGTAAATGAGGCCTTGCTCATATGTCCTGGTTGTACAGCTGAAACTGGTTGTAGAGCTGAACTTCTGCAACTTTTGGTTGCTTCTAAAACTCTCCTCAACTGAATTTCTCCCAGGACTTTTTTCAACCGTATTGCACCTTTGTCAGCTCGACTGACTTCCAGTCCAGTTCCAGGCCCAATTCAAAGTGCAGGTGGTTAAGCTTTCAAGCTCTAAATGGCTTTGGGTCAGGCTCAGCTTACCTGGAGCATCACCAGCTCCCCTATATTCCTTGAGGTGATCACGGGAGGCCCTTCTCTGAGTGGCAGCACCAAGTGAGATCAGGTGGGTGGCTATGGGAGAGAGGGGTCCTTCTCCGTGATACCACCCAGTTGCAGAATGGCCTCCTTAGAGAGGCTTGCTTGGCACCTACTTTGTATTCTTTTGGGCACCAGGAGGAAACTCCCCCCCCCCCTATTAAAAAAAATTATCCCATGCTTTTCAGAGCCCTTAAGGACTTTTTAATAAATTTTGAGGTTTGGGATTTTTAAAGTTTTAAGACCTGTCTGTGTTTAATTTTATTCCTTATTCTTTGTTATGTGTTTTATATTGTAATTGTATTGGTCATATTATATTTTAACAACTTTTTATGTACACCAGCCAGAAATAAATAAAATCAAAATACATTTTGGAGTTCTGAATTATCTGGTCTTGTTTTTGAAGTGGAATTGACTCACTAATAGAATGTACACATTGATAAAACACTGAAAATGATAACTTGATGTGATCATACATATGGTCGTATGACGTTTCTTGCATCATTTAAATGAGGTTTTCCTGTGTGTGACGCTTACAGCAACACTGTGCTGCTTAAAAACATGCTAATTAGTTATCAGTAGCAGAAATGAGATTTTCTCACTGTAAGTGAGACCTTCTCACTTCTCATACTGCAACCAAATGTTGCAGTATGGAGCATTCCTGTTCATTGCCCTCCTCCAAGATACTCAATTCCAACCCACACAAACTGGTTTTACATCCCTGCCCCAGTCAGCATCCCATGGCCAATAAGCATGCTCAATCCCCACTAGGCAGTTTTGGGGGCTTCCCCCATTCGTTTACTTTTAAAATAGATTTTTCTTTGTCTACAGACCTTGAGGTCCTGCCTAAGGACTTGCCATTTCCTCCTCCTTGTGCACTTACATAAGCAATGGCAGTATGGCACTTATGCTGGAACATCAGAAATATAATGAATTGTGGTTTGTTCCCACGTACAAACCCACAGTTTGCTGCTTTAATTGGGAAATCTGTTTTGCACAAGATTTTGCACAAGTCACTTCTCTTTTGCTTTTTAATTAGTTGGTGAGTACAACTGTTATCCCTTCCTAGTTGGCCTTGGAAGAATATTGAGTGTTGCCAAGGCAAAATTAGTAGTGAAGTCAATTAACTTAGAAGTGAATTTGACCCACGCCTGAGCTGAAACATCTGAGAAGTGTCAAGGGAAGCCAAAACACTTTTGGTACGTATGACTACTGACATTTATCTGTGTGAGTGTGTATTCTACAAAAACTGTACATCCCTAGATGGCCTCCAAATTTCACCTAAGTTTTGAGGCAAATTTGGAGGTTCTTCTTCAGGCAAAGCAACTAAGGGAGTCAAAAGACTTTGTATTAGACTGTCAAATATACTCATGGAGGTTTCAGGCATAGCTGGGGAGAAGGTAATGATGGTAGAAGATACATGGCATCGAAGTGATTGTCAGTGTTGGGGTATGAACAGGCAGGAGCACAGAAGGCTCATCATGGTCCGCATCTCAGCAGAAAGGGACTGGTGTTCAAATGGAAATGCTGTGACAGTTCCTGCTATAGGGGTAGTCAGAACTGGGGAGGCAGGCAGACAGAGACTGGATAATAGGAAGGAAGTTCAGGAACTCAGAAGATAGACAGACAGCCAAAGCCCAAATTTGGCTGTGTGGCCCAGGCTAAAAACTGGTCTCAAGTAGGGAAATACTTATAGCCATTCCAGGTGCAACCAATGGACTGTTCGGGTGACTGATACAATACTAGAGTCTGGAAGAATAATAACATATTTATTCCAGCCTTCTCTCTGGATCTCTAAAATGGCTCACTACAAGGAGATAAGGTCCCCAAGTCATGAAATAACAAAAGGTAGATAGTAAGTAACCTTGGTTTGGTCTGAGGGTGGAACACTCTGAGTCAAGGGGAGAAGACCCAATCAGGTTTTGTGGTACAGCCATGTAATAGAGCCTAGCTTGCTTCTTATGGATCTGAAGGTGGAACCCAGTGGTTTCCTGCAGATCTGGGGACAGAGTCCAATACAAAAACGATTTATTCACCTTAGGTGTACAGCTAAAAAACAAAATAGAGGGGGAGGGGATGGCCTTTCCTGTCATATTTCTGACAACTGACCTGAAAGCAAAAAGATTGGTGGGGTTGAGTTTTCTTCAGCCTGTTGGCAACCTTACAAGAAGCAGAAAACCACAAATCAAGAGGCCCTTGGTCCTAGTCAGGACCAGCTCCAGGTGTGAGGAAGGCCTTGGCAAATTGCACTCTGTGGGCCCCACTGGTGGCAGCAGGGGCGGCTATGAACTGATATTTAAATTCCCAACAGTGCCCCAGAGTACTCAATGCAGTGCTGCCCCCAGGTATTATAGGAAGTTTAAACAATGACGCATGCTCTAGGTCACTGTGGGAAATTTAAAATGGTGGCCCCCATTTTAACTTCCCACAGTGCCTCACAGCAATGCTGTGGAATGATAGACACTCCAAAGTATTGTGGGACATCTTAAATGGTGGTTTAGAACTACCCACCACCCAGTGTGCATGGAGACTGGGGTGTGCTGGAGCCCCCCAGCTCAAGTCTGCTGAGTGCTGCTGCTAGACTTAGTTCTACTCTGGTTGCTCTTGACAGTGATGGGCAATGCTTGATTATGCTTCCCTGCACATGACCAACAAGCTATGGACAGGAAACTGGTGCACACTGCAACTTGCAGCACAATGGATTTGCAAATCAGGCCAATGTAAAATCAATTGACTCTTCCAAATCCTCAGAAAGTATACAGCTTCATTTACAGTTAAACCGTTTCCTCCACTTGGTTAATTAGCAGTCAATGCCATGACTCAAATTAATCTAAACTCTGAAATTTATTGTGCTACAGCAGTTAATTCGAAGTGACACATGGGTACCTTTCTTATCTCTTTAGTCCAAGCAACATCTTGTTATTTCACAAGCTCGCTAAAAAAGAGAAGTCACTATTTGTTGCCAATCCAATTAAATATTTCCATTTTATTGCACATACTGAAGTTGGAACTGAGTGTTTTTCCCCCTTAGAGAGGCAAACTGAAGGAATATTCATGGTTTAGAGGTAAGACAGACTGGGAAGGTGCTTTTACATTTGGAGGTTTAAATGCTCCATAATAATAGATGACTAACAACTTGAAATACATTTCAGGTTAGATTAGGAAGAACAAAACAAAACAATTTTGTTCCTCATTTGATCATTGTGTGCTGCTGCAAGTTGAATACATGTTATTTGTGCAAGAACCTGAATGCAGTTAGTTAACTATCTATAGCCTGCTTTTCTATTACAATAATAAATCACAGCAGCTCACAATAGTAAGAAATACAATAAAATGTGGACAAGCTGAATAGATGATGGGGGAAGCAGTCCTGTATTCAAATGGCCCTCCCCAAACCCACAGTGCCAACAATTGCTTAAGGATGCCCATATGAACTCAGTCTGCCATGGATCAGCATGTCTGCTCCATGTCCTGGTTCTCTTTTATTAAACATTGTTCTTTTTGGCTTCACAAGATACATTTTTAAAAAGTGGGAGTGGGAGAGATAGATCTCAAAGGAGGTACAAAATTAAAGGTGGAGATTTACAAGATTCTCACATTCTTCTTGTCTACATCTGTTAAACACACGGTGGATAATCAAAAATCAAATATCATAATGTTGTGTATCAGACCTGTTCCAATAGCCTTTTCCTAACAGTCAGCTTGACGCAGAGCAAGAAGAAGTATAATCGAGTCTCAAGGTTTTCCCAAGTGTCCCCATTTACATGAGTCAAGTGGTGTCATGGTGGCAGCCACTGGAATCCATACCAATAAAATCAGAGAGATGGAGGAGACCTTGTAGGACAGCTAGTCCAAATTGCTAGTCAGTGCAGGAAATGCATAGGTAGAACATCCCCAACAGATGGCTGTCCAGCCCCTGCTTGAAGATCTATAGGAAGGAGATCCCACCCATCCCAAGCAACTGTTTCCATAGTCAAACCACTCTTCACATTAAGGATGATGCTGGTGGTGGTGGTGGGGCTGACCTCCTGCTAGGTAGGATTGCATCAAATATTCATTATTTTGATCTCCCCCCCCCACTTTTTTAAACTGCATATTCAAAAACTGCATACTGCAACAGATTTCTTGAAGTTTAACCAGAAACTATGTAAAAAGGAAAAGAGCAGTGACTTGTGCAAAATCCTGAGCAATTAAAACAGCCATCTTTAATTGCTTGGTTGGGGGAGTAAGTCCAATTTAACTCAAAGAGACCTACCGCTCTGAGTAAACATCAGTTGTATTGTGCTGTGTGTCAATTTAATGCTGGTCAGAAGTATCAGCTTTCAGTGTGGAACAAGTCTGGGTAAAACGCAACAGCCCTGCAAAATAGTGCATTGCTAAACTGTTCCGTTAGCAGTGCTAACGTGGAACAAGTCTGAGCAACGGCCTCCTCTCAGATTTGTCCCACATTGAAAGATGGTGCTTGAAATGAGAAGGCATGCACAATTAAACTAGTTCTCCCAGTACTCACTGGACAATCACATTTAAAAACAAAATAACAACAAAAAGAAAAACAAGAGGTTGCATCTACAGACATCGGGGGTGTGTGTGTGCATGTTTCAGGCTGAAAGGCAGAGAAGAAATTATTCTATAAATACAAATTAAAATCCATATGTATTATTTTGCTTCAAAATTCACCACACCTAACAGCACCCCTATTATTATGAACAAGGACAACATACACTAATGATAACACCTGAACTAATTTAGCAACTTACATGAAAACTGACAACCCAGAAAATCCAACCCTTGCAAAAAATTGCATATCAGCTCTTGCAGATAAATGCCCTGAATGTGTGGGGTCACTTCTTGCTGGCATAGAAATAGCTGTGAAGATAAAATTGGAAGTTTTGCACATCCTTATGGCTAGGTTATAATGAATTATAACGTGTACTTTAAACATTGATGCCTCAGACAGTGCTGCAAACCAAACTCAGTGAAATATGTTCTCTTTCTTTCTGATGTGCATTTTTATGCGCATTGATTCACAAAACAACAGGAAATATAAGCACAACTTTCAGCACAGATCATGTGTAGTGCTACAATTTGCAGTTTCTTGTTGCCGCCATGAAGGAACTGATAGAAAGAGGAGCTGGTTTGTGTGGTGCTGGCACAGACCTGTAGCAGCATGTGCAAACCAATGGTTAGGGCTGCCAGCTGTCTAGAAACAGGGGGAAAAATGGCCTGGCTAGTGTTTTGGCCTGGAGTTAGTTGCATGGCTTAAAAAACAAACAACTTCCCCCCCAAAGGCCCCAACCCCGAGCATTTCAAACTGGTTGCAGGATAGGATGTATGACGTCAGCTGCATAATTTTCACTTGGTGGGTGGGTGTACATACTTCATCTGTGTAGGCCAGGGATGTATGAATCAGCAAAACTCAACCTTGTTGAGGTTCTCTGAATTCCACTTCAAAACTTATTCTGACTCATGCCCGTATTAGATTACGAGTTTGTTTTCTGTCTGTGCATGAATTGTTGTGCGTATTTTCATGCACATAATCCTAAATGTGAACCTATTTGTAATACACGTTTTTTGAAATGTATACATTTTCCTCCCGTTGATTACAGCATATTTGTGTGCGTTTTCCAAGAGAACCCATATTTTCACGCATAATCTTCAAATGTATGCATGTTTTACACTTTTTTGTTGGTTTGTTCCACGGATTGAAATGTACAGACTTCAACTGCAGATTGCTTTTGGATCCACATGCGGTTTCAGGAGGTGTGGAATGGGTAAATTCTATTCCAAAAATGAATCAAAACAACTTTTTCATTCTGCATCAGTGTAGGTATGAAAATGTGTATGAATTTTTGTGTATATTTTTCCTAATATACACATTTTTATGCTGACTTTTTGGTAATGCACACAATTTTTGCAAGCCATTTCCCCTATTATAATGTGATTCTGTGCATAATTTTCACTACTGCATGCATTCTGTACGGACTTTCCCCTAGCGTATGGATTTTTGTGTACACTTTCCCCTAAGGTACACTTTCCCCTAAATGTGTTTGTGCACATTTCAGTGGAGAACTGTATCTCAAAATTTGGAAAAATGTGAATTCAGTGTGCAGCTGTGTTTCAGTTTGCTCATTGGTTCAGGAGATGCATATTCAGAAAATCTGTGTAAAAATTCAAACAGAAAGAATTTCTCACTCATCCCTACCTGTCTTTAGCTCTCCCCCCTGACTTCCTCCAGGAACTAGAACTTTTGAAATCTAAAACTGACAGGCCTCTCAGTTGCATCATCCGTTCACATTACATCAGACCACTGTAGGTTTCTGCTGATATTCCAGTTCCTTTATCTGATGACAAGTATGGTTGGTTTCCTATTCAGTTCTTTTGTCAGCTATAAAATGTGTCATTTCCTCCAAAATCACAATAACCTCACTACCACATTATCTGTATATATTAAATGGGGATATTATGCTTCTCTAACATATATATATATATTTTTTACAATGAAGTGAAAGCATGGAGGGGAATAGGCAGGGGGGAATAGGCTAACTAATACCAACCATTTCTCTAAAATGTTTCAGCATTACGTGTTGCAGGAAGAAGGTCGTAAGTCGAAGTGGTTTTAGTGTTCTCCTTTAAATCAATACACTCATTTACAGTAGCAAAATGAAATTCAGAGGCTGCTGCTAAATTCAAGGTAGAAATGATGATGATGATGATGATGATGATGATGATGATGATGATAATAATAATAATAATAATTAAAATCTCTTCTGGGATTAAAATGGAAGAGAGATTCGGGCTCTTGCAAATGTGCAAACTCAAGGTAAGAGAATCTGAAAATACAGAAAACAAAGTGCTTTCAAGTTGTATCTATGAAACAAATGAATATATTGGAAGTGGTTGCATTATAAAAGATTTGCTAGGAAGTGGAGCAGCCTTTCCGCTCTTGCAGAGAGCCTCAGCTGTTTACAAACTGGGTGTAGGGATTGGGCTCACTCTTTCTACAGAGGAGGATCTGGGAACAGATTCTGATCATGAGGAGGAGGAGGAGGAGATGCCTGGCTGGGAAGGAATCCAACAGGACAAGCAAAACTATGACATGCAAACCTAGGCAAGAAAGGTGGCTTGTGTGGCTGCCATTTTCAAATGCTACCACCATTAACCTACACCCTTGGAGAAATGTTGCAAACACTGTAGAACAGGAATGGGCAACTTGTGGCCCTTCAGATGTTTTGCCCTATATCTCCCATCAGCCCTAGCCAGCACAGCTAATGGTGAGGAATGATGGGAGTTATAGGCCAAAATAACTGGAGGACCAGAAGTTACCCATTCCTGCATTAGAAGAACAAGCTGCTGGCCTGACTGAAGAGCCAGTGGTTCGGGAAGGCTGGAGTTGAAGAGGCTAGTGGGCTGTTGCCATCTGCAATAGTACCTGATAGGTCAACTTGAGTTCACAACCACTAATGGTTTGGAATGCACACACAGGCTTAAGCCTGGGCCTACATGTGCAGTAGCCACTGCGCTGTACCTTTCCCTTGTGTGTTGCCAATGGGTTACCCAATGGGGAGCAGTGTGTTTAGTGCTAGGATGGCAGCCTGTTTAAATATGTAGTGAGTTGCCACTGTTCAATTTCATTGAGGTCATTTGCTTTCTTCCTTCCCAATAGCAATTCTGGGAACTCTGCACAGTGGTGGGGCCCAGTCAATAGGGTGGCTATGTGTCCTACATTACAGCGAAGAAGCCTCTCTTTGAAGAGCTGTTAGAGAACACTCCTCTGTTTGGAGGTGTCCTCTATCCAAAGGATTGTCCAGTGGTTTAAAAATAAGGAACCATAAGAGCAAGGACCTTGATGTTGTCCATCAACAGTTAGGACAGCAGACTGAGCAAGGCACTCTGGTCACCTGGTCAGTCTTGCACACCATCGTGAGATGCACTGTATTTCTATTTAAATTATAGTAATTACTTTAAATTTTGAATTTATACATATAAATTAGCACACACCTCTTTTTTGGTGATTAGATGCCCTCTTTTTTTGGCAATGTATAAGTGGCCACCTTACTAGCCAATAGGAATGGGTGAGAACTTTGTTTTAACTCATTTTTGGTAAGAATTTAGCCAAATTCACACATCTTCCTATTCAGGATGGAAAGAACTTAAAATTATTATTTTTTGTTAAATGAAACTGGGAGAAACTGAAACTGAAAGATTTGTCTATCCAGGCCCAGAGCTTGGAGCGCTTAGCTCGTCAAAGTCTAGCTTGGAGTCAGGCTCCATTGCCACCTCTTTTTTTCTGACAGGTTCCTCATCATTAACAGCTGCAGGGCAAGCAGGTGCAACATGGTCATCTTCATTCTTGCAGTAGCTGTGCCCAGTGTGGATGGGTGAATTTTGCTTCAGTTTGGTTTTGATAAGAATTTACCAAAATGTGCAAATTTCCTCAAGAGAGTGTGAGATTAAAAATATCAAATGCAGGAGAAAGCAAAATTGACAGGCTTGGCCATCCCTTACCACTGATGCAGAGCTTGTCAACAACTCCTGGGGATGTGTGCGGAGCTCAATTGGGGGGTGGAAGTCTGGTGACTTCGCTGGGCTCAACCCCCCCCCCCGAGCTCCGCTCACCCTACCTGCTTCCCTGGCTTGACTCACATTCTCACGAGCTGAGCCAGGGAAGCGACATAAAATCGCAGCCATTTTTAACGTATCTTACACCATTTCCTAGTGTTGGACTGGGACTCAGGAGATCCGGGTTCTAGTCCCCGCTCGGCCATGAAACTCACTGGGTGACTTTGGGCCAGTCACTGACTCTCAGCCTAACCTACCTCACAGGGTTGTTGTGAGGATAAAATGGAGAGGAGAAGGAGGATTATGTAAGCCACCTTGAGTTCCTTGCAGGAAAAAAGGCGGGGTATAAATGTAATAAATAAAATAAATAAATAAACAATGTAGTGCCTGGAACCCAGAAGTCCGGCAAGCGCACTGCAAGTCGGTTGGGGTGGTGAATCGCCCACCTCTAACAACTCATGGCAAGTGCAGGAGACTGAGCTCTAGGACTTGCCTTCCTTCAAGTATAGGATAGATGATAATGTAAACAATACATAGATGTGTAGTGTCTGTTGGAAGCCACAGTTCTGTGGAGAAACACATTTTTATTTTATATTATTATTATTATTATTATTATTATTATTAATAATAATAATAATTATTATTATTATTATTTTATTTATATACCGCCCAACAGCCGAAGCTCTCTGGGTGGTTCACAACAATCCATAAAAACATGCAATACAATATACAATAAAAACATTGTACAAAATTTAAAAACCAGATTTATGAATGATTCAATAAAGCTGGCTAGGGGTTCTGGCTAAAGTACTAAGGGTGCGATCCTATGCATGTTTAGATAGAAAAAAAGTTATGCTGGCTAGGGCATGTTGGGAGTTGTAGGAGGGTTTTTCCCCCCTGTCTAAACATGCATAAGAGTGTGCCCTAAGGAATTGTTTGGGTATCTCAGAATAAAAAGTCATAAATCTTGATCGGTAAAGAAGGCCTCCATTACTTTGGCATTGAAGATGAGGTTTAGTGGGTGATGTAGCACTTCTATTTCTCTTTCAGAGTTGAAAAAGATGAAAGATTGTGTTGGGCTGTGTGTGCGTCAGATATTGGAATAATAAGATACAGACATGTATATGTGCACATATATTTGTGTGCCACAAATAGAACTCACTCCTGTCCTGTGTGTGAAAGATAAGGAAACCATTTGTTCAACACTTTAAACCAGATTTAGTGTGATATTATCCAGTAACTTCAATCAATGGGGCTTTCTGCTACAGGAAAATTGGCTTCACTGTGTTGAATTCATGGCTGCACAGTGATATTCCTTAACTAAAGAGGCACAGGAGCTGCCCTATATTTCTGCCATCCCCAAGAGCTCTAGTATTTCTGATTTCTTCTTTCTTTCCATCTGTGAGGATGATGATAAAGAAGAAAACCATAATAATTTCATTTTATACTGTCAGCTTACCGATACATTTACACCACTTAAAATACACACAACAACCACAGAAAATCCATACTGTCATGATGTCATCGAAAAGGTTTAGCAGGTCTAAAAAGAATGGATATCATTTTTATTCAGGTTTGATGTGAAAAAGAAACACCCCTTTTCATTAGCCTGGCTGTAGCTAGCATGCTTACGGTAAGTCAACTCAATTTCTTTCTCGGCAACAGTCCATAATTATTGATATCACCTTTGAAACAAAACAGGCAAATGAGGATGTAGTACTTAGGACCCTTTAAAAAGTCTGCTAAAACCTCTTACTGGGGTCTTTACACCAGTCTAATCCAGCAACTAGAGCATTAATATCCCAAGCCCATGTAACAAGTATGTCTGTGGGGATGGGGGGGATCGTAGGGATGTGTGAATCAGCAAAACCTGAGCGCACTGAAGTTCTCTGAATTCCATCTTGAAGCTCATTCCAACTCAAGTCGATATCAGCTGACAAGCTTTGTGTTTTTTTCCACATGAAAATTTGTGCATGTTTTCATGCATTATTATTTTTTTACTGTATGCATCAATTGTGCACATCTTTGAAATGTATGCAGTCTTCTCCCATTGATTAAAGTGTATCTGTGGACATCTTTCAAAAGTATGCATTTTTTCATCTGCATTTTTTCAAATGTACACATGCTAGTGAACACATTTTTGGGTGGGTGGGTCTGTGAATTACACTGTAAACTCGGAAATGTATGGACTTTGACCGCAGATTGCTTCCGAGGCTGTGTTCTGTCTGGAAGCTGTGAACTGGGTAAATCCTGATCTAGAAGGAACTGAAATGAATTTCTCATACATCCCTAGGGGGCAGCCTTGTTGCTAAAGGGATGGCCATCTGCGGTGCATTGCTAAAGCTACAGTCCAGTGAACTGATACACTTGACAGTGTGAATGCACAAAAATAAAGGCTAAAATAAAAGAAATGTCAGAAGTGTAGATATATTTAGTGTGTGTTGCAGCAAAAACAATAAAGAGCTCCACAATGTCCATTGCCCTACAGTGGGCTGAAGAGTCCCCAGGGCTTACATGCACACCATATTACGGCACACAAGGATCTTTGGATCAGGGACTTGATAAATCAATACTTGGAAAATCAAGAGGCTGTTGAACGCCGTTGTTCCCACTATGGAACTGTTGTGTATGATCATAGAATCATAGAATCATAGAAAAGTAGAGTTGGAAGGGGCCTACAAGGCCATCGAGTCCAACCCCCTGCTCAGTGCAGGAATCCAGGTCAAAGCACGTCCCTGACAGATGATTGTCCAGTTGCACCTTGAATGCCTCCAGACTGGGAGAGCCCACCACCTCCCTTGAATATGGTCCAGAAGCTGCAGCTCATACAGAATACTGCAGCCCAGCTGCTGGTAGGAACAACTGGGAGGGATCATGCGACGACACGGTCCCTTCACACTAGGACCAGGCGCATAAACCCTTCTCAGGCTAAGCATCAACACTTAAAAACCTGGGGGGGAGGGTCAAATGAAACCTTTCCCCTACTAATGAGGGAAAAGATTAATACTAGATTATTAAGGATCTAGTTTAAATTTATGATGCTGTGGGTACAAAGGTGTGTGTGTAGATTTATAAGTAATGCAGGTTAATAACGCCAAGCTGACACGTAGGATTTGGGTAGCAAACAAAATAAAAATAAGTTTATTTTAATTCTCAAAATCTTAGTTCCAGAAAATAACTTTAAACCTGCCTACACCAAACACTTTGTAATTAACCTAAGTCCCTATAACCCCAAATACTTTCATTCCTCATACAAGCACTGATTTCTCTCAAAACTCCTGACAAGACACGAATAACCCAACTAACCTAACTCCCCAACTCCCAACACACCCACACAAACACTCAACTAACTCTGACATCACTCAAACACTCCTTATATACTCCTCCCCCCACCGTTTCCAAGACATCATAAACCACACCCACTCGGTTCAACACTCTAGACACATTAAACATACTAATGCAGACATACACCAGGGAACTGGATTGTGGGGTTACGCCACAGATCATATTACACCTATCCTGAAAGCACTGTACTGGCTGCCTAAGAGCAACTGAGCCCAGACTAAGGTCTTGCTTTTAGAATATACAAAGCCCTTACTGTTTTGGGACCCAGGAACCTCCACCATTACCAGCCAACTAGTTCAATCTGTAGGAGATGCACTGTTCATGGTGTTTCCCCCCAGCCCCGCCCTGCCACAGTAGTAGTTCCTATAATGGAAAATATAGCCTTCCGTGTCATTTTTAACATGTAAGTTAAAGACCTTTGTATTTGCACAAGCATTTGGCTCTTGATCTGTTGCTTTGGGTGGTCTTTTTTTTTTTTTTAAGTCAGAATGCTATTGCTGTATTTTAATTTTTGTAGTGTGAAATTTTGATTTCATGGTTGTTTTATTGGTGCAGATTTATTAATATTGGGAGTGTACAAGCCTATGTCCCCTAGACAGCATCTGAGGGGCCATAGGATAGTTTGGATTCCCAGATCCAAGGTCGGAGACAGTGCTCCGACCTCAGAGCTGGGAATTAGAGCTCTGGCCTAGCACCCCCTCACAGACAGCATAGAAAGAACCATGCTGGCTGCTCTCCAAGGTCGGGAAAGTGACCTCGGAGAGGGGGAAAAGGGGGTGGGGAGGGGGCAGAGAGGTGAGGAGACTGGAGATGCCAGGATATGAGCTATCTTGCAGCCACTCCAGTCTCCTTTCCTCCCCCTCCGAGATGCTCCAGCTAAATGGGTGAAAAAGTAGTGGAAAATGCAGGGTGGAAAATGCAGGGTGGGAGGACAGGGAGGTGAAGATCACCTCCTCTGCTCCTCCCGCTCTGTATTGGATGACTCTAAGCCTCCAGGTTCGGGGGCTTATTGCAATAGGATCGTGCCCTAAGCCTCTCTGTGCTCCTACAATATTTATACAAAATGAAGGTTCCACATTGCAGCCTGGATGCAGTTTATGCTGAAGAAAGCGGCTGACAGACCTCCCTGAAAAGCATCTCATACTGCCATCTGCATCTCACCTACCCCCCAGCATATCATACATCATAAACAGAATATTTTTTGGAAATAGAGATATGTCCTGAATTCAAAATCCATCTTTCCAAAGGATGTTCTCCTAATCACAGTATTTTAGAAATCTCCAGGGTCCCAATCTGCAGGGCTATCACACATTATCACACTATCAGCCAGGCCAGCTCTGTAAACAAATCAATGATAACCACAAGCAATGTTCCCCCAACAATTTTAATTGGAGCACTTAGTGTATTTCACCAGACCAGATTATCACTGACATAGTTTGCAAATAAACAAATGACACCAATAATTGGATTGATTTGCTGCTAACTATGGTAGCACACTAGCAGGCCAACAGCTATGCACAAAGCAATGCTTGAAAGCATATTAAAAAAAAAACAAAAAACCACACACACGTGAAGGATTTTTCTGCATGTTCATTGATGTATCCATGGTACATGATGGTAAGCAACAG
This sequence comes from Shinisaurus crocodilurus, assembly GCA_021292165.1. Taxonomy (NCBI): domain Eukaryota; kingdom Metazoa; phylum Chordata; class Lepidosauria; order Squamata; family Shinisauridae; genus Shinisaurus; species Shinisaurus crocodilurus. The sequence continues at coordinate 106,120,724 of CM037877.1, forward strand.
TGAAATTACTGCAAAGAATGCAAAACTGTTATTATTTTAATTTGTCTGTTTCTCCTCCCTGTAGACAAGATGAGGGATGTACGCGAGTTGGGGAGAGAAAAGGGAAATGGACGGGGGGGGGGGAGTGACTATTTTCTCAGCCAAGCATTTTTCAGGAAATACTTCTGCCCTGCCACCATTTCCTAATATCAGCTGGAAAACTAACATGAGAAAATCAGAATATTCAGCACATCCCTAAATTAATCACATTTAGTGGTAATGAATTAACATGAATTCCACATGTTAATTACATGGTGTAAAACTGTAATTTCCTCTGCCTTCCTGGACCTATTTTCAATCAGTTTTATTAAATATCCCCAAATTCCATTTTTATGAGAGAATGAAGATTTGTAGCTGTGTTCTCCCTTTCCACACCAACTGTGATTTTAGAAACCACTATGCAATCTCTCCAGTAAGTCATTCTATGTCTTGCAGGCCAAATCATCTTATCCCACACAAGCTGCAGAGAGCTAAGCATCTGCTACAATTTTCTTTAGAAACCAAAGACCTCCCCCCCCCAAAAAAATAATAACAATCCTGATACACATTTCATGTTTTTCTAAAATGTGTCATTTCTACAACTGCACTGGAGTGGTCTGAAATGCTTTCTAAAGAACTGCAGAGTGCAGACATTAAACACATACATCTCACACAGTTTACTCTAGAGTAATCCCACAGAAGTCACATGGAATACTCTAATCTAAATGGTGCTCTGCCAAAAATTCTCAAAAGAGAATGCTCCTCTGAATTTGGGGAGGGGGAGTGGTTGGCACAAAAACAGGCAAATTTGCTTTCCCTCTTTCATCTTTGGAAGGACACATTTCAAGGGTGGGGAAAAAACCTCAAAGGTACCTTCCTTCAACTGGTTGCCATTTATCTCTTCCAAATAATCACCCAGAACTAGGCTAAATTGTGATGTGGCTCCATTCCAAGAGATATTCTAGGGGGAAATGGTGCCCCCACTGGTGGCCTCCAGTTTAGTAAAAGCTGCCATTTTCCCCAGAGTGCAGTTTAGTACAACACGGTGTCATGACAGAGCAGTGTTCTGGCACATTATTGTAAAATAAAAATGGTGTCCACGAGTGTGAGAAATTTGGAGGAGTGCCTGTGTGTTTTGTGCCCATCTGTACCTGAAATTCACCCCTCTACCTAAAGCAGCTGAAATACCCCCTTTTGCATCCTCTGAATAGAGCCATGAAGGGGGAGCATTTTTCTGCAGCCCTAAATCCATCGATGGAAGCTTAACCATCTGACTCAGGCTCCATTTACACATTTGTTTACATCAGTGATGAGTTAAGACACCAAACCTTAAATCTGCTTGGAAAGCTGCAGCAAACTGCTCATGTGTCAATTCCAGAATTATTATTATTATTTTAAATTCTACTAGTAAAAGCAGAATTCAGGAAGAATGGAGCACAGGGTCAAGTAAGCCAGAGAAACAAAAAGGAATTAAATGGAGAACAAGTGAGCTCTGCAACAAAATGTGGCAGTGTGGAGTGCTCTTGTTCAGGATTCCATCCAACTAGCCATGCCATTTCCTATGATACTCCTCCATTCAATTCCCCGCCACTCAGGATTTTGTCCTCCTCCCCACAACAGTCTTTCAGTATTTCATGGACACTGTACATCCTTGGATTTCATTGGGCTGTTTTGGGTCCCCCCTTTAGGACTCCCCCCCCAAAGATGTGTTATACTTCTGCAAACCTGAGGGTTCACCTAAGTCTGCTCTTACCTCCCTACAAGGATTGGCACATGGAGAATGAGTGAACTACAGTATATATATGATCATTCCTGAAATATACTTTGTTGTCATTCACCCACCACCACTCGTGTGGTCTCTTGTAGATAACTTTTTTAAAAATCCCACCACAAAGAGATGAGTCGTAATGCTGTATCTCCTCCTTTCCTCCATACATATTCTCTGGGGATATCCCTGCTCTATGCCATTATATTTGCAATATAATTTTAAACTGCCTTGATATGTTGACATGAAAGGCAGTATAGAAATATTTTCAAAAATAAAGAAATAAATAAATCACTGCATAGATTATGAAAATCACTATGTCTTATGTTCTCTGGTCTTGTTCGTGGTTCAATTTTTCTAGTCCAATGTTTAGTTTTATACATTTTTATGGACATCTTGCCTAAACATTTTAGGCAGATGGGAGGGTGGGAAATTAAGAAGTAAACAACATAATTCATGCTTTAAAAATAAAATAAAAAGGGAAGTAGGGGACACCTTTCCGGTTTCATTTCTATGAAATCTTTAATTTATTCAAGAGCCAATGTTTTCATCATGTAGTCCTGGGGCTATTTTATGGGTGGCAGCTACTGCAGCAAGACATACTGTGGTGTCTGTCTTGAATAGGCTAAAATTCCTGTGCAATCTGTTGTCTCATAAAAAAACAAAAATGAAAAGACGCAGAAACATTGGATGCAATTAAAGATCTTTGAGAGCAGGCAAAACTCCAGGCCCAGATGGCATCTCCACAGAGTACTAAAAAGAAGGCTATAGTATAATAGTTCTATTTTCCCACCCAAAAAAAAGGATCTTCAGATGAAACAAAATCATTATTTCCTGGAATGTTGGGTACAATTGTCACAAAATGTTGCCTAAAGCTAAATTTCAAAGTATATTAAGAAATTCCTGCTCAATCAAAACATCCACGAAACTTTAGGTGGAGGGGGAACAACTGAGACAAGTAGATTTTTTCAGCTTCATTTCACTCATCTGTAGTGGTCAATATATTGTTGGCTTTCATTTCTGCAGAAATACTAGCGTTGGTTCATCATCATCATCATCATCATCATCATCATCATCATCATCATCATCATCATCGAACATCATTTGCCTCTTACATTACCACAAGATATGGTGATGGAAAGTAGTTTAGGGCTCGTGCACACATGTGGCAGTCCTAAATTCATCCACAGAAACGTGCTTGCAAATGTCTGCAATGCAATGATGATAGTCTCATGTGAACCAAGGGTGTGCATATTTATATGAGACCACTGTGATTTGTGCAGTCAGAAGATCCACAAGAATTCTGCAGAGCTCACAGCTGACATGAGACCACATAGGTGGGACTATCTCCAGGATGATGACATGAAGGAAAATAGAATCATAGAATCATAGAATCGTAGAGGTAGAAGGGGCCTATAAGGCCATTGAGTCCAACCCCTTGCTCACCACAGGAATCCAAGTCAAAGCATCCCTGACAGATGGCTGTCCAGCTGCACCTCTAGGGATGTCACCGTGAATATCGGGGGGCTGGAGTGAGGCCGAAATCGGCCCCACTCGCAGCCCCCCGATATTCACGGGCTTACCTGCCGCGCCGCTCAGTCCCGCTGCCGCTCGATCGATCCGCGCTGTGCCACTTGTTTGTTTCCCATACTTTGGGCATTAGTATAGAGACATCGAAGACCATGTGCTTTATAGTCCGGCTTTCTTCCCACATTTTGTGGTAAACTGTTGGATTCAGTTTAAAGCCCTCCTGATGAAGTTCCTCATGGTGTGGCCAAACACATAACTCCCAGTCCTTTTGAGGTTCAACCCATCCCTTGCCAGCAGTCTGTCTTCCAGGAAGTGTAGCCCATGGTCCCAGAATCCAAATCTCTCACATCGGCACCACCTTCGTAGCCAGTCATTCACCCAGAGTATTTTTCTTTCCCTTTCTATTCCTCTTCCAAGTACTGGAAGGATGGATGAGAAAACTATCTGGGCCCCAAAGTTCAATAATAATAATAATAATAATAATAATAATTATATTATTATTATTATTATTATTATTTTAAAAAAAATATTTCTTACCCGCCTCTCTGTTTAGATCGAGGCGGGGAACAACAAAAATATAAAATACATAATCTAATCAAAACACAACACATACTATTAAAACATCTTAAAACTACTTTAAAACATTATAAAACATCTTAAAAACATCTTAAAAGCATCCTAAAATTCTGCCAGATAGGCCTGCTGGAAGAGATCAGTCTTTATGGCTTTTTAAAATTCTAAGATACTGCTAAGTTGACGAATCTCCTTCGGCAGGCCATTCCATAATCTGGGAGCAGCAGAAGAAAAGGTCCTCTGGGTAATACCCGTCAGCCTAGTTTTGGCTGGCTGAAGTAAATTCTTCCCAGAGGACCTGAGTGTGTGGGGCGGATTGTATGGGAGAAGGCGATCCCGTAGGTAGCCTGGACCCAAACAATGTAGGGCTTTAAATAACCAACACTTTATACTTCGCCCGGAAACTGATTGGCAGCCTGTGGAGTGCTTTTAAAACTGGTGTGATGTGGGCACCCCTAGGTGTACCAGTAACGAATCTGGCTGCCATATTTTGCACTAGTTGAAGTTTCCGGACTAGGTATAAAGGTAGCCCTATGTACAGCGCATTGCAGAAGTCGAGCCTCGAAGTTAACAGCACGTGCACTACCGTCTTTAGGTCCTCCAACTCTAGGAAGGGGCGCAGCTGGCGTATCAGCCGAAGCTGATAATAGGCACTCCTAGCTGTCGCATCTATCTGGGATGTCATTTGGAGCGACGGATCCAGAAGCACCCCCAAGCTGCGAACACAGTTTTTCAGGGGGAGTGTAACCCCATCCAGAACTGGTTGGCATACCTCCAAACCCAGGTTGTGGCCTTTGACAGCAAGAACCTCCGTCTTGTCTGGATTCAGTTTCAGTTTATTTTTCCTCATCCAGCCCATTACTGCCTCCAGGCATTCATTCAGAGGAGACACACTGTCCTTAGCTGACGCTGTTTCTGAAGGCATAGAGAAATATATTTGGGTGTCATCAGCATACTGATAGCACCCCGCCCCATGCCCCTGGATGATCTCTCCCAGCGGCTTCATGTAGATATTAAATAGCATTGGGGAAAGAATAGCTCCTTGTGGCACGCCACATAGCAGCTCCTTTTTGGAGGAGCAGCTATCCCCAAGCATCATCATCTGGAACCTACCCGAGAGGTAGGACTGGAACCGCTGAAGCACAGTGCCCCCGATTCCCAGTCCCCTCAGGCATTCCAGAAGGATACCATGGTTGATGGTATCGAAAGCCGCTGAGAGGTCCAAAAGCACCAACAGGGACACACTCCCCCTGTCGGTACTCAGGCGCAGATCATCTGCTAAGGCGACCATAGCAGTCTCAACTCCGTATCCTGCTCTGAAGCCAGTTTGAAATGGGTCTAGAAAATCGGTGTCATCCAAAACTGCTTGGAGTTGGAAGGCAACCGCCCTCTCGATCACCTTGCCCAAGAATGGGAGATTCAACACTGGTCTGTAATTGTTAAGGTCCAAGGGATCCAGGGAGAGCTTTTTTAGAAGCGGCCGTACGTACCACCGTACTTTAGTTTTCTTCCCAAATCTTCAAAGTCTGACGTGATTTCTTTGTAACTCTGCTTGGCAGTATCATTTGTTCCCATGTGGATGAGAAGAAAGGGATATGTGTCAGTGGGCTTTATGAGCCTTGGCAACTATTCTATCACATCTTTAATCCATCCCCCGGGGAGACAGCACACCTGGCAAGTCCATGGGTCTTCGCAACATACTTCGGTTTTAATCCCCCACAGGAGGGAGTCTCCCACAACCAGTACTTTTCTCTTCCTTGTACTGTAGGCCTCGCCTCGGTTTCATTGCCTCCACTTGACTGATCTTCAGCCTCCTTCTCACTGTCACATTGGGTGCCCCATAATTCTTCCTCTGCAGGCTGTCCTCCAGTCTCGTCCTCAAGTACTTGAAAGCGGTTCCATAGTTCCACTGCTTCCACTGGTGCAGAATGTCCTCTAGTTCTTCTGTTCCTAACAGTCACCCTTTTCCAGGGAAGTTTCCTCTGCTTCATTTTTCCTCGCCTCAGCACTCTCCGATTCTGCCTCAGTTTGCTGTTGCTCTTCTGGCACTTGTACTTCGTTTTGTTGTTGTAGTTCCACTGTTCTGTCTAAGAACTCTTCACTTTCTCTTATACTCCTTAGCGTTGACACTCGCCGCTCCAGTCCTCTAACTTTTTCTTCCAACAGCACAACCAGCTTGCACTTGCTGCACGTGTAGGTCCTGTTGATCTCAGGCAGGAAAACAAACATTGCGCACACATTGCAGGTCACCATCACTGGAGAGTCTTTTCTGTCCATAGTTCTCTATTCCCTTTTTGTTTCTACCTTTCTTTTTGTACTGGAATGGCCGGTGCCTTGTCCTGCCTCCATGAAAGTTAACAAAGAGTCCCCCTGGTCTTTAAGTGTGTGTTACAAGAACAAAACAAACAAGCACAAAAAATTCTTAGCGCCCTCCCCCTTGACCTCCCCTGCCGAACTCTGCTGCCAAACTCCTGTTTGCTCTCCCTGTTCACTTGCTCTGATCGCTCGCTCTCTGGGAACCTTCTTGCCTATATAGCCCCCAAAACAGCTAGAGCCCCTCCTGTGCTTCTGCTCAGCTGGGAGTCAAGAAACAGAATGAGAATAGCTAGAATAGCTTACTAGGTGTGCACAGCAGCACAAGACTATTGTGTGGGATAGGGATGGGTGGTGAGGGGGCATGATACAGGTGGAACCAAGGATATCCTGCATGTCACCATAGGACTCCTTTGGTCAACTTAGCTACATTGTCTGATATATTGTAGTAACTTGTTTCATTGGGATAGTAACTGATAGGCTGCCAGGGTCAGCCTTATGATCTGAATTAAAGAAGTGCTTCCTAAGAGCAGCCACTCTAGAAAGCCTGTGCACGATGCATGTCCCCCATGCAATCTTGGGGATGGTCCACTCCACCACCACAAGACCAATGTCCATGATGTGCCCACCAAGTCATGTTCCTCAGCTTGTCACATGAATGGGCCTGTCCTGCAGATCACTAAGAAGGTCGGATTTACTCCATTCACTTCAGATAAGATGCTGCTGTCACTACGTTAGAGCACTCCACTGTGTCTGCCTGCTTTTCTATGCATTTTTTAAAAACACACAGGTGGCCCACTGCAGAACCACCCTTTGATTGTAAGACTTTTAAGCTTCCTAAAACTTTACTGTGCTAAGACATGTAGGCAGCCCCCCCATACCTTTTGATGGAAAATAATACTTAGATTTCATAGATTTCATAGATCATAGAGTTGGAAGGAGCCTACAAGGCTATCGAGTCCAACCCCCTGCTGAATGCAGGAAACTAGAGGAGGGGGTCTCCCATCCAAGTCAATTTATATTATATTGCACACGTGCAAAGTTGGCAGTATAATAGTCATGGTACCACATCGTTGAGCCAATAATGTTTACTGGAAGGAAAGAAATACTGTGCTGGCTACACTGATGTGTTGTGCATTTCAATGTTTGCTCATTTGGAAAAAAAAAAAAAAAGCACACTGTTGGAATGCACTGTTGGCAGATACCCCAGTGTCTGGAGTTATCAAATATTCTCCTAATTTGATCTTGTCTGTTTTTTGGCTCTGTTACAATTTGGTGGGGAAAATGAAGCAAGGAAAGTTTTCTGTTTTCATTATATCTCTCATTATCCACCCTAATTCACTCTCCCAGGAATCAGTGTCTGAACTCCCATTTACTTTGGATCAGTGTACATGAGACAGTGGGGCTCTGCATGGGGGATCTCAGTAGATCCCTGTGGTGCCTGGCTACATATGCCCACTCATTTATAAGCAAGGGCTCAAAATGCAGGTCATGGTGGGCACGTTTGCCCCTAATATCCCTGGATAAACCCTCCTGTAGTGTGGATACAACAAGTTCTGAATATGTTTGGATTAGAATCAATCTATACATTTTTCTGTTTTCATGGGATCCATAAGGGAGGGATGCAATGTAGAAAACCTTGAAGAAGGGAACTAACTTGCTTCTGTCACAAAACATCTTTCTCTAGGATCCATAGTGAGGAACAAGTTTCCCCATTGGAAGGTTCCCCCAATTTCTTCCCTGTAGAAGTGAATGCATTATGTTGCATAGGGAACCGGAAGGGGATGCAATCTGGAAATTGCATGTGGACATACATGAGGGGGGGGTTGACTTAAAGGTCTCCAGGAATTTGCAGGGGTGTGCTTCCCATGAATAAAGCATTTCCCAAATTGCAGCCTTTATAATTCCCCATATAACTGCCAGGAAACTGCCCAGTCTTCTGACCCTGCTGACATGGTTCATGTCTTTCAAATCTTCTCAAGCGTGACAGAAGAGTTTACTTCTCAAGAAGTAAAGGGAGGGGGAGGGAGAAATTTGTTCAGTTCATAAGTTATTGGAAACTTCCATAATTTCACACTTTTGAACCACTTTGCAAACCAAAATGCAGTTATCTTCCAGAATTCCCACTTCTCTGAATTTTGCAATGGAGTTCTCCAATCAAGAAATATAAAGTGTGTATATTAGAGAAAATGACACTCAAAATGCATTATATTAGGAAAATTGCTTGCAAAATTGTGTATATTAAGCAAAACCACATAGAAAAATGAACCTACTAGGATAAATGTACACAAAAACGCTTATGAATTTTCATGCAACCTTTAAAAAAAAAAAACAAACCCAAAAATTAGGATGGATTGAATTTATGACTGGAGAAATTCTCAATGTTTGAGATGAACGGAATCTAAGACTGGAAAAATGAGAAACGGAGAGAAACCAAAATCGACAAATTCATTCATCCCTAGGGAAAAGCCAGAGAGGCTCTCAAACCAATGCTGTCAGTGTATGAGCTGGTTTTCTTTCATGCTCTGAGAAGTCACATCAATAGCAGATAAAAGAAACAGAAGGCAGCAAATTGGGCAAGCTATTATTTCCACGGTTTTGACCTAGGTCTCATAAACATTAGATGCAGCAGTACCCTGTGTCTGGACTTAACGCTGCAGGTGGGGGCTTACAGGATGGAATGTTAATAGCATATCAGTAAGAAGGCTAGGCTAGAACCTTTCTCTCTCAGATTTAGTTTTGCAGTCATTCCTGGTCATCCATACAATATGGTGCTGGAAAATTGCTGCTCCACCCTGTGGCTAGTGCCTTCTCTCACACACAGTGGGATGCACTTCTGAGAAAGCGTGTGCAGGACTGTTGCACTGCACACGTGGAAAGCTTCACATATCTATATTTTATCATTTGGGAGGTAGCAATCCCATGGCCCCTATACAGCATCTGAGGGGCCATAAGATAGTTGATCTGAAGACGGAGACAGTGCTCTGAGTGTGACCACAGAGCGGGGAATCAGAGAACTGACCCCCCGCTCCTCGGCCCCCTTGCAGCCATCATGGAAAGAACCGCACTGGCTGCCCTCCGGGGTCGGGAAAGGAGAAAAGGAGGCATTTTGGTGGGTGGGGATGGGAGGAGACTGCAGTGCAAAGGCCAGGATACAAGGTATCCTGAGGCCTCTCCAGCCTCCTTTCTCCCCCCTCTGAAGCGCACCAGCTAGATGGGCAAAAACGCCCATTGAGTGAAAGGCAGGGCGGGAGGATGGGGAGGCAAAGATCGCCTCCATCACTCCTCCCACTCTGCATAGGATGACCATAAGCCTCCTATGGGTTGCGCCCCATGCCATTTATTTTATATATATATATATATATATATATATATGTCAAATAATCTATTTCAGTCACTGATCGCTGTCAGCTAGAGTGTCCAATTTAGGGAAAGCCCATTTTCTTGTGAGTTCCTCACTGGCAAAAGCCAGCTTAATTTTAGAACTCCCCTCCCCCTTTTTTTTACATAAATGTTAAATCTGCTCTGAATTAAGTTAAGAATTTGTTAGAGGGATCTTTGCCTCAGGAGATGGCACTTTATCATGCACAGCAAAAATGTAGAATGAGTCTCACACATAAACTCTGGAATTTACTTTGGTAGATTCCCAATTTACACATTTTGCCCTTCTTGGTCACTGCAGTGTAGACAGCAAATAATGCTTTAATGTCATGTCTAGAAATCAATATTCAAGCAACTTTATAGTCCATTTCACAGCCAGGTGCCTTTTGTTCAACAACTGTCTATAATATATAATACAGGCAACACTTCATAATAACTTACAATAAGCTATACCCTTATTCCTGTTTATTTAATACAACCAGAGGTTATTTTGAAGAGCAATTCAACCACAAACATCTGATGGAAGTCAAGGGAATTGTTCATCCAACTTGCAAAATGTTGCAGAAGCATTGATGGCAAAGGAATTGCCCAGTGTTCCCTTGCTGAAATCTCTCCCCCCCAATCCCAGAAGATCTCACCAGAGCTAATGAGGCCCGTAGGGATGTGCTGACGGTGGAAAGTCCAGCTCATTTAAGCTCGATGGACCTCCTGCCTGCTTCTGAGCCAATGATTGGAAGGAGACCAAGTTGGGTGTGTGTGTGTTTCTGCAGACATCTGTCTCTAAGATGGACTTCAGTTTATGATTTTTTTTAAAAAAAACACTAAGGAAATTTGCAGAAATAGCAGCATTCTGTGCATTTTGTGCAATCAGCGCCTGAAGAGTACATGCAATTTGCATGAAATTGGCCGATTTGTGCAAATTGCGCTAGATCCACGAGATTTTTGGGTGCTGATTTGCGCAAAACATACAAAATACCGTGATTTATGCAAGTTGCATAAAGTCACACAAATTGTGCAAATTGTGCAATTTTTGCAAATTTCCTTAGCAGTTAAAAAAAAAAAAAAGGTGCAAACCACGGCCCATCTTAGAGACGGACATCCGCGAGCTGGCTCAACTCGCATCATACCAAGTCAGCACCAGCGCAGGGCTGGCAAACAGGAATCTGGAGGGGCCAAACTGTGAACATGGTCCATCGGATTTTCACCCCCTACTGGATTCCTCACACATCCCTAAATTTATGAGGGTTGGGTACAGTTTGCTTACAGTAAACAGGCTGAGACGTTTTCAAGGAATAAAACAGCCTGATAGGCCCAAAGAAGTCTCTCAAAAACTTGTGTCACATATTTAAATTGCCACTCAGTTTCTTGGAAGAACCTTTGAGGTAAAAGTGGAGTTTCCTGCTAAATGTCCTAAAGGGAGAAATCACCAAGCTTATTCAGGTAAGGGAGGGGGGAGGGTATGGCAAGAACTGCCCTCAGGAATGTCAGCTATGGCCCTGTTTAGCAACAACTTCTACTGATGGGTCCTGTTTAGTGTTTGTTTGATTCTAGTTTTTAAAATGGTGGATATTTTCAAATTTTTAAGCTTCATTATTGTCAGCGTCTCAGCACCTGGACAGATCGTCACTTTTCCAGGCTTATTTACAAAGCTGATTAAATTGTGGTAGCTGTTTTTATTTTTAGAGTGTGTGTCATTATTGCTTGATGGATTTTACTGGAGAGGGTCTGCATTTTCAACAGCAGAACTTTGCTTGTAGTATGTCCTGGATCTCTGGCATCGCCAGGTAAAAGAATCAGGTAGCAGATGATGGGGAAGCCCTGTTTCTGAGCCCCTGCTGATCTGTTGGCAGTCACAGTAGACAATGAAGAAACAGTCTGAGCTAGTATAAGGCAGCTTCCTAAGTTCTCTGTTTGTGTTTTCCAGAAATTGCATTATTTTAAATTAATTTTTCATTTTTGGTACATTGCCATGGGCACCTTTGTGCAGAGAAGCAGCTCATAAATATTAAAGCTTACTCTAATCAGTTTGGATTTGACACAACATCTCACTGTTCCTGCCACATTTGGCCCACGCTCTACCCAGGCCTTGAATTACTTTAAATGTTTATCTTACCCTTCACAGAATCATATTTTCCCATTCTCTGCTATTCTAAGTGCTACCACAAAAGAAGCCTAATAAACAACTGAATCAACAATGGAAATTCATGTTTGCTCTCAATCCCATCAGTCTGAATCCCCTGATGGCATGAGCATTAATGAAAGTTTCCCTGCCTTTTTCATTTAATATTGCAGCTGAGCAAAACGTGTGCAGCAGGAGGAGGAGAGAAAAGAATCTTAATATAGGAAATAATCTCCTGGCAGCCATTTTCAAAATAAATATTTCCTTTTCATTTTTAACTAAAACCTTCCCCATCTGTTCTGCTCTCTCATTGCAAATGCATGAAGAGCATCACTCACAGACCCATCATAAAGAGAGAGGCAAGATTTAGATCTTTGCCTGTGCATCCCTTAATCTTAGTGTAACTCAATGGATATCTACTTTCTTACTGCCTCAAGTTACTTTCAATATACTAAGAAGAGATGCTCTAATACATTGTCAGTGATCCAACAAATTTCAAAGTGTGTGTGTGTGTGTGTGTGTGTGAGAGAGAGAGAGAGAGAGAGAGAGAGAGAGAGAGAGAGAGAGAGAGAGAGACCAGATTTTAGATATCACTACAGATTCATATAATTTCAGATCAGATCAGAACTGTCCGGATCCCAAATGGATCTATAATTGCCTTCATCCCTGTTGTTGTAATTCCCTGGCTGTTTCCCTAACATCAACAAGTTGCATAAAATGGAGTGAGCTATGGGGAGTGCTATAGCAAGGAATGATCCCCTAAATCCTCACTGTATGGCAGAACCTAGGGGTCTGATATGCTCTGGGCCAAATCCAGAGTCTGGATTCAATATTCAGGGAAATCTCCTGAAGAAAGAGAAAAGACTCAAGGTAAATCTTTATTGACAGCTCATGTGTCTGTAACTAGGATCATAGGCTGAAGAGTCTGGGGGGAGTGGGTGTTGATTGAGAGAGATGAATGCTTTATTGATTGTTTACACATGACACATTCATGCATTACTCATATAAAGTGGGCATCACACAATTACTGAGGAGTGGGGCCACCGTTCTGGCCCCAGTGAAAGGCCCTACCTCTAGATGTTCACACATTCACATAGTTGTCTTTAGTGAAGAAGCCTACACTTAAGCATGCCCCAGAAGTCCCCATGTATGCCATCTCCCATGCATGAGCATATCCTAGAAGCTCTCATGCGCACCATCTGAGATATCCATGTCTCTTGTAGGGATGTGTGATGCTGGGAATTCCATTCCATTTAAGCCTACTGGGATTCCACAGTGTTTCCATTCTGGTAAGTGGTGGTGAACTGTAATGGATTTTTGTTCCCTGATTCCAGAAATATTTTGTGCATTGGGGGGGGGGGGGTTCTGCCATATTGAGGGCCTTTGATGGAGACACATCAAAGCCTCTGCTGGGCAACCAGGCTGTGGCACTCTCCTTTGTCATCACACATTCAGCACCTGAACACCAGCTTGGTTGCCCATCAACTGAGTCTGCATATGGGGTGGTGCCTTATGCTTCTGTCCTGATGGTCCCTTGGGATCAAGAAAGAAGGCCAGAGTTCTAAAAGAAAGAAAGAATCAGAGTTGCTGTAAGTGAAGAACTGATTAAGAGATATTGATCAATGACAGTAAAGTATTGCATAGATAAAGGACCTGGACAAAATAGGAACACAGTCTAGTTAGGTTAACTGGATGTGTTTATCCCTGGTTGTTTTTGTTGCCCTATTTCTCATGTGTGGGTGTGTCGGTGTCCATTCAGACTTTAAAACTTTTTCCTATTGACATTTTCTTTCAGTAAAATTTAAACTTATTTGAAATGTTGTGATCTCTTATGTTTTGTTTTGTTACTTACCCCATGTCTAACTGCCAACCCCCACACTACCTCAAGTAAATACCTGGGAATCATAGAATTTTGAAGCTGCTTTTGTGAAGGCAGTCAGAGAAATAAAGATTTCTACCTGGTGGCAGTGGGAAAGGCCAGAGGGAAGGGAGGGGAAGGCAGGCAGGCAGGTATATGCATGCACGCACATGCACACACACACACACACACACACACACACACACATTTAGCACAGTGGTGGTGTGATAAAAGTGTCAAAAGATGGCTTCTTTCTCAAGGAGTAGAGGAAAATCTCTCTCTCAGACTTTAGCTTTAAATTCTTTTCCCAGTGATTCTAGTTTATTTATCTTACTTAATTTTATGTATTTCAAATTATTTTTAGGCCTCCTTTCAGTGTAAAACCCTTTCAAGGCAGCTTCTTTAGCTCTTCATTAGCTCAGTTAGGAATGGATATATCAGTCTATTTCTGGTCCATGGCACTTTCACATCTGTTCACTCATCAACCTGTCCTGTCCTATTTCTGCATTAATCTGCACTATTCACTTAGATCTGTTCAAGACATATTTAAAGGTGTATTTTAAAACATATCTTCTCAAAATACACATTTCTATATGTATGTATTTTCCTTTAAAAAGTACACATTTTGAAACACACACACACACACAAACACATATATGAGTCACGTACTGTGCCAGTACATTCAGGGAGTGAGTGAATGGCCAACTAAGTTCCAATCTGCACATTAGTCTGGGAGATTTGGATTAAGTCTGTTATATCAGAATTCACAAAGATCAAATTCCTCATGCATCGGGACTCTGAGGTCAAAGGTAACCTCATCCAATCATTAAATTAATTAATTCACTGTGAGTTTCTTAGGGTTCTTAATCTTATGCCCGCCCACCTTGTCAGGGGGCCATAGGATAGGCCGGACTCCCCGCCGCGACCTTGGAAATCCTTTCTGAGGTTGCAGTGGGGGGTCCAACCGTGGAGCACCCTCCCCCAGAGCCAGTGCAGTTCTTTCTGGGCCGGCTGGGATTCAAAGACAGAAGACGGTCTTGGGTACCAGTGTGTGTGTGTGTGTGTGTGTTCCCAAGTGCGAGGAGGGGAGGAGCGAGGCACTACCGTCCTCTGTGGAATCCAGGCGGTGCCTCAGCCCCTCCTTCTCATGAGGAGGGGAGAAAAATTTACACAGCCGAAATTGTCCATCTAAAAGTTTTGGAGGGTGAAGGGAGCATGGAGGCAATCCTAGCTGCCACGCTCCTCCTGTCTTCCATTGGATGCCTGTAATCCTAGAAGTTTGGAGGGTTACGGATGGGTACCCACATTGAATGGGGCTGTCAGAAGTCTTTTGTCCAAGGGGTTCGTATGAGTGTTTCTCTCTCTCTCTCTCTCTCTCTCTCTCTCTCTCTCTCTCTCTCTCTCCACACACACTCAAGATAAGGAAACATATTCATTATTTGTGCGCGTAGAGGAGAAATAACGACTCAGACACAGTTGTAGGGTACAGTTATATTGGGCCACATTTATTGAATCATCAATTGGAGATCTACGAAGGAAAAAAGTGTGGGTACTAATTACACCGGCTATCAGCCGGTCGCCATTGCTATAGGGTGAAACATCTAGCAAAGGAGGGTCACACACACAAGATCAGGAAACATATTCATTATTTGCTGTGTTGATTTCCACCTGGAAATGTAAATCTTGACAAAAAGGCTGCTTTCTGTCTGTATTATTATCCAGTCATGAGAAAGGCATCCCCCCCCCCTTAAATTAAAAAGTCACACAGTGTCCCCTGGGTTTGAGGTTGCTGTTGTTGTTCTCAATATTCATCAGCTACTATGGCGGAGATACTTAATAAAGCAGACTTAGGCTATCACCAAGTGAGTCCATTCTCAATGCTCCATCATTATACAGCATGTTACAAGTCAACAACTGGAAAACATTATAACAATGCCATGGGAAAAAAACATCATCTGAATCTTGAGTCATGAAAAGACAGCACTTCAACAGCTAGCATTCTCCATAGAATAATAGAAAAGTAGAGTTGGAAGGGGCCTACAAGGCCATCGAGTCCAACCCCCTGCTCAATGCAGGAATCCATGTCAAAGCATCCCCGACAGATGGCTGTCCAGTTGCACCTTGAATGCCTCCAGAGTGGGAGAGCTCACCACCTCCCTAGGTAGTTGATTCCATTGTCTTATTGCTCTGACAGTCAGGAAATTTTTCCTGATGTTTAGGTGGAATCTGGGTTCCTGTAACTTGAGCCCATTATTCTGTGTCCTGCAAACTGGGATGATCGAGAAGAGATCCTGGCCCTGCTCTGTGTGACAACCCTTCAAGTACTGGAAGAGTGCTATCATATCTCCCTTCAGTCTCTTCTTCTGAAGGCTAAACATGCCCAGTTCTTTCAGTCTCTCCTCATAGGGCCTTGTTTCCAGTCCCTTTATCATCCTTGTTTCCCGCCTCTGAACCCTCTCCAGTTTGTCTACGTCCTTCTTAAATTGTGGTGCCCAGAACTGGACGCAGTACACAAGATGAGGCCTAACCATTGCCAAGTAAAGGGGAATTATTACTTCCCGCAATTTGGAAGCTATACTTCTATTAATGCAGCCCAAAATAGCATTTGCCTTCTTTGCAGCCACATCGCATTGCTGGCTCATATTCAGTTTGTGATCTACAACAATTCCAAGATCCTTCTCACTTGTGGTATTGTTGAGCCAAGTGTTCCCCATTCTGTAACTGCATTTGGTTTCCTTTCCCTAGGTGCAGCACTTGGCATTTATCCCTATTAAATTTCATTCTGTTATTTTCGGCCCAGCGCTCCAGCCTATCGAGGTTGCTTTGAATTTTGTTTCTGTCTTCCAGAGTATTAGCTGTTCCACCCAACTTTGTGTCATCTGCAAATTTGATAAGCATTCCCTGAACCTCCTCATCCAAGTCATTAATAAAAATGTTGAAGAGCACTGGGCCCAGGACCGAGCCCTGTGGTACCCCGCTCGCTTCCTATGTAGCACTGCAGTGCTTCTGCCAACTCAAATACAGAAATCATTCCAATCCATACAACAACAGTAAAAGTAAAGTTTCTCAAATAGCACTACATATAAGCTTTTTATATATGCAGGCTGGTTCTCAAAGGCATGTTAGGCGTGCGTGATATCCGCAGCACAAAAAGTTGTGAGGCATAAATAAGTCATCAAAGACCAAAACCCATGTGTAGAACCTCCGCACTAGCTGATCTCAAATAATCAAACACAATACTTTTTCAGTGGAGAGAATTCACACATTAAGCTGTGCCTCATCATCGATGCGTGGAGGAATCAAGTGATGATATGTGTGCTTTTATAAGGTGGAGAGTCTCTAGGTGGAGAGTCTCCTTGTTCTTCTGCAAAGCACTATTCATGTCAAGATGGCCCTGCAGGCAGTGATGGGGGAGAAAGCCATTCAGTTCACATGGCATGTAATTTAAATGCCAACTTACCTAATTTCATACTTTCAAACCAGTGTGTGAACCAAAACAGCTATCTTTTAAAATTCATACTTCTCCAAATTTTGCAATGGACTCTCCAACCAAGAAATGCTTACAAAAATGCATTGATTGGTGAAAATAACATTAAAACATGCACTACATGAGGAAAATTGCTTACAAAGAAATGGGTATATTAGGTAAAATTACATACATAAATGCATGAATTAAAGGAGACCTGCTAGCATCTCCTTTGTTAAGGCCCATGAATAGAAACACACACATTCCACCATGTTAAACGGCGATGAGGGGATGGGTTGTTCTAACCTATATAAAATTGGAATGGTTTTACCAATCTCTCTGATGTTTACAGATGCCAGAAAGAGGGGATGGTTTTACATACCCAGATAATTTCAGTAAGATTGGTGAAGGTTTGAGGGAGAAAAAGCAGTTTAAAGACAAAAAAACCCCCAAAACCTCTTCCTCTAAAAGTGAGTTTCAGTATTTGATTGGCAACCTTATTTCCCACTGTTTCTAGGGGGGGAAATGAAAAGTTTTTCATCTAAACAATCAATTGTTTCCTATTCCTCTTGCATTGTAGTTGGCAGAATACTATTTTTGTTTATATACTTTTTTTTTTTTATATATAAGCTATTTAACATGTAATGAGAGTCACAGGTCTTTCATAATGATTGCGCAGCCACAGATGCTTCTCTTTCTCTCCCTCTCACTTCACAACTGATATGGAATTTTGAAGGGGAGGGAAATAACTGTCACCTTGATGAAAGCCAGTGAGACTGTCTGGATCGTGGGGAGCTGAAGTGGCAATCTGGGGGGTGGGGTGGGGTGGGGAGGTGGGGGGAAGGGAAGGGAAGGAAAGGTCTTGGAGCCCCCTCCCTTCCCTCGCCATCCCCCCTCTGAGGCAGTACAGTTGTCACTTCAGTGCCGCTTATGGCCCTTCGAAGCAGCAATCCACAAGGAGGCCACAAAGAGGCAGCCTCAGAGACAGCCTGTTTTGCAGCTTCAGCACCACTCATGGTGACCATAAAGTAGCAATCTGCTTGGGGAGACAGGGGAAGGGAGGAGGCCTTGTGGCCTCCACTCCTCTGTGGGCTCCCCCAAACTCAGAGGTAGATCTTTTGCCACTTCATTGCCACTCCCGGTGGCGCTGAAGCGGCAAACTGCTCCAGGAGAAACTGCTCCAGGCAAACCACTCCAGGAGAGCTGCTCCCTGCTGCTTCAGTGCTAGTCGTGGTGGTGCTAAAGTAGCAAACCATTCCAGACGGACTGGAGAAGGGAGATCAAGGATTTCGTATCAACTGTAGAATTTTGAACAAGACATACAACCAGAATAAAAGCTGCAAAGCAATACTTTAATCATATAGCCACAGAGAGAAGAAAAGCTCATAATAAGGCCTTTGTAATCCAAGACATGCCCGCTCCCGCGCATCCCATGAATAGGACAATCCCAGCCATATAGCCTCATATCACCTGAGGATGGATCTACACACCATGAGAAATATGTAGTTAGGGAGCATGGGGAGCTGTTTCATACTGAATCAGACCATTGGTCTATCTAGCTCAGTATTGCCTACACTGACTGTCAGCAGCTTGGCAAGAACCTTTCCCAGCTCTATGTGAAGGTGCCAGGACTGAACCGGGGACCTTTTACATGCACAGATCAGTGTTAAAGAAAGAAATGTTAAACATACCCTTCAATGAAAAATGAAACTCTAGAAATTATTTTCCCCTCTTCTAGGGTTGTGGATGACAAAGTTGATGGCATTCAATATTTATGCGTTCTTTCTTTGGCATACAATGGAGTTCAAAACAAGTGGCAGAGTAAAAAAAAAGAAAAAAGCTTACAACAAGTAAGAAACTCTAAATCCTTTTCAAACCCACGACCTTTTTCAATTCATCAGAAGGCTGAAGTTTTCTTTCAAGCACTGCTGCATCTGTTTTATGATATTGTGTTCATGGCTGGCTGAGAATTACTGCTTCTATAAGCCTTCTTTTGCTATTGCTGAAGTCAAAGAGAATTCTGCTACTTGCATCCCTCAGGTACAAGTGAAAAAACAGCTGTAGCATAATGGATTGGATGGAATATTCTTGTGTTTGTGTTGCACTTGAAAGAATAGCGCTTACTCTCTTGGAAGATGAGTTTATTAAATAAAGGACCAAACTTTTGGGGCTTGACCAGAAAGGCTGTTTCTTGCTGTAAACATTCAGGCATAGTCACATTGTTCAGAATTCATTGGAGATGTTTGACATCCAATAACTTGTCATCAACAACCTTGCATACACACAAACAAGCACAAACAAGAGGGGGGGAGGAAGAGGAGGAGGAGGTGGTGGAGGGTGGATGTTGTTTAGATATCTACATGAACTTCTTAGCACACATCTGGGGAGTTATAACATTCTGTTAACCATTTCACAGGAAGTTGCACAACCAAACTACTCCATGGTGAGAGATCTCACTTCAGGTTAGGTAGTTTGGTCATCTACATGGCCTCACCCTCTCTCCTAATCCCAGATATGTATGGTGGGACTTAAATTTTTCATCTCCCCCCATAGCTATCTTCAGTGAGCTAATTTGCTTCTCATTTGCTTCCCACCTCTACAGTGCCCTTTCTGAGATGGGGCAACCAGAAGTATCAGCTGACTCCACAAGCCAACCAGCACACCCCAGGCCCTATACAACCCTTGAGGCCAAGCCACGATAGCCTGATTAACTTGTCCTTAAGAGTGGCCATGCAGATTGACTTATCATAAGATATAGTGATGCTCAGCAATTTGGATGGCTTCAAAAGGGACCTCTAGTATCAGAAGCAGTACAGTAAGTGTCTGTATACTAGTTGCTGGGGAACATGAGTGGGAGGGTGCTATTGCACTCATGTCCTACTTGTGGGTTTTCCACAGACACCTGGTTGGCCACTGACTGTATGAACAAAATGCAGGAATAGATAGACCCTTGATCTGGTCCAGCATGGCTCTTCTTATGTTCTTATGACTCACCTCATCTCTTTTCCCTAAACAAGCTACTCTTTTAGGGTCAGGGAATCTTCTGGAATATCATGCAAGAAATGGGGCCAATATGGGGTTTCCTAGAAAACCCTCAATTTGGAAATGTGTCAGACTGATATACTCAAAATGAGTGCATACACTGCAAAGATATCTCAGTTTTATATCACTTTAACTGCCATGGTTCCTCCAAACAGTGCAGCTTGGTGAAAACTGAGACTTTTCTCTTAAAGATCCCAGCCCCCCCCCCTTCACAGAACTACAATTCCCACAAGGAATTACTATGAAATGTTGTAATGTTTATGTTGTAATGTTTTTGTTGTAATGTAGATATCTCCAATTTAAAGGTAATACAAAGCAAACATATTGAAAGACAAGGGCAAAATTGTTGAATGCTTGAGTTTAATACAAAGTATAGAGGAAATTTTAATTGAATATAACATGCGGTTGAACTGGAGACCCAGTGTGGCATAGTGGTTAGAGTGTTGGGCTGGGACTCAGAAGATCTGGGTTCTAGTCCCCACTCGGCCATGAAGCTCAGTGTATGATTTTGGGCCAGTCACTGACTCTCAGCTTAACCTAACTCACAGGGTGGTTGTGAAGATGAAATGGGGAGGAGGAGGAGGATCATGTAAGCCGCCTTGGGCTCCTTGCAAGAGGCAAAAGGTGGGATATACATTTAGTAATAAACAAACAAACAAACAAAGTAAATATAGGAGCCCAAGTTACAAAAAACTCTGTATGGGATCTTTAGAGTTCAGAGTCTTAGAGTTCAGGCATTTAGGAGATGACTCTGCAGTACCTCCTTAGTTTGACTGTATCTCCTATCACTCTTGCAGCTTCCAAAGCCTTTTGAATTAAAAAAAAATCAGCAGCCTTTATTAGGACCAACTGAAAAGTCACCAAATAGTCAGCAAGCTTTGTAGGACTCTTCTTCAAGCTGGATCCTATTTTGAACAAAATTAGCATCATCGTCGTCATCATGGGGTGTGTTGGTGGTCATGGTGTAATTTCAGAAATGTAGAAAATGTAATTTCAGAATGAAAATGAAAATGTGCCTTTCATGAGTCATGTGATTGGATGTATGGGGTGGGATCATGGTATGTGTGTGGGAGGGGGTCATGTTGCAAGCTTGAACTGGGTCTCCCAAAGATGATGCTTGGGTCCTGCACATCTCTTTTGCCTCTGTCTTTCCAAACAGGGTGGGCTAGGCAGAGAGAGCCTAAGCTTGCAATTCTATGCATGTTTAGACAGAAAAAGTCCAACAACTCAATATGCCCCAGCGAGCCACACTGACTGGGGCATGCTGGGAGTTGTAGGACTTTTTTCTTTCTAAGCAGGCATAGAATTGTGCTTTAAGACATTATGGGGTGCATCAGGCAAAAACAAAACAAAACAAAAAAAGCAGCCCCAATGCCAGTTAAAATTTAATAATACAATGGACAGTGCACTGTATTTATTTATTTAATTAATTCGCTTTTATACCGCCCAATAGCCGAAGCTCTCTTGGAAGTTTACAACAGTTAAAACAGTTGTATAATGATACCCCAAAATCTTACATCTGAGATGAGCTGCCTTACCTTGCCCGCTGATAGGTCGAGGTAGGAGTCCCAGCAGCGCATCTAAGCAGGCTTGAGAGATGTTGACCTCTATTGTAAAGACAATTTTTACTGTTTTTCCTTGCCCTACACATAGTTTTTAAGCACTTCCATTCACAGTGTTCTTACTATGTCTGCTTGGGACATACGTAATCTATACATGTCTCAACCAATCTCCATGTTCTGTGAGTATGTAGTTCCTCCGTCCCTTCCACCCTCCTTTAAAATAAAGCATTTCCTCTGCATTCCCCACCACCACCATCACCACCACCTCCCCAGTAGGATTGCTCTGTCCAAATGCTTTATTTATTTATTTAATTAATTAATTGCTTGCTTGCTCAATTTTTATCCCTCCTTTCCACTAAAAAATACTGCTTAAGGTGGCTAACCATGAAGTACAGAAAAAATAATGAAATACTTAATAATGACAACATTAAATTCATCAATTAAAAATAGAAACACATCAACAAAATGTGTTGTTGCAAATACACAAAACAACAACAACAAATAAACAAAGAAAAGCACCTCAGTAAGAAAGAAATAACAGCACCCACCAGATTAAAAACCCAGTTCAGCAACAAGTCAGTTTACACACCTGTCTGAAACCCTGGACAAATGCTGCCAGTCAGTGTAGACAAGACAATACCGAGTTAGATGGACCAGTAGTCTTACTGGGTATAAGGAAGCTTCCTATGTTCCAGTCTACAACTTCAGCTATGTTCTAGAATGTATGCTGTTGGGGTGACTCAGTTGGGGTCTCTCCTAAGACTACGATAGCCCTGCCCCTCTGTATTTAACAGCAGAAATTAAGCAGGTGATGCTTCGGAACATAGGGGGGCCCTTTTACCGAAGCTATTTGTCCATCTACCTGGTACTCTGACTTGCATCACCACGCCTTTCCAGTCACCTCTTACTTGAGCCTTCTAAGACTTAGAATCTAAGTGGAAGTGCCAGGGATTGAAGCTGGGACCTTGAGCATGCAAAATGCGTGTTTTACTACTGATCTACAGTTCCTCAAGGTTTTCCTGGTATGGAGATAAAGTGCTGGGGAAAGCATCACCTGCTTATTTAAAACAATACTAGATATAAAACAATCCATTATTTAAACCCATTGTTATCATTTTAGAATGCTGTTGCTTTTTGAAAATGAAATCTCATTGGTTCAGGGTTTGTTTGTGTGGGTTTTGTTTTGTTTTTGTTTTTTTGTTTTTTAAATGTGCAAGTTATTTTGTCATGCCATAACCTTGTTTCTTCCCCCCCGCCCCCATCCTCAAAAAACTATGGCTGGTACCGCACCTCTGCAATGATGACTCACCCTTTTAAATGACTAATGAAGGTGTTGCTATGATACTGCTTTGGGACTAGTTGTAGTAGTTTCAGAATTTAGCTCATGAGTTTCTTTTAAATATGAGATATTTAAACAAATAAAAGCTCATGAATTCAAATGATGATTTGAAAGTCATAGATGTGGGAGCTGGCTCCTAAAGCTGCTGCTGCTTACCATGGGGAATGTTACCACAAGTACAAAGGGTTGGGGGGGGGCACAGATCAACATAACCTGGAACAAGATTAACAGTGCAACTGTACGCATATTTACTCAAAAGTGAGTCCCATTACTCCCAAGCAAGTGAACATAGGATTGCAGCCCCCACTCCGCAGACCTCTTCAGTTCTGCAAGACTCACTTTACTTTGCTGCCTTTTTTTATTGGCTCTGCTTATCGCTTTTGAGAACAGCCTGACTGAAAGAAATTAAGAAGGTGGCATGGCATGGAGATGAACAGTGGTGGTGGGGACATTACAAAGGTAAAACTACACATTCCAAATTATGTTGAGAGTGAAAATGGCATTCCTATATCAAATTCTTCCTTCTCTCCTGTAATGTGGAGAGACTGCTTTTGGCAGCATTTTGAAGGTGAAGTAGCTCAAATCCATCGCAAATAGGACACCATAGTTAATGTAGTTCCATCAGTAGAGGTGCCCAGAGCACCACCTGGTTCAATTTTACTGAATGAGTTTCAGTTTTTGAGGCCCAAGGATGTGGACAAGGTGCTTGACCAAGTCTGGTCAACCACCTGTGTGCTTGACCCTTGCCATGGCTTATTACTACTAATAGGGAAGGGATATCAGGCTGGGCCCAGGAGGTCGTAAACTCCTCCTTGAGAGAGGGAGTGGTGCTTGCCTCTTTAAAGAAGGCAGTAATTAGGCCACTTTTGACGAAGCCTAACCTGGACCCGGATGATGATAACAACTATAGGCCAGTAGCCAACATCCCCTTCCTGGGCAAGGTGCTTGAACGGGTGGTTGCTGGTTAACTCCAGGCATTCTTAAATGAAATGGATTATCTAAACCCATATCGATCAGACTTCAGGCCTAGTTTTGGAACAGAAACTGCCTTGGTCACCCTGGTGGATGACCTTTGCCAGGAGAGGGACAGGGGGAGTGCGACCCTGTTGATTCTCTTGGACCTCTCAGCAGCTTTCATTACCATCAACCATGGTATCCTTCTTGATAGGCTGTCTGGGTTGGGAGTTGGAGGCACTGCACTGCCGTGGTTCTATTCCTACTTGGAAAACTGATTCCAGAAGGAGGTGCTGGAGGATTATTGTTCTGTCCCTTGGCAGCTATGCTATGGGGTTCCACAGGGCTCTGTTCCATCTCCCATGCTGTTCAACATCTACATGAAACTGCTGGGGGAGGTTATCCAGAAGTGTGGGCTGAGGTATCATCAATATGCAGATGACACCCAGCTCAATCTCTCCTTTTCAACAAATCCAGGTGAGGTGGTGACTGCTCTGAATCAGTGCCTGGGCATGGTAATGAGGGCCAATAAACTGAGTCTTAATCCAGACAAGATGGACGTACTGTTAGTGGGTGCTTCACCTGCCCGGATGAATGATATTTAACCTGTTGTAGAGACGGTTTATTGCTGTAAACTACCCAGAAAGCTTCGGCCTTTGGGTGGTATAGAAATAAAATTATTATTGATGATGATGATGAGGATGATGATGATGATGATGATGATGATGATAAAGGATCAAGTTCATAGTTTGGGGGTGCTCTTGGATCTAGCACTGACACTAGAGGCACACGTGGTCTCAGTAGCATGGAGCACCTTTTATCAGCTTCGGCTGACATACCAACTACATCCTTATCTGGACAGGGATAGCCTAGCTACAGTTATCCATGCTCTGATAACCTCTTGTCTGGATTACTCCAGTGTGATATATGTGGGCCTGCCTTTAAAAACAGTCCATAAACTTCAGCTGGTCCAAAACATTCATTCATTCAATTTTATGTAAATTGCCCTAGATCCATGCACTTTTCATGGGTGTATTTGAACAAAACATGCAAAATACCCCGATTTACACAAGGCCTGTAAAGTTGTGTAAAGTTATGCAAATTGTGCAACTTAACGCAATTTGTGCAAATTTTCTTAGCGTTTAAAAAAAGATGTGCAAACTGTGGCCCGTCTCAGAGATGGAAGTCCATGGAGGAAGCCAACTCAGCTCGCTTCCAATCATCGAGTTGAAGCAGGCAGGAAGTCTGTCAAGCTCAAATGGGCCAGACTTCCCAATGTCGGCACATCCCCACTTGCAACCCTCTGAACACAGAGGATTGTGGGCACCCTTTGCAGGGCGGGATAAGCCTGGAGGATAGGATATCCTCATGCCCCCCCTAACCCTGGAAAACGGCCATCTAGATGTTTTCCCTCTTCTCACGAGGAGGAGAGGCTGAGGCACCACCTGGATTCCTAGGAATCCAGTGGAGCCTTGCCCCTTCCCTCCCTGCCCCCAGGATCACCCCCCCACACACAAAGGAAGCGAGCACAAATTCCTTCCAGTGTGGAAAGCTCTGCACCAGCTACAAGGGGGGAGGGCCACTCTGAGGCGCTGAGACCTCAAAAGAGATTTCCAAGGTCACAGCGCTTCCTACGGCAAATCCTATGTCCACCCAGATAAGGTTAGAGGGACATAGGATTGCACCCTAAGTAAATGATGTCACATAATAAAACAGCAAATGCTCCAATCTCTCAAGAAAAAACCTAAGACTGAGGGATGAGGAACACAATGAGGTTCATGGACGAGCAGATAATTGAGACAACATCTCCATTGCTCATTGCCGCCACCCCATGCCTTGAAGATGGAAATGACTATCTCAGCCAGCAAGAAAATTCACAAAGTGACCACTTCACGTTTTGTAAGAAGTGTGTGATCTGAACTGTGTGTTGCTTTGATACAACATGCTGATGAGAATTCCAAGGTGTTGGCCCTTGGCAGGCTTGAAAAATGTAATCTGTGGAAGGCTTGCAAATGCCTTAAATCAGCCCTGACCCAGACTAATTAATCAGCATAGAATATCAGTCTTCTCATCCAGTGCAGCAAGACTTGTGATAAATGTGGGAAGGTACCACCGAACACGCTAGAAGACGGATGGGGTCTCCAGAGGGAAAGGAGGGGCTGTACTTGACAGCATGACAACTCTATTTAGGCTAAGCCTCTAGGAATCTGATGTCTTCGGGCATATATCCCAGTTTCTGGCTTCAGGCGTGCACTCCATTCCATTACCGCCAATTATTGCATCCCTTTGAACTTCATGTAAATATTCAGATTGCATTTGCTCAGCCTCAGGGTGCTAAGTGATCATGCACAAGAAAAAGAAAGTTCTTTTCCCTTTACTTTCTGGCATTACAAAACTTAAAGTGTTGGGTCAGTAACAGTAGTAGTAGAAAACAACAACAACAACAACAACAGCAACAACAACAACGTTATGCTAAACCCCACTTCTCTGAGTGGTGAGATGTTCCAGTGCTGAAGTGCTTAATCAGGTTTGGTTCAGAAGGAGGTCACTGGGGGAATATTGGCATTTTGTAATATTTTCATTTTACTCACAGATATACAGGTAGAGCATCGGTGGAGGCATAGCTTATTTATTTATTTACTTATTACATTTATACCCCACCTTTTTTCCTGCAAGGAACCCAAGGCGGCTTACATAATCCTCCTCCTCCTCTCCATTTTATCCTCACAACAACCCTGTGAGGTAGGTTAGGCTGAGAGTCAGTGACTGGCCCAAAGTCACCCAGTGAGTTTCATGGCCGAGCGGGGACTAGAACCCGGATCTCCCGAGTCCCAGTCCAACACTCTCACCACTATGCCGTGCTGGCTCTCTAAACTTAAACTAAACTCTTAAACTAGAGTTCGGCTGTATTTTCTCAGACGACTTCTTCTTCTTCTTCTTCTTCTTCTTCTTCTTCTTCTTCTTCTTCTTCTTCTTCTTCTTCTTCTTCTTCGAAGCTTTCTAAGGTTTTTCCCTTTCTCACCC
Source organism: Shinisaurus crocodilurus (assembly GCA_021292165.1). Classification (NCBI taxonomy): domain Eukaryota; kingdom Metazoa; phylum Chordata; class Lepidosauria; order Squamata; family Shinisauridae; genus Shinisaurus; species Shinisaurus crocodilurus. Next base: position 106,147,668 of record CM037877.1, read on the forward strand.
CACATCTAGAAAAAGATGTTCTCCCATTCTTCTCCACCATTTTTGCAAGATACCTGCCATTTCCTCCTCCCCCTTCCCCTGCCACCACAATGCCTGAGAACAGCATTAGGTTTGACGTATTGTGGAGAATGCAAAATGGTGGCCAGAATGCTAACACAGTTGCTGCTGCTGTTACTGCAGCAAAAACAATACTATAATAACAACAAACCTCTTAGGGGGAAAAGAAAGAAGCTGTGCTATTACCACTGCTAGCAATGACCCCTCCCAAGAAAGTGCTCAGGTTTTTCTCTACCCTGTCCAGAAAAAATCAGTGAAATGGTCCCCCCCCTCAAGTTTCTCTGTCCACAAATAGGGTGGAGAATGTCAAGAGGCCATTTAGCTTTAGCTAAAACAACAGACAGCCAAAGTCTACTGCTCCCACCTCAGACCTCCAGGAAGAGGCACAGCAGCACAAAAATGCTGTTAGCTTACAGAATCCGAAATTCAGCTCTCTTTGTATCAGTGCCTTTTTCAGCCTCTGTCTCAGTCTCAGACTGCAGTCTGTCTTTTTGTTTCCTTCACAGATGTCTAGATTACATCATCATCAGGTAAGGAAGTGATTGGCAGGTGGTGGTGATGTGTGTGTGTGTGCGTGTGTGTGTGTGTGTGAGAGAGAGAGAGAGACAGACAGACAGAGAGGCGTGTCCATTTGCCAAAATAGTTTTCAGAGAAGTGTCCAGTAGTTTCCCCGGTCATTGTAGACCATTTCCCACTAATTTCCCTCATGAAGGAGATACTCACCACCAGGAGGACCATCAAAACAGTCTTCAGCTCCACTAACCGTCTCTTCTTGAATCTAACAGTGATAACACGGGTTAGAGCTGCATCTTCAGCCTACCGGGTGGCGGTGAAGGCAGCAAAAAAGAATTTCTATGCTGCCTCCATTGCGTCTGCAGAGTGCTGCCCCAGGAGGCTGTTCCAAGTGGTCCGGAGTCTGGTCGGTCCAGTCGCTCCGGACCCACTGGAACAGTCAAAAGCCTCCTGTGAGGCTTTAGCGAAGCACTTCACAGATAAAATCGATCGGATTAGGAGTGGGATATCGTACGTCGTGGACACAGGGAGTGAGCGGGAGGAGGCCAATGGCAGACCGGTTTTGTGGGATCGGTTTCGGCTTCTTCCTTCTGATGAAGTGGACAAGGTGCTTTCATCTGTGAGGCCGACCACCTGCTTGCTTGACCCTTGCCCATCCTGGCTCATCATGAGCTGCAGGGAGAGACTGGGTGAGGGGATCAAGGCGGTGGTGAATGCCTCCCTCGAGGAGGGAGTGATGCCATCAGCCCTCAAGGAGGCAGTAATAAGACCGCTTCTAAAGAAGCCCTCCTTGGATCCCCAGGATTTAAACAACTTTCGCCCAGTCTCCAATTTACCATTTCTGGGCAAGGTGATCGAGCGGGTGGTGGGTGCTCAGTTGAAGGCACACTTGGATGAAGCCGATTATTTGGATCCGTGCCAGTCGGGCTTCAGGTCTGGACATGGGACGGAGACGGCCTTGGTCGCCTTGGTGGATGATATGAGGAGGGCTTTGGATAGGGGCGAATGCTCCTTTCTAGTCCTCCTCGATCTCTCAGCGGCTTTTGATACCGTTGACCACGGTATCCTCCTGGACCGTCTGGAGGGGTTGGGCTTAGGAGGCACTGTATTGCAGTGGTTCCGGTCCTTCCTCTCTGGAAGGTATCAGAGGGTAGTTCTCGGGGAGGAGGCTTCGGACCCTCGGCTGCTCACTTGTGGAGTGCCGCAGGGTTCCATCCTCTCCCCGATGTTATTCAACATCTACCTCAAGCCGCTGGAAGCTATCATCAGGAGGTTTGGGGTGCAGTGTCATCAGTATGCGGATGACACGCAGCTCTACCTCTGTTTTAAGTCCTCACCGAGGTTGGCCGTTGAAACCCTGTCCAAGTGCCTGGAGTCAGTGGCTGGCTGGATGGGAAGGAATATGCTGAAACTGAACCCCGACAAGACCGAGGTACTTCTGGTGGGGGACAAGGGAAGGTTAGGGGATGTTGACCTGGTGCTGAATGGGGTACATCTACCCCTGAAGGACCAGGTCCGCAGCTTGGGGGTCATTCTAGACTCCCAGCTGTCCATGGAGGCTCAGGTGGCAGCTGTGAGCCGGGCGGCGCTGTATCAACTCCATCTGATACGGCAGCTGCGCCCCTACCTTCCTAATCACCTGCTCCCATCAGTGGTTCATGCCTTGGTCTCCTCTCGCCTAGACTACTGTAATGCGCTCTACGTGGGGTTACCCTTGAAGACGGTCCGGAAGCTTCAGCTGGTACAGAACGCGGCGGCTCGCCTGATTAAGGGCAGCCGCCGGCGTGATCACATCACGCCAGTGCTTAAAGAGTTGCACTGGCTACCAGTTGCTTGCTGAGCCGAATTCAAGGTGTTGGTTTTGACCTTTAAAACCCTACACGGCTCCGGCCCAGCTTATCTCAAGGAGCGCCTCCAGCAACATCAAGTAGGCCGCTCAACAAGGTCTGCCACGGACGGCCTTCTCCTTATCCCATCAGCCAGAGCAGCCAGGCTGGTGGGGACTAGGAAGAGGGCCTTCTCTGTGGCGGCCCCCACATTATGGAACTCCCTCCCTAGTGACCTTCGCCATGCCCCCTCCGTGATGAGCTTCCGCCGTGCATTAAAAACATGGCTGTTCAGGCGGGAATATGGGGTGGGTTAGGTTTTTAATGAGAATTTTTTATATTGTTTTAATTATTATATTTTATTGTGTTTTATTGTATTTTAATTGTACATCACCCAGGGTGGCCGGGTGACCGGCCAGATGGGCGATTGATAAATGGAATAAATAAATAAATAAATAAATAAATAAGAATGGGAGTTTGGATGGGAAATATTTTTTTCCCCACTCTGGTAAATATGGTCTGCTGGTACCTATGTCTGTGAAGGAGCTGTGGGATTCGGGAGATTTATAATCCAATCTGTGTGCTAACAGATGCCTGAAATTCCACACACAGACTTTAATGGATCTCACCCCCCTGCGCAGCTTGCAGCGTCGGTACCAGCCTGGAGGCCCAGCCGGCCCCTTGTAATGACACTTGCTTCCAGCTTCCCCATTGCAGATTAATCCATGGAGTCAGGAAACACTCTGGAACACCACAGGTTCTAATTCTACCTGTTTATTTACTTAGCAAGTGAAGTTCTACAGAGTATACATTTCCTAGTTACAGTCCATGTGCAGAGTGTAAATGGATAGCAAGCATTAAGTCCAGTGGAGTAAGTTGAGATTCACTCCACCTCAGCAAAGACGTTACATTGTTACAGGAACAAAGTAATACAAGAAGAACAGAGAATGCAGTAAACCTTCTCCTTAAAATGGCCTCTGATTGAACAAGTTAACACGTCATCAGAACATACAAACCATGTGACCAGCTTGTAGCATTCCCACAGTCCTGACTCTAAAGCCTGAGAATGGATCCTGTGGCCTAGTCATAACAAACCTGTTTACAGAGCCATGCTGTCCCTTTCATGTGTAAACAATGTGCTGCAGCTGGTAAAGTGATACATATCACAACAGTCTGGTAGCAGCAATGGGTGAACTCCCTTTGTCTCAGTTCAGAATGAGCTCAGTATTTCTGAGCTTTCCCTGCAAGAATTTGGGAAATTTTTTTGGTCTCTTTTCTGATAATGTAAAATGGAGGGACGGGGAGGGGGAAGGAAGGGGGGAGAGAAACAGGTGGCAGAAAGAGAGAAAGAAAGGGAGGTGGCAGGGGGAGGGAGGGAGAGGAGGAAGAGGTATCCTAGAGACCATATCCTTGACAGATTACCCCCAGGGGAAATGTAGTTCTTGGCAGGAGAAGGGTTCCCCAGCTCTGCCTTACACCCATCCATTAAGGTAGGTCAATATGTGACCGCCACATATGGCAGATGGGGAGATGAGAATACTGGCTTTTTTGTGGCCATCTAATGAATTCATGGCAGAGTCAAAATTAAAAACCACAAACTTTCAGCTCATTCTCATAGCCACTTGTTAGTGTTAGTAGTATAGAACAAAAGGTGCATGTATATAATCAACAGCACCTGGGTGATGTTCATGGGTGAAAGTCAATCTCCATGATGTACACTGGTTGATCTTCTTAATGTAAATGGTAAAACTAAGGGGGAAATAAAATATTAGTGCTGAGAGAGAGAACCCAACACAGTTTTTCAATCAATTTCTGCTTCTTCTAATTAGTACTGCTGTTCAATTAATCATATTTAACAATGCTGATGAAACAAGGATGCCAGATAGACACATTAGTAGAAGAAAAATTGTGTCCTTTTGGTAGCAATACAATTATTATTTGTATATCTTGAGGGGGGGTTTGTTTGTTTTTACAAATCTATTTGATTTCTTGCATGAATAATAGAGAGGTTAATCCCAAGGCAGGTGTCATCTTGTTAGCATCGCCCTCCCTTTAGACAGACAAATCTTTTATTGTTATAATAAGCATATTGAACAGGGAATAATAAATGCATTTAAGTCAGTTACAATCCTCATAAAGCTTGATTCCTCGTAAAGCTTATTGAACACACTGATTGAAGTAATTCAACAGGAACATGGCAAAAAATGCCATCTACCGGTAATTATTTAGAGCCTATTAAGTAACAAAACAATATACAGAAATGCCTTTAATCTCTGAAGAAAACCAAACCTTTTTTGAAGTTTAAACTAAGTATTGAACATATATTTCATGAGAGTCTATTCCAAAAGTTATTTTATGACTGAGTGGGATTGCCAGGTTTTTCATGATCCTGTGCTCTTGTTCCTTTTAACACAAGATTGGTGGTTCCCGATTGCATGAAGCAGCCATGCAGATATAGCGGTACATGCATAGGTGCCTCTTTTCAGACCTTTGGCCTATAAATGGCCAGAGAGTAGGGCCAGGGGGTTGCCACACTGTCCTACTCCCTCCTTCTCCATGTGTTCAATTAGGGATGTCAGAGTAGGATAGTGGGTTGCCCCAGTCTGTGGCCATTTATAGGTCAAAGTTCTGAAAAGAGGCACCTATGCATACGTGCATAGCTGCTCCATGCAGTCGTGAACCACAAAACAATCTTGTGTTAAAGGCACAAGAGCACAGGACCATGGAAAACCTGGCAATCCCACTCAGTCATAAAATAATGGACTCAAATGACAGGATTTTTATGAATTTGACCTGTAGATTCCGCAGCAGACCTACACCTACCATTTTTTGGATTGTTTGTTTTTAACTTTCTGAAATTGTATGCAAATTTACGGTAGTCATAAAAAAGTACAAATGTTACTGGAAAATACACTAATATATATGCCATTAAAACACACACACACAACATTTTATACATGTCTGCTCTCTGTTCACACTCTACTGTGGAGCACACTTTCTTTGTGTGTTCCGCTCATTGATTGTATGCCGAGCTAAGAAAAATACACAAAATGTTACATTACATAATATGAAAGTTACACTAAAATGCAGCAGACTCTTTTGTGTGCTTTTCTGAATGGGGAAAAAAATCAAGTTCTGTCCATGAGTGGACAATGGCCCAAAAGATGTCTGACAATCTGGAATCTGAACAAGGCTAATAATTTCCAGAACTTTAAGGGAATGATGGGAGTATGGGAAGCCTGTAAACTCTAACAGAGAATTCTCAGCACTTTCACGAAATTACAGGACTAGCCATCTTTGAGGAAAGTCATGACAATTAAATTGGTATAAAACCAATATAATTTTGTAGCAGACATATGCCCATACAGCCAGATCGTCTCAGAAGTCCCATTGAGCACAAGTAAGTGTACATAGGATTGCAACTTTGTCTTATTTCTACTTGGGATGGGGAAATCAGTATTCACTCATAAATCTGTTCCATCCCTCTTCTGCATGTATTCGCAGTTTTCAAAAGTGCAGATACAACTCTGAATTTAAATATGTATTTTAAATGCAGTTTCTATCAAAATACACATTTTTTAAAAAATGCATATTACATTTTTATGCCCAGAACAGTATCAGAACATTTGGGAAGTGCAAAAGCTGGTGGGTAACTTTACATAATCCACCCAGAATACTTTTGTTACTGGACAGATTAAAAATGTAATAGATAAATAAATTCTGATCTGCACCTTTGTTTGGATGCTTCAGATCAGTTGAGCTCATATTGGAATTGTCGGAAGTTTGCTGTTGCCCCACGTAGCAGAGTTAGGATGAGTTGTGTGCAATCACAGAGAATAACGAGGAGACGTGAGTTCATCAGTAGAAACTTTTACTGAGGTTTTTCACGCATAGAATCATTCCAATTTACAGCTGTACATCACAGTGCAAGGCTCCCCATTCACGGCACAAAAAGCATAGAGTCAAAGACTGGTGGGGAGAGAATATTACAGCATATAACTCCTCCCCACTGAACACTCTGTTTATGACCTTGGGCACACTGCCCGACTTTAACAAGTTTCACTCCCTAACAGAACTTCTGTTCACAGGTGCTCTGCTAGAGTCCTTTCTGCTCAAGGACACAATTACATACTCTGACACCCCTCCTTGACCGCAGACAGAAAGGGTTTTTATTTTCCTTTATTAAAGATCACCATTCCTAGTTCTGAACATAGTTCTTTGAATCTTGGCCCAGGCAGTGGCTTAGTAAACATATCTGCTACATTTTGTTCTGTTGGACAATATATCAATTCAATTGTCTTTTTCTGCACATAGTCACGAACATTGCAGTACTTCACAGCTATATGTTTTGTGAGCCCCTTTAAATATTCAGATTTTGCCAAAGCAGAGCAGGCTTGATTATCACAGTATACGTGAACCGGTAATGCTACTTGTAAGCCTAGATCTTTTAAAATCTGAATGAACCATGTAATTTCACCACATGCTTGTGATAATGCAGTGTATTCAGCCTCACAACTTGAGCCAGCCACACTGGACTGCTTCTTTGATTTCCAACTTATGAGTGAATCACCAACCTTTATTACTATACCACTAACAGATTTCCGTGTGAGTGTACAGCTTCCCCAGTCAGAATCCACCCATACCTTTGGAACTTCAGCCTTCTTTGAATCCAATTTAAGACACACGTCTAAAGAACCTTTAAAATACCGTAACACTCTTTTTGCGGCATTCCAAGCTGTTACTGTGGGCTGTGCTGCATATCTACCCAAAATTCCAGCGCTTAAGGCCAAATCTGGCCTAGACCACTGTGCAAGATAAAGTAGACTGCCAACCAATGATTGATAACGTTCTTTGTCAGAGAAAAGTTCCTCGGACTCAGAAGAATGCAAAAAATCAGTTGTCATTGGTGTTTGTACACTTTTGCAATCAGCCATTCCATAGGATTCTAACAATTGAAGTATTTTATGCTTTTGGCTCAACAATATGTTACCCTTGTCATCTTTTAACACTTGAACTCCCAGATAATGGGCCACTTCACCTAATGACTTCAAGAGAAAACTTTCTCCCAGTTGTCTGGCCAATTCATGAATTTGTTCAATGTTGCTAGATAAACAAAGTATATCATCAACAAAAGCAAGTAACACCATATAACTGGAACCTGAACCTCTAGTGTAAAGACACGGATCAGCAATGCCCTGCTGAAAATGCAACTGGATTAATTTGTCATTGAGACACCTGTTCCATGCACGGGCAGATTGTTTTAATCCATACACTGCCCTGTGCAGTTTCCATACTACCCCAGCTTTTTCTTCAAATCCAGGGGCAGGATGCATATAAATTTCCTCTGTAAGATCTGCATTCAGATATGCAGTGGTAATATCAAAATGGTGAATTATGAGACCTTGCTGTGCAGCCAATGAGAGAACAAGTCTCATACTATCACTTTTTGCAGTTGGGGCAAAAACCTCATCATAATTCAAACCCTTAATTTGATGAAACCCTTGAGCCACAAGTCTTGCTTTATAATTTTGTTCCCCATTTAGAGAGATTTTCCTTTTAAACACCCAGCGACTGCCCGTCACTTTTACACCAGGTGGTGCTACACATGGTGTATAAACCTCATTGCGCTGAAATGAAGCCATTTCAGCCTGCATGGCTTCTTGCCATTTCTGTTTTTCTGGACCTGGCAATTCTTGTACTTGTGCATATGTTTCTGGTTCACTAAATGTGACATTACACACTCGAATCCCAGTCACTACAAATCTCTCTGGTGGTACACCTTTTGTTGCTCGTTGAGATCTGCGAACGGCAGATTCAACATTCACAGTTTGGCTGTCTTCCCCCCCACTCCCCCCTAGCCCCTCCTCATCTGAGCTAGTGGGTGTGGAATGTGTGTGTGTGTGGCTTCTCGAGCTGCCTTCTCCGCTGCTTTCACTTTCCGCCTCTTGCTGAGCTGCTGGCTCAGACTTATCATGGACAGGAAAAAGAACTTCAGGATTGGCATGAACTCTTTCCCATCCCTCCTCAACAAAAGTTGCATCTTGTGAGATAACAACCCTGTTATTTCTACAGAAAAACCTCCATGACTTTGAACCCTCTGTACCAGAGTAACCCACAAAACGCAGTCGTTGAGCTTTTGGTTCTCCTTTTCTCCTTTGTGCCTTGGGGATGTGTACATATGCAAAACTCCCCCAGACTCTCAAATGTTTTAAGTTAGGAGGTTTACCAAACAACCTTGTGTAAGGGATGTCATTTATAGCTACTGTCCAAGTTCTATTACACAAGTAATTTGCTGCTAAGAATGACTCTCCCCAGAATCTTGAATTAGATTCCAAACCAGCATCTTTTAACAGACAATCCTTAATTTTCTGTAATTCGCCAATATGCCTTTCAATAGTTCCGTTCTGCCATGGAGAATATGCACAGGATTTTCTGTGCACAATACCTTGGTTACTGAGAAGTTGCTGGAACTGATTATTCATGAACTCAGTTCCCAAATCTGTTTGCAATTGCAACACATTTTGCTTAAACTGTCTCTGGACATAAGTCAGCCAACTTTTGAAAACAGAATATACTTGATCCTTTTTCTTAAGTAAATAAACCCAACCAAACCTAGTTTTGTCATCTAGGATCAACAAAGCATATCTTTCCTCTCCCCAGCTCGGAGGAAAAGGGCCACATAAATCTGCATGCACTAACCCAAACAGTGTATCAGTCTGCCTGTCAGATTTACGGTTTATAGGCTGGATCCGGGACTTTGCTGCTTTGCACACACCACAGTTCAAATATTTGTTACATTTGCTTGGTTGTAAGCCTTCACATTCCTTAGACATCTTTTGAATAGTGCCAAAATTTATGTGCCCTAGCCGCCTATGGAAAAGGTGCGCGCAGCGAAAATGTGGGGGAGCATTTACGCTTGCTACAGCAGGGATGTCTCCTCCCTCAGTATCTTGGTTTTGTAACACATACAGACCATTAATTAACTCTCCTGAGGCAATTATTTTCCCTGCCTTTGACACAATACCACCTTCTTGTGAAAAACTGACATTATAACCATTTGCAATCAAGGACGATACACTTAGCAGTGAGTAATCTAAAGTAGGTACAAATAACACACCCTGCATTACATTGCTAAGACAATTAATTTTACAAGTCCCCTCCCCCAGGATAGGCGATTTATGGCCATCTGCCAACGCTATAGTCTTACTGTTTTTGTCCTTGGAGCCAGGAGTAAACTTGACAAACTGTTCATATGAGTTGCAAATAGTTCTTGAACTTCCACTGTCCAGAATCCAAGAGTCCGTGCCTAGTTTTCTGTCCAACTCCACAGCAGCCGAGAATAGAGTAGATTTCTCCCCCCTCCGTTCCGACTGCATTTCTTTCTTCTCCCGGTCAGGCTTTGAAGTCAGTTTGACTCGACAATTTTGACGAATATGTCCCGGTTTGCCACAACGATAGCATTTCCTCATGATAACCATAGCTCTTTCTGTCCCGTCTTCTCCAGCCTTCTGAGGTGTTATTTTTCCTTTGTTTGTGTCATTGCCACGTTTTCCCATACGGCCAGATGCAAGGTTGTTCTTAGCTGCTTCTTCCAGCTCTAACAGCCTTTTTGCCTCAGCTTCAATCAGACGTCCTGACAGGTACTCCATTGTAAGCTGATCCTCTGGCATGGCCTCAAGACTGGCCACCAAAATGTCCCAAGAAGAATCAAGAGAAGAAATAACAATCTGGACCTGCTGGATTTCTTCTAATTGCTGGCCCCTTTCAGCAAGCTGAGCCAGTAATCCAGTGATCACTTGCAAGTGTTCAGATACTTTTTCTCCCTCTTGTAACTTTTTGTTATACAGCTGCCGTGCCAGTGCTATCTTAGTTCCAGCTGTGGTACGTACATGTATCCGCCTCAGTGTTGTCCAGCATTCTGCAGCTGTCTGAAGCCGTCTAACATACATTAATTGCGAATCTTCAAGCCCCAACACAATTAAAGAGTGGGCTCTGTCCATCAGCCTCCGTTCCGCAGGACTAGGCGCTGCCGGAGGAGCATTCACTCCCACCTCCCATAAATCCTCTCTTTTCAGCAACATTCTCATTTTAAACTCCCATGAGAGATAGTTGCGGTTGTTAAGTCTCTCAACATACACACCGAGAGGTTGCTGAGGTGCTGCCATGACTTCTATATTGGGAGCAGGTTGTATCAGCTGTTCCTCACCTTCTTCCTCCTCTTCCTCAGACTTTATTCCGTCTGTCTCGTCCTCCAGCTTTCTCCCGTGAGCCAGTTTTCCGGAGATATGAATGCAGCTAAACCACTGCTCCTCCAACTGTCTCACAAAGCAAAAAGGACTATCCTCGGTTGCAATGCACACCTCCTCACCAGGAAACACAGCGTTGCGCAGCTGAAGAATCTGGGCCCATGACCTGTCGGAAGTTTGCTGTTGCCCCACGTAGCAGAGTTAGGATGAGTTGTGTGCAATCACAGAGAATAACGAGGAGACGTGAGTTCATCAGTAGAAACTTTTACTGAGGTTTTTCACGCATAGAATCATTCCAATTTACAGCTGTACATCACAGTGCAAGGCTCCCCATGCACGGCACAAAAAGCATAGAGTCAAAGACTGGTGGGGAGAGAATATTACAGCATATAACTCCTCCCCACTGAACACTCTGTTTATGACCTTGGGCACACTGCCCGACTTTAACAAGTTTCACTCCCTAACAGAACTTCTGTTCACAGGTGCTCTGCTAGAGTCCTTTCTGCTCAAGGACACAATTACATACTCTGACAGTACAGAACATGCCCAGAACAGTATCAGAACATTTGGGAAGTGCAAAAGCTGGTGGGTAACTTTACATAATCCACCCAGAGTACTTTTGTTACTGGACAGATTAAAAATGTAATAGATAAATAAATTCTGATCTGCACCTTTGTTTGGATGCTTCAGATCAGTTGAGCTCATATTGGAATTCACAAATATCAAATTAATCAAACATCCCCAATTCCTATATATCAATCAAGACAGGAATTAACGTCTGTATAACAGTTTGTGAAGCTTAACTAATAATGGCTAAAAATAAAGATAGCAGAGTTCTACTCCCATGATATTTATTAATTTACAGAGCAATCTTATGCATATTTACTCAGAAGTAAGTCTCAGAAGTAACTGTGCTCAATAGTGATTACACACAGGTAAGTGTTCATAGAGTTGCAGCCTTAAAGATATTTCTCTAATTGTGGAGAGAGCCAGAGAAACATTTATGGGACCTCATTTATCTTCATTTCATCCTGGTGAGACATATTGCAGCAATTTAGCATCTGCCGCAGTTCTCCTACCTCTGTGGCGTTTACCAAGGTGGGTCTGTCTTAAAAATGGTGGGGTGATACTATTTTGTTCCCTCATACATATATTAATCTGGAATGTTACACTTGGCGGTTCAAATGGCACCTGTTAGAATATTTGATATTAATACCTTTTCATTAACATATTGCTGACTAAAAGAACATCTGGTGGTTTGTTTCCTCAGAATATGAACAGAAAACCACTTTATAACTGGAGACATGACTCTGGTTCATTGTAAATAAAACGTAACGTTATCCCACAAATGGAGGACCGCTTGTGGAGGTCCCAATTAGATGTGTTCTGCTCTTATTTAAATAAATTATTTATTTATTTATTCATTCATTCATTTAAGGAATGCCTTAAATCAAATTGTTGACTCATAAATGTAATTTCAAAAGTTAGTTGTGGCTACTAAGCCAAAATATTGTGCACACAGTGGCAAGCTGGTAGAAGAAAGATAGCTAATGCACCAGTCTGGGGATTGATAAAGATCACATTTATTAAATATTCATCATAATTTTTTATATATGTATGTATTAAAATTATATACAACCAAATAAAGCACAATAAAAAGTAAACACATCCACCAAAATTACAGCTATCCCTTAGAGATTTTATTATATTAAGCGGTATATCAGTATTACTAATAAATAAATACAGTTAAAACCAGACCATTTAATAGTACATTTTATCTCTCATATTTTGGCAAATATTAGGTGTGACTAAGCCTGATTTACAGCTCAATCAATCCTTTACATATCTACTCAGAAATCAGTTCCATTGAGTCCAATGGGGTTTACTCCCATCAAAGTGGACATTGTATTGCAGCCTTACATATGTAACCATGCTTCCCCATGGCTGGTATATAAATTTGGGTGAATGTTTCTGTGGCTGATTATTAATGTTCACTGGGATTTAAAGTAGAGTTGTGCCTTAGGTGATTAGGTGAGAATGCTACTATTGATTTCGATTTGTACACGAATCTGTGGATATTTGTCCATTTTTGCTTCTTTCTATACACTGCGATTTGAGTTGACCCCATCTTCACTGGAATTTCCTACTACTGTTGGAATCCCTGAGAAAAATCCTGATACCCACTCTAAGAGGCATTCACATGACCCTCTCTACACATTGAAAGAACATGGGTAGGAGGCCACAGGGGTATATGGGCTAACCCTGCCCAGCACTTGAACTGTACTCCAGTTCCCATGTCCCCTGCTAAATATGTGGTGGATGTTCATGAGAATGAATTTTCTATGCATACACATGCATGTGCAAAGAGCTCCTACACTTAAAGTGTCCTTGGATATTTGTCAAAGGTGAGGTGAAGTGCAGCTTTGGCAATGGGTGAGACTCACCTGCATGGTCCCTCCTGAGAACTCCCCGTGTATTCATTGAACACCCAGAAGGGTTTGTGTGAACTCCCCTCAAGTTGTGGCCAGCCATGTCCTTGCTACTTGAAACCCATGGATACCCTTCATGCAGGTTGCTAGTTGTCCTATTTTGTAGGTGTCCTCTACATGGCTGTCACCAACATTGGATGTTAGAGGCTGCTGTCCTTGCAGCAGGCAAGGATAATAAAATCTGGGACTAGAACTGTCACATTTCACCTAAATGGAAATTTCAAGGCAGGTTTGGAGGGTCCTGCTCAGAAGAAACATCAGATGAATTTCAAGGTGAGTGAACAGGGGGGGGGGATTTTTTGGTGGAGATTCACACTTCACTAGACTTTCTTTGGTGATTTTTGAGTCCTCCCTTGTTGATTTTTATTTATTTCCTGCTTTCTCTTTCCCCAACTTTTCACAATGCCCTCGAAGAAAAGAAATCTTGTAGCTCTCTGTTTCACTAAACCCAGGTCATGGTAAAAAATGTTCTGTTGTAATACAGGCTTTTATTATTGAGTTACCAGGATAGAATAAAAAAGGGAGTGATAGGAACTGCTTCTGTCAAAGACACAAATTGTGGCCATTTTTAATCTTTTAAAGAATGAAACACTGGGGAGACATTTCAAAATAAGACTATAAGATTGCTGGGAAAAACAGGGTTTGAATGAATTCCAGCTCTCTTCTGGGACTCTTTCTCTCTCTCTCTCTGTATATATATATATATATATATATATATGCGTGCTTCATGTTTTGCACTGTTACTGCTTTAAAGAGAAAGCAATCATTCATTTCTAGTAAAAGAAATGCTCAATAAAACAAAGTTGGCATTGGCGTATCTGGGCAGTTAGCAGTACCAGAACACTGATGGAGAGTGACTAAGAAACAATGGGTAGGAACCTGTTAGATAAAAGTTCCTGGATGTTCCTGTGCAACACTGACTAAAGTAGGCAAATGGGATAACCAGCCAGAAGCAACATGGAGAGGGAGACAAGGTCCTGAAGAGAACGTGAAGACAGAGTCCATTGAAAAATGGGGTGGTAGCAGTTTACAATCTCCTAGTTCCAGACCTAGAGGAACCAAACCCTCCATGGCAATCATGGTTTTCAAATTATTGGACTAGAGCAGGGGTGCTCAGCATTTCTGGCCTTGAGGGTTGCATGCGCATACAGGCATGCACACATAGATGCACACACACTCACAAGCACACATACTTCCCAGCAATCCTGCTATAGATCACTGTTTGCTTGCTGCTAACAATGGTGGGGAGAAGTCTGATATGTATGAGGAACTTGGGATGTGTGCGGAGCTCAATTGGGGGTGGTGGAAGTCCAGCAAACTCGCCAGGCTTGACCTCCCGAGCTCCACTCGGACTACCTGCTTCCCCGGCTCGACTCACATTCTCACGAGCAGAGCTGGGGAAGTGACTTCTGGGTTCCTGGCAGTACGCTTTTTAGGTAGAAAATGGCATAAGATACATTAAAAAATGACCATGATTTGCGCAAGTTATACAAATCGCAGCGGCTTTTAATGTATCTGATGCCATTTTCTATGTAAAAAGTGTACCGCTGGGAATCCGGAAGTCTGGCGAGCACCTCGGCTGGCGCTCACTTTCGGCCAGGCTCAGCTAGTCGGGTGGTGGGTAGATCATCCACCCCTATTTTGGGGAAGGGGGTAGAGAGCACAGGCAGTGAGGAAATTAGTGGGGGGATTCAGGAGGCAGGGGCCCCTTGGGGGCATAATAAGGACCATGGGGCCCACATGTATTCACCATGCCAGAGCTTGTGCACACATGGACTAGAGCATTCTTTGTTGTTGTTGTGCACATAGATTTTCAGGTGGCCGGGTGACCGGCCAGATGGGCGATTAATAAATATAATAAATAAATAAATAAATAAAAATACTAGGGGGTGTATTTGCAGTCAAAGTCCGTACATTTCTGAGCTTGCAACATGATTTGCAGACCTGAAAAAAGTGCTCGACACCATGTGTACATTTGAAAAATGTAAATGAAAAAATGCGTACTTTTGAAAAATGCGCATAGATATGCTTTAATCAATTGAAGAAGAATGCATACATTTCAAACATGTGCACATTTGAAAAAAATATGCATGGATTTTCATGCAAAAAGAAAAAAAAAGCAAAGCTCACAATCTGATGCGGACTCAGGTTGGAATGAGCTTTGAGATGGAATTCAGAGAACTTTGGCAAGCTTTAGTTTTGCTGATTCATGCATCCCTATTTGGATTCAGATAAGTCTTGAATTCCAAACCCGATCAGGCTGATTCGGACCAAGTGGGAGATGTCCAAATCAAAGTGGGGCTCCTCCACAGTGGACCAAATCAGAATCTGAACACTCCTGAAGATTCAGGATTTGGAGGAATATAGAGTCACAGACAGCATGTCTCAGGGAAAAAAATAATAATGATACAATTCTCCCCAAGCTCTCCAAATATAAGGAAAACACCAGGGATGGGAAGAGGGTGGCGGGGGGGGGAGAGAAAAGGGAGTGCTGTTTTCTGACTGGCACCTCTAGTCTCTAATCACAGCGCTTTGGAGGAGGGATGTTGAAGTAATATACTGCAGGACTGATGCAGTGTTCAGTCCACTTTGCAAGTTCTTTCTCCCAGGAGAAAGGCTGATTGTTTCGAAAATGCCAGATGTTCAGGTCCTTCTGCCACTGTATAACCCACATCCACCCCTGCCCTGTTGCAGTGTCTGTGACTTTGGTGCCAATTGATCAGAAACAAACAAAAGTCTTAAATTGTTTTTCATTTATTATAATTCCTTAGCACCTGCATCCATCCTTCTGAAATTTTGAAGGTTTCTTGCCTAGGGAGAAATCTACAACAAATGCCAGTTTCGTACAAATTGCCAAAAAAATCCATGACGGGGTGGGGGTAAGGGGAAGTGAATCACTTACTTCCCCCCAAGTCTGAACACGGCCCTTTCACAAAAAAGCAAAAGAAAAACAACAACAACAACAAAAACCACTCTACTTGTCCTTCTGACATTTTGCAGGTTTCTTAACTAGGCAGTTGCCACCCCTGAAATATTTGCTTCTCTTTTGAGAAACCCTCACACTGTAAAGGCTGCTCCTGCACAAAGCTCCCTACACATATTCATCTGAATCTTGGCATGTTTGATTCCCGCAGAAGAGGAAACTATTAATGCAAATGTATTACAATTCTGTTAAGAATATATATGCAGTTTCTTTTAAAAAATTAATGGCATTTAGCATAACCCCCCTGTACCTAGTCATCCAAAATGTGTCAGAGTTAGCATGCTCACACAGGACTACTATGCCTGCAAATACATACCCTCCAACATTTCACAGATGAAAATATGCAAATATCATCCAATTCTGAGAAACGGATTATGGGGAGGTATAGTTATTTGTGCCCCCCCATGATAATTAATGGGAGGCATGAAGATTTGAATTTCCAAACTGAGATGTGGATTCAGACCTATCTTGGAGCAGGTTTGCCTCTGATGCACTCTGAATTGAATCAGCCTGTTTTCCAAATCACCAAATTGGGATCTGAATTAAATCTTATGGTTGGTGCACACCCATAAAAACAGGATTGGCATCAAAGCTGGCGCAGCTTGTCTGAGCGCGGAAAGCTAAGCAGGGTCAGGCCTGGTTGTTACTTGGATGGGAGACCCCTCCTCTAGTTTCCTGCATTGAGCAGGGGGTTGGACTCGATAGCCTTGTAGGCGCCTTCCAACTCTATGATGTATGAAATTTTTATGAAATTTTTATGAAATTTCTATGAAATTTCTATGAATGGTTGGGAAACTGCCAAGGGCCCACACCCCAGCAAGGGCCCAGTAACAAGAATCCACAGGACTTGCTCCTCCTTTTCACCATTACAACTGGCTTGGCCACCTGCCTCTCATTCTGGCCCAGACAAGAGTGGTGGTGCGGAGAAGGAGAAGGAGAAGCTACTGCCTACTTGCTAAATAGCTCCCTGACTATCAAGCAACCGAGAGTCAGCTCTGCTAATAAATACCAAATGAGAAGCAAATCCCAGAACCACAGTGATGGGCACTCTTCTGGCTTGTGGAATTTCCTGTTCTTTCTTTCTTTCTTTTTAACCAGACCCCTACGTTCCACCAACCAGAGCCTGGTGCAAAAGACATATCCTTAGAACAGAGTAATTCAGAACCTAAGAATGTGTTTTCAACACCAGAACTTAACACAATTCACAGTCCTTTCCACACATTTACATTTTTGTGCACATTTTTTTTCAAATTGTACTTATTTTTGTATGCATCCACCCATTGACTAAAGCATGTTTGTACGTATTTTTTGAAATGTACACATTTTTATTTGCACACTTTTCAAATGCGCACATTTCCCCCCTGTTCTATGGAATGCATCACAAGTCTGGAAATTTACTTATTTCTGAGTGCAAAAATGTATGCACATCCATTTCCAGGTAATGCAGGTTGAGAAATTCTATTGGAAAAGCTCAACCTCATGGATTCCTCACACATTCCAGCAGTGTAATTTGGGGTGAGAGGGAGTCATTTTAATGCTGCAATGTTTAAAGAATTGAAATCCTTGCCAATCCACTGCAAATCACCCAGAGATCTACCAGTAGATCCAGATCTACCTTCCGCCCACCCTGCCTTAAAGGCTAACAGATCTGTACAGTATAAGCTTTTGTGTCCAGTTTATCAGATGTTATGTTTAAACCTCCAGATTCAGCTCCAAATTGAAATGAGGAAAACTTTGGGGGCAACATAGAACCATGCAGCCCCCTCCCCCTGAGAAATGCAAGTCGTATTGTTAATTAATACCCAGCCAGAAATTTTCACATTCACAGTCCTATGTTTATGTGCAAATTCAGGCTGTAAATTGGGTTACATCCAAATTGGGTTTTGATTACAAAAAAAGGGGTGGGGAGAGAAATGGTGCTGATTACATGCAATGTTACAATTCCATAATAAAATGCTTTGCTTCCTTGTCTTAGTTTACATCTCTTTGTGGATGCAACTAGATTCACAGGAGCAGATTAGCATAGGACTCAATAGAGTCCCCTTCACTCCTTCTCTTTCCTGGGTTTGCCACAGAACACCAGCCAATAGGTTCAAAGGGAGACCCATGCATACCTCCCATTTACACACCCAGACATTCCTCTCCTTCCTATGGCCTTGACCTCAAAGTTACTTGTGCTCTAGAACATTTGTGCATGAAGCTCTGGAGAAGTCAAGGATGGCTGGATGCAAAGTACATATGGACCTCCTGTCAAAGATAATGGCTGAGTGGCCATTAGTGGGGCTCACATCTTAGGCTCACATCCAAAGACCAGTGGGAGAGGGAGAAAAAAGGCCTATGCCAATCCTCTCCAAGCACCTGCAAGTAAGGGTGAGGGATCACACACAGAAGGCCTCTTCATTTGCCATCACACACACAATTGCTATCACTCTCACATGAGAGGAAGAGGAAGAGCAGTGACAAGCCTGTTGGCCCTGCTTCCTCTGTGTTCATTGGCACTTGTGGAAGGGAACAGGACCAATGGGCTCATCCCCGCTCTCCTCCTTGCACAATGGGCATTGTGTGTGTGTGTGTGTGTATGGAAGAATGGCTGAAGAGTGCTGTAGGGTTTTCTTATTTTTTTATGTATTCAGTGCTCCAATATGGGCCATTGGTTCAGTTAGAAAATCCATATGGTAATTACAAATGCAAGACATAACTTTAATTAAGTCACCAATAGTCCTTGGTTCTAAAATTTTCAGTATGATAAAAAAGGGGGGGGGCTTCATGCATTCATCTCCCTAATTGCTTTCCCCTGGGAGCTACATTTATTCTGAAACCTCCTAGGGATCAAACAAAATGGTCTGTATTAGAAGAACTTTCCAGATCATTTTTTCTCAGGAGGAAGCTGGTTTTATTTACCAAACAGGGGTATCTGTGAATTCTTCTTATAGCTCCCAGAGGCAAATGATTTAGTCAGTAAAAAAAGCCCATAAATTAGCTTAAAGGTTAGTGCCTTGGGTAAGGCTACAAGCCAAAGCACTGAGATTATTAAATCTTTTGCATTTAATTTATGTTGGTATAACTGAATAAATGTGTGGCTCTTGGGTATCGTAAAACAGCAATGACATTTTTTCTCTTTGCCACCACAGAATTAAGTTAGCATAGGACACAATCCTCAGCCCACTTACTTTGGAGTAGGCGTCATTACAATAAATAGGATGGTGCAAAGAAGAGGCAATGTCTTGTGTCCAAAAACTTTGGGTGGCGTGGAACACATTTATTTCATCTTTTTTCTTCCTCTTTTCACTCTCCTCTGAATAATCAATTCAAGCTGGAGGACTAGTTCACAATATATTTTGACCACATAAACAACCATGGCCATCCCTTGTACACACTCACGCATGATGCAAAGAAACATGGCATGTGAACTGGAAGATGACAAATATTGTAACAGTCCTTGTGATCGTGATGACACTTTCCCCAACAACCAAAATAACAGAAATATATTAGGGCTAGAGTCCAGCTCCCCACTGTGTGTAGAGAGCAGGGTTAGGTGCAGCTAGGTTTGGGGAAGAAATTTGTATATTTTGTATCTTTTATGTGAACTTACCAGGGATGTCAGAGAAATCTGCAATGGATTCAAATGAGCTGGATTTCTATGAATCCAACCTGCAGATTCTGCAGTGCACTGGCTTTTCCCAAGTTGCATGGATTCCACAGACTTGCAGACCAGTTTTGTTTTGTTTTTACTTTCTGTAATTTTACGCAGATTTAGACATATATAAATATGAATTAAAAAAAAAAACAATAGAAAATGTTCATTTCCCCCCATAGACTAAAGCATGAAAATACATATTGGGGGATTTGCATATATTTTGTAGGGATTTGCACATTTTCGGAAGAGAAAATTTGCGCAAATGAGTACGAACGCATTTGTGCAAAATCCACTTCCTTTTAAAAAAAATTTATTTACTTTTTCAAGACAAAATATAACAAAATACAAGAATAACACAAAAATATAACATAAACAACATACAATAAATCATAAAGTGCACACACCCCACCCTCCAAGGGACCAATTTATATACTTCCATCCCCTTGATCAAATGAATTACAAATTCCAAAAATATAACATATCCTGACAAGGCATGTTACCCTTCCCCTTTATTAATACATAATCTAGTAATTGATTCCATATATCCTTAAAATTATTCTTCTTTAGCAATCCTTTTTTGCATTTGAAACTACAAGTTAGTTTATCGTTTAGGGCTATATCCCAAACTTCCTTATACCAGTCAGTTATTAGGAAAACATGTTGTACTTTCCATTTCCTCGCTATCATTAGCCTAGCCGCAGTTAACAAGTTTACAATTAATTCCTTTGTATTTTAGTCGCAAATAAGTTGTTTCTCCGTTATTGATAACAATGCTAGTTTTGGACAGACCTCTAAATTAATACCAATAATTTTCGATATTTCTGTAAAAACCTCTCGCCAAAAAACCAGTACATTTTTACAAGTCCACCACATATGAGCATATGTCCCTTTTTCCTGCGTGTGCAAATGTGCAAAATCCACTTCCATCAGTTAGTGGACAACAAAATGAAAGGTGCCTGAGAATCCATGAAACGCAGATGGAATGGATTTAACAAAGTCCGTACATCACTAGAAGTTACCTATTTTTTCACATTCAAACAATACACAAAGTGAAACTCAGCTATCCTTTGAAATTTGCACTTCTCCAAATGCAGTTCTCCAGTCAAAGAATGAGTACAAAAAATGCATATATTATGGGAAAGTGCACACAAAGATGTATATATTAGGGAAAATAACAAGAAAAGCGCAGCATATTAGGAAAACAACTTGCAAAAATGTGTATACAATGCAAACAATGTGTAGAAAAATGCATATGGCTTTTCCTGCAAATTGGTGTTGGGGGTTTTGTTGTTGTTGTTATTTTGTTTTAATTCTCAATGTTTGGAATGAACTGAACTTCTTATATTTTTTAAAAAAATTAAAACTGAGATAAACCAACATTGAGAGATCCATTCATCCATCTCTAGGAGCAGCTGCTGAAGGGAACATCCTTCCTTCCACCACCATGCCACCTCTTCATCCAATGCAAAACTAAATATGTTTCTGAAATTTTTCTCCTCTGAATCTTCTGTTCTGAATGTTCATTAAGGATAAGCCTATCAATGGCTACTAGTCATGATCTGTGCATAACCTCAGGATCAGAGACAGTGTGCTTCTCAATATCAGTTGTTAAGGAACATGATCAGGAGGGTGCTGTTGTGCTTGTGTACTGCTTATGGGCTTCTCCTTGAGGCATCTGGTTGCCCACTGTCATAACAGAATCCAGGACTAGATGGACCATTGGTCTGATGCAGCATGATGCTTCTTATTGTCTCCTGAATTATCAAACTTTGTTTCCAAAGCAGAACCAATGCATTTCAAATTTCCATGATTTTTGTAGAGGGTGCTGTGCATGCACAGTTTGCCCAAACTTTCCATTCCTTCAGTTCATTTCTCCCTACATGCACACACATTATTGATCTACGTATGTGCACTGTTAGAACTCGGGGGGGGGGGCAGCATCACTATCAAGATTGTATCACGTTTCCCTTTCTGCAGTATTTTACCAATTTGTGCATGTGCTCCTGAGCATTGTTAAAGCACCATACCCAAAGAATCTTGATACATATGATCACATCAGGACTGCTTGTTTTGGCAGTGTTTTATCAATGTGCAATATTTACTAGGGATTTACTAGGAATTTACTAGGAATTTACTAGGGATCAAAACTGGAGTTCGCTGAAGTTCTCCGAATTCCATCTCAAAGCTCGTTCCAACTCAAGTCTATAATCAGATTGCAAACTTTAATATTTTTTTTGCACAAAAATCTGTGTATATTTCTGTGCATATTTTTCAAAATGTATGCATCAATCATGCACATCTTTGGGATATATGCATTCCTCTCCCATTGATTAAAGTGTATTTGTGCATATTTTTCAAAAGTATGCATTTTTTAATTTTTTGTTTCATCTGTGAATGACATTGAAAACTTGGAGGTATACAGACTTCAACTGCAGATTGCATCCAAATCCATCTTCGATCTGGAAGGTGTGAGCTGGGCAAATCCTGATCAAAACCAAACTGACATAAATTTCTCATACATCCCTATAAAAGTGTTCTCCAACCTTGGGTCCCCAGATGTTTTTGGCCTACAACTCCCAGCATGCCCAAGCCAGCTATGCTGGCTGGGGACCCAAGGTTGGAGAACACTGCTAAACACAGTGCCAGATTGCCAGTAAGGATGAACAAAGATTTAATTTCTGCTTGCAAAACACTCGGTCAAGTCCCATCTCCAGTCCCAAATGTAAACACATTTTTGGAGAAAATGTTTGCACATTTCTGAACTTGCAAACCTGTTAGAAAAATGTGAATTTTCACACTTTAGTAAATGGGGGGAAAGTGCACTTTAAAATAAATAAATAAATGCATTTTTCCCCAGTAGAGAAAAAAGATGCTCTCTCATCTAGGAACATGGTCAAGGCAAACTGAGCTTCAGGGAGGAATTCAGAGAACCTTGATGAGATCGATCATCACATGATCACCCATTATTAATGGCCAGGGGAAAAAATGCAATCGCATTTACGAAGCTGGACTAAAGACCACATTGATGTCTGGTCTTTCTTCCATTCACAAGTCCTTTGTCACTCCTTCGTGGCTCCATTATTTTCTGACTCATTTCTTTCTGTAGATTTAGACCTCGTTATGACTTTGTCAGAGCCTTGGACTTTACAGATGCAAGCTCAAGAACAGACTCTCCCATTGACTGAGCCCCAGGCACAGAATTTACATATAACTGACTACTTGCACTTGAGTGTGGCTGTGCATTAGAATGTGTATGAGAGCATGAGCACCCCAATGAAAGCAATGCAAGCTGGAGAGGCAACATCCACACTTCGGTGCACAACCCAATGTGCATTTGGATGCACAACTGAAGCTCCAGGTTCAGCAAGTGATATGGGCATGGACCTTTTATCTGGATTGGGATGTGCACAGGGCTCTTTCTTTTTGGCTTGTTTGGTTCTATATTATGCAATTTATGTTCAGACAATTCTTAAAGCAGCTCCCCAGGCATGTATTCTTTATCTGCCCCTGTTGACTACCATTTGGAAGATTGATTCTACTGGCTGAACAGAACACACCGAACAGTTTATAGCGGTATTTGCTTCAGGAAGATTTTACACCACCATAAATGGTGTTCGGTTCTTCCTCCCCTGGGGGCAAGCTTTAAAAACTCTTGCTGCACTTTGCCTCCCTCTGTAGCCTTTCCAGGTTTGGTTTATGCATCGAACCATTTCATTAGCATTAATAAAGAGGAGCTTTCTATGGAGAAATCAAATGCTTTGAACTCGGCATTTCAAAGCTGAATAAGTGCTTCAAATTCTGATATGCCCCTTCTGCATTGTCTCTTGATTGGCAGCCAGAAGCATTTAGGACATTATTCAAGTAATAATTAAGGCTGCGTAGGGGAAACAGAGAAGAATATACTTGGAGGAATGCTGGAGCACAACAATAGGTTTGGATTCAAAGTCTAAAATTTGAGCAAAAATATTCATTCATAAAGTCTCTAATCTGTTTACACTTGGGAAGACCAAATGGTCCTGATCCTGTTCTAGACATGAACTGTTACAAGCATTTAGTGGCCTCAGTTAGGAATTCATATCCCCATCCACATCAAATGCCTCCATAAAGTTAAATGGGGCCAGAGAAGAAATATTTTTTACAAGGAGGGACAACCTTTGAACTTTAAAACAAACAAACAAACAAGTGAGCAAGCACATGGTTCTCAGGCACTCTGAAGGCAGCTTTCCCAGCCATCTCACTCCCTAGAATGGCCATGTAAGGAATTAATGGCATCACTCACGGCTTATGGACTTTCCCATAAATGGATGTTTTCCAAAAGCTGTGGAAAGCTGTGGAGCACAACTGAGCACTGCAAATATTTTTTAAAAGTTTATTGATGAAAATGAAGCGCTGAGGACCATGTAGGTATATAAGCCAGTGTCTTGGTGAGTCACTGACTTGAGATAAATCTCATTGGGATTGAAAACAGCATGGTCCTTGTAGCCATCTGTGGATTGATTGTCATGATAGAAGAACACTGTGGCTCCGTCCCTCTAGAATTTCCACTCCAGCCACTTTGGCATGCCCTGTGTTCCTAAGGTTTTGCAAGGCATGTTTACCTCGCAATTCTCAGGAGTTTCAATGACTATGTTCTGCCTCGATATCAAGGACCAGACAATCCGTCACAGAGGCTAACCCTGAGCAAGCCACGTTCCACCATCACCAGTCTCCACCTTGCCAAGCCTCCCTCTTTGACTGAGCCCAGTTAGTTAGTTTGTTTGTTTACGAAACTTAGCAGACACACAATAACTGTCATTCTCTGGGAAATGTACAGACATGTTCAAGCAATTTAAATCCCCCAGATCCACAAGAATACAATTCAATAAATTGGCACTAAAACAACAGTTATAAAGCAGGGGTGGGCAACCTTTTTTCTGTTATTGCAAGTAATCTGTTGGGGGCCACATATCGGTGGTGGCCACGGCCATATCCAAAAGTGGGTGGGCCACCTCTTTTCTCTTTGTGCCACCCCTTTTTCTCACTTTCCCTCTTCTTTCTCACCCAGTAGCCTGCCAGGGAAAGGACAGATGGCTGTTGCTAGAGGTCTAGTGATCTCATGCAGATGGCTTTTGTAATGAAGCTGAGAGCTGCATGAAATTAGCCAAGGGCCATGTGCAACCCTAGGGGCACCAGTTGCCCACACCTGTAGAAACAGAGAGAAATGTTCCAAACATGAACATCCATTCCCTTCCACTGCCTTTTACATGAATGATTAAGGTAAAACCTCAAGCCAGAAATTTACCCCTAAGTTCTCCCCCACCCAAAGAGGCAGGAAAAACAACCACCTCTTTCTTGGTGGCAAAGAATTGTGGTGATTTATTGTATTTTAATGATTACTATTTTCTTAATCTATGCTCTTATCTGATCTGAGTACCTCAGTGGAAAAGCAGGATAGAATTGTTGTTGTTGTTGTTGTCCAGTATCAGAGGCAGTATGCCTATATATTCCAGTTGATGGGAACATGGGTGGGAGTGTGCTGTTGCAATCATGTCATGCTTGTGGGATCCTATGGGCAGTTGGTTGGCCACTGTGTGAAGAGAATGCTGGACTAGAAGGACCCCATGTCTGATCTAGCACAACTCTTCTTATGTTCTTGTTGATGATAATGATGATGATCATCAACACCATCATCATACTCAGATGAGCCATACCGAGTCAGGAGAGAGGGCTATATCTATACGGCAAGAAACCATGATAATGACCATGCCCAGACTGCACATTTCTCCTTAATGGTTGCAAAGTTCAGTAGATCATCACCCAATTCTTCATGCCCATGCCACTTGTGCAAAACACCAGAATCCATATCTACATTCTACTTTTGACAAATGTGGCTGCAACTCAGAGAACTACTGCCTTAATGCCCTGAAGAAGTGTCTGTTATGAAATAGCAGGGATTACCTTGGGCCTCTTTCATTTAGCACACAGATGGCAATTTAATCTTGGCTCCTTCAGGATAACGTTTTTATTTTATGTAGGTCCTGATAAATGTTATCTGAGTGATAGCCTGTGCTCCAGTTTGAGGTTTTAGATGCATTTGTCAGAAAAGTATCAAATGAGTTTACATTTGATGGCAACTACAGTACTGACAGTCAACTTAACAATAACCTCCACATAAGAAGTGACATATCTCATCTACGAAATGACACCCCATAATGTGCTTGGGTTTGACAATTCACTCTTTCGGCCACAACAACATAATCTTTTTCAGAGCTGAGAGTAGAAGGATGATTCTTCTCCTTCTCCTTCTTCTTTTTTTACAGTCTCCCAGTGCTGCAGTCATATGCTTTCTGAGTCTACAAATTGACCCATTAGTCTTGTCTGCACTAAGCATGAGTCAGTCAATGCAGATCTGGGGAATAATGCAAACTTATCTTATCTGGATTCTATTGGCTGCACTAAAAACAAAACAAAACCAAAAACCCTGGGAACCAGTTGGCCCTAGTTCTAGAATAATGGAGTGTCTGAGGAGGAGAACCATCAGTAGGCCTTCTTATACCTTACTTTCCCCCTACAGCTGCTCATCTGGTCTTCACCTTCCTACCTTCTCCTACCACCCTCTACCATTTGGGTCCTATTTCTGTCTTCAATTGCACATTTCTAAGGACGCTGAAGACTTGTGTGCCCCCCCCCTCCGTTGTGCTCGGCAGTTTCATCTACTCCAGGTGTCCATACCAATCAGTCCATACCACAATAGTCATTTTCAGTATTTGTTCCTGTTAAATCACTCTTTATTTGGACTTTATACTGCAATTGCCCAGAGCCTGTAGAATAGCCTCCACAATCAGGAACTTGTTAATTCAAGGGGATTAGGCCAATTCGTGGAAGATAATGGTATCAGTGGCTACTAGCTCTGATGGTTATGCAATGCCTCCAGGATCAGGGGCAGCACATCCCTGAATTAGGGACAGCTAAATCTGCCAGTTTCATTTTCTCCCAATTTGAATGTTGTTGTTTTCAGGATCAAGTTCTTTCCATTCTGCCTATGAAGACAACAGTGAATTTTTATCAATTCTTATTAAAGAAGAAGAAGAAGAAGAAGAAGAAGAAGAAGAAGAAGAAGAAGAAGAAGAAGAAGAACTGAAATGCAATTCTGACCCATCTGCACCAGCCAGATTCAATAGTTACAGCTATTCCTAGCATGGATTGGACCGTGTTGTTCCTGCCTGCCATGTTGGGATTGAAGATGAAGAGCCTGTCAAAAAGAGAGAGAGAGAGAGAGAGAGAGAGAGCTGACAACCCTAACTCAGCACCACAAACATGGTTGAATAAACAAGGTTTCAAACCCAGACTTTGAAAAGCTAAGCACTCAAAGCCTTCTGTCTGGATGAACAAATCTGTCAGTTTTGCTTTCTTCTACATCTGCATTTTTAAAGAAAAATCTCAAGCTCTTTCTGTCCTTTTTATGAAGAAATTTGTGGTTTTTGGTAACTTCTTATCAAAACATGAACCAGACAAAATTCTCAGCCATCCCTACGGTCTGAATACCAATTTCTGGTGAACAAACTCAGGAATGGACTATTGCCCTCATGTTCTGCTTGTGGGTTTCTCATAGGCATTTGTTTGGGCACTGTGGGTAAATGGATACTGGGCTAGATAGACCAGGGTTGCATGCCTAATATAAGATGAATCACATTCCATGAGCTGGATGACATGGATGTTCTGCATCAGGTGCCAAAATAACTTAGCCACCCTTCTGTACTATGCACCTTGACTTGAGGGGTAAGGGCTAGTCTCCCTCAGGCAGCAAAAGATCTTGGGCTGGTCCTGGGCATGAAAAAAGAGCAATTTGTCTTACAGTCCATTGTGAAACTTTTCTGTGGAGGTGCTGAAATGTGGTCAGGTTTTATCTTTTCTACCCATTATTCAAGATGATGAAAGCTAACCAGATTCATTTATTCATAAATCAATGTACTCAAGGGGGGGGGGAAGGAGGAGGAGGAGGAGGAAGCAGAAGTGGTGCCATTTACACATTATGTAAATGACAGTTCGAAAGGGCAGCATAATCACACATTAATGGCTGAAAATGTGACTGCATTTTTCTTATGCAAATGGAAAGCAAGAGGTTATATTCTGTTATGTCTAAAATGTATTAAAAACTCATTATTTTTACAAATGCTGAAAAGAAAACAACTTACTGAGGTTCAAATAAAAGATCAAACATTATTTGTCAGTCATTTTCTCCTTCCATTCATGCATCTTTTTAAAGATATATATATATTTATTATAAGTTTCAACAAAACAAAACAAAACCACCAGAAAAAAAGAATACAGAGAGAGAGAGAGAGAGAGAGAGAGAGAGAGTTGAATATATCAATTAAACATAAACTTCAACAAAGGCAGACCAATATTCTTATATGTGTCCATCGAGAGTACATCTATATGCCATCCTTTCAAGTCTTGAAAGTGTCATTAGGTCCTCAATCCACTCCGTTATAGGAGGTGAGTATTTATCCTTCCAGTGTTGTAATATTCGTCTTTTAGCTGTCAAAAGGACACAGAAAATCCAAATTCAGGCATCTTTTGATGGAAGCAGGGGAAACACAGGATTCAGAAATTTCAATGGGACAGGATATATTTTTTTCTGAGTCCCAATAGTACAGCCTCTCCACTACAATGTTTAGCAGTAGTTCCCAGATCTCTTAAAAACAAACAAACAAACATTGGAAACTGGCTAAGAAATATTTTGCTTTTGTTGAAGTCCCAGATATTGCATGTTCTCAAGTGTGTGCAAATATGGCATGACAAATCAAACACCAGAGCTAAAATCTCACTTCATCTCAAAGGCACGTCATGTAAGTCAGTTCACTTGAGAGTCATTGGATTGGATCCAGTAGCACTTAGGGGGGATTCTGCTTCTGCTGGAGGAAAGAGACAGGGGAGGTTACCTTTGTGATTCCTCCTTCCCCCTGTAGCCCTCTGTGTCTCCTGAAAAGCTGCTGTGGAGGGATGAGGGACCCTTCGGAACAGTATGAGAAGTGACACAGAGGGCTGCAGGGGGAAGGAGGAATTGGCAACGATTACCTCCCCACCTCCTTCATCCAGCAGGGAGCCTTTGCTGGATCCATAGATTTCATAGATTATAGAGTTGGAAGGAGCCTACAAGGCTATCGAGTCCAACCCCCTGCTCAATGCAGGAAACTAGAGGAGGGGTCTCCCATCCAAGTAACAACCAGGCCTGACCCTGCTTAGCTTTCCACACTCAGACAAGCTGAGCCAGCGTAAGCCACAGGCCTACCATGCCTTCCATACCGGTGCCTTCCATGCATGGATGGAACCCTTTTGTTCACAGAATGGCCTATCTGGATCCAACTCAACCGTATGAGACATCAAGTTATAGGCATGAATGTGTGACCTCACAATTGTATCTATTCCCATTTAGTATACATCTGCATTTTGGTTCCCCTCACCTCCTGTACACACAACTGTTCAGTAAGGATTTTGACCATCACTAATTGACTGACAGTATTATTTGTTGTCCTCTCCTGCTTTTTGTAGCCAAACACTTGCAGATAATGTAGTGGATGGATGTGGATAATGAGTTGATCTGGCCATCTGAGAGCCAATATAGTGAAGTAGCAAGTAGCTGGAGGGAAACCATTTTGAGAAACCCAAGTTAGAGCCTCACTTTGCCATGAAGCCCACTGGGTGGCCTCCAGCAACGCAATGTCTGTCAGCTTATCCTGTCAGACATAGTTAGGATAAAAAGACATAACCCCAAGTATGCCAACTTAAGCTCTTTGGAAGAGTGAAAGATACAAATGAGACAATTAAATGGCTTAATTGTCTCTTTGCCAGCCACTACTTCTGCATTGTAGCTGCCTGCACCAAGATGCTAGCTACAATATATAATGAAATGCTAAACTCCTTGTGAAATGACATTGGAGCCACAAAGCACAGTCAGAGCTCTTTGATCGGCTGTCAGAAATATTATCCCATTGTGTTTAGTACCCAAAGTAAATGCATGGGTCCAACTGTGTTCCTTATTTATGCATTGATTCCCATTTCATAACAGCAGCCACACATCCTGGGGTTACGTGTATTTGGATTATTTTTATCACCTGTCTTGGGTGGTTAATTTATGGCCTTCAGTCTTATGTGCTTTAATACCCCCTGAGGCTCAAAATAATAATCCAGGAGTGCACCGCCTGCTAGGCAGCCTGCTTAATTACTGTTAATTTGTTTAGATGTGTAAATATACCTCACATATACTCTCCTAGAGTAATAATAATTTTCCTTCATTCTGCTTGATTCCCCCCCCCCCCCCAAATCTGTGCTTATACCAAAAATGTGAAATATCAACTCTGAGGACATTCAGTATCAAAATGTCAAAAATCAAAATGTCAGAATCGAAACACCAATATGGAACTGGTATAACATAGTGACTAAAAGCATGAACTAAGAGTAAGGATGTGAGAATTTCCATGGTTCCAATATACAACCTCTCAACCTCCTGTTTTGAGCAGTAGTTTTCCTAGTAAACCTTTCAAGGTGATTTGCTCATAAAAACCATAAAAATATTAAATACAATTAACTATAGCAGAAGCAAAAATAATTCATTTCCATATGACCCCCCCCCGCAATAAGTAACAGTTAATACTACAGCTTGTTCCCTTCCCCAACCATGCGTAGCTGTGGATAGGGAGAATTTGGGGGGGGGGGGAGAGAGTTGGGGGGAAGGAGAGTGGGACCACTATGGGGTGATCTCACCCTCCAATGAGGCTAAAGGAGGGCAGGGCGCCAGGGTTGATATTAGACCTGGCTGCCCCACCCTCGGCCTCTTTCTTTTGCGGTTCCCTCCCTACCTCCCTTTTAGCAGTGTAGGCTCCCCTGGTCGCCCGTTCAAGGGCCGACTAGGAATTTTGGCTCATTGCCTCAATTGGCTCAAGGGGCAATGTGCCTGTTTCACCTATTCTACACTGTGATCCAGGGTTGGGATTTGTTATTTTGGGTTTTATGTTTGTTTTAATTCAATTTGGTCACATTTGGCAGGTAAGTGCGGGAATAGGCAGTGGAGTAGGGTTCAGTGATCATCCAATGGCACCTTTTAGGCTACTGGCAAGACCCAAGGCTCCCCGTTGCTGGGTTTTGTGGCTCAGTTTGTGGGAGATAAGGATCGCCTTTGAGGCCGACTCACCTCACCCGCATCAGTGTTTCATGGCCCTGTGAGGTGGTGACATTGAGAAGGCCTCCCAGCACCCACGATGGTGTAAAACTGGGTGGTGGTGAATTGCAGCGCCACCCCTCAGGGTTGGATGTTTTCGCCCGTGAACATCTCAACTGGCCAATGGCCAGTTTAGTTAGTACCCGCACTTCTTCCCTTTGCAGATCTTTGATTATTCAATAAATGTGGCCCTAATTTTACACCATATCTTGTGTCTCGACTCTTTATTTCCCTCTTTACATGCACAATAAAGTATGGACCAGCACCATTATTTAATTAAAATTGGACTGAAACATCCGGGACATAAGGCCCATTTAAAAGGAGTCAGGGAAGGAGCCAGGCACATATCTTGCAGAAGGAAATTCCACAAGGATGGGGCCAACACAAAAAAGGCACTTTCTCTAATACCTGCTAACCTATTGGACCTTAAAGGTAGACCCATGAGCAGGGCCTCTGTAGCCAATCTTAAAGCCCAGGCAGGTTCATATGGGTGCAGGAGGCCCTTCAAATAACCTAGTCCCAAGCCATTTAGGTCTTTAAAAGTAATATTCACCAGTGCTTTAAATTGGCCCCAGAAATGCATGGGCAACCAGTGCAGCTGATGAAGAGTTGGTGTTACATGCCCCTGCCAGCTACCACAAAACTGCATTCTGCACCAGCTGATGTTTCTGAACCACCTTTAAAGGCAGCCCCATTACAGTAGTCTAGTATGGATGTAACCAGGACACAAATAATTGTATCAAGGTCTGCTTTTTCTGGACAGGGAATCAACTGAAGCTGATAAAAGGAACTCTTGGAAACTGATGCCATCTGCACCTCCCTCCATACATAGCCCAAAATCCAGGAGAACCCCCCGCATTCCACTCCTTCTAAATTTTAATTTAACTAGGAAATTTCCAAAATTAATTCCAGAAGTGGAGCATGCACTGTGTGTTGCAGTTTTTGTCAGTTCATGTCCACCAACCACTTTCATTATGCATTGGTAAAACTCCACAACACTTTCCTTAGATGCTTCTCAGAACTGCAAAAAAAAAAAAGTTGTACATTATCTTGCCCTTTATTGTTCTGAAATATTATGAACACACTCCATTCATCTGTAAAACATTTATCCACCTGTCCACTTTTTAAAAAATCTAATCAAGTCCATAAATTTAATCAAAGACACCATATCTCATGGAGGTACTTTTCATTAAATGGTTTACCCACACACCTTGCCCACAGACTTGAAAGGGGCAAGGTGATATTTGGTGATATTTGGGGGCAAACGCTGGACAAAAGTGTTTATCTCCATTAAAGTGGCAACTGCTTCTTAAGGCTGCAATCCTATGTACACTTACCTGGAAGTAAATCCCACTGAACACAATGGGACTTACGTCTTCTTCTTTTTTAAAAAAGAATTTTAATCATTAAAAAAAACACAGAGACACATATACAACAAGCAATAAACAAAATTAAAATAGACTTCCAATCTTCTCCACAGCATATAAGCAACCACAGTTATTCTTAGAAAATTTTCTATTAACCAAAGATCACTTCCAGTTATGGCAAGAAACAAAAAAGGACAAACACAAGAGGTCTCCACCCACCCCAAATATAGATCTACTATTTAATCTACTCTAAATTCAACATTTATGGATAAACAAAAAACACTAAAGTTTCATTTAATATTGTTTCCAATTACAAGACAGAGCATATTGAAAATCCCAAGGATAAAAAGTAACTATAAACTATTTAGTAAATAACCACATGACAAAAGTTTTTAATACTTCCCCCCCCCCCCCCAACTCTCTAGTTCCAAAACATCTAGCCAGGACATTTGTCTTATTACAGTTGCTCATTATTTCTTTCTATCTATCCAACAGAAACTCCTTCACTTTTAATTTTAAAAATTAAGAGATAAGTGACAGCTAACAAAACAGAAGAGGCACGTAAGCCATCTTTTTACTTTTAAAAAAACACCTCCCATTTAATGCTTCAAAGCCTGCACAAAACATTCTAAAAAATTTAAGTAAATATTTCCAAACAGACCAAATATATTTATATCTTGATTATAATCATAATTTCTCTTACATCACCATTAATATTTAAAATCCAAATAAGTCATATAAGCAATCCCTTTACTTTTGCCATAATATTTAAAATTTATATATATATATATATATATATATATTTCAAACTAGACAAGTAATTCAGTATACAACAACCCTTTATCTTTTCCCAGTAAAAAAACATGTAAATAGTCTCTTATCACTTTCCTCTGTCAAACGGATAATCATTAAATTCCAATTCATGAACAAGGAATAGAGTCAGTCTGTTCTTTTTTTTCCTTTTTTTTTTTTTTAAATTTTATTTATATTTTTAAAAGAACACACATACACAAAAAAACCAAAACATAAACCTACAAATCATACACTACAAGTGCACCCGTCACCCCGGGGCCAAAACCAATTCTATCCACATAATCCATTATTAATCTATATTCCAAAAATACATCATATCATGACATGGCTTACTCCCTTTCCCCTTTACTAAAACATAATCTAAAAATGACCCCCATATTTCCTTAAAATTATTTTTCTTTAATTGTCCCCTTTTACATTTAATACTACATGTTAGTTTATCATTTAAAGCAATATCCCAAACCTCTTTATACCAGTCTATTATTAAATACTGATGTTGAACTTTCCAATTCCTTGCAATCAATAATCTCCCTGCCGCTAATAAGCTTATAATTAGTTCCTTTTTCTCTTGTGAGCACAAAAGTTTCTCTGTTATTGATAACAATGCTAATTTTGGACAGACCTCCACATTAATACCAATAATTTCTGAAATTTCTCCAAAAATTTTATTCCAAAAATCCAATACGCTTTTACAGCTCCACCACATATGAGCATAAGTACCAAGTTCCTGGCATCCTCTCCAACACAATGGAGCACAATTACTATCTATTTTATTTAATCTTACTGGAGTCAAATACCATCTCCAAACAGTTTTTTAAAAATTCTCTTTTATCCTTACTGACATATTTCTTAATATATGTCTGCCCCAAATATTTCTCCACCCCGCATTCGATATCTCCTCCTCAAATTCCATTTCCCACATCATCTTAAGGTTGTCTTTTTTCGCTTAAATCCTCTGCATCATTTTATATATCTCCTTAGTTAACCCTCTAGAAGAAACATTCCCTTCTATAAGTTCTCTAGACAACACTTTCTTTTCAAATCCAGTAAACTCCCTCTCATACTCGTTTTTCTTTTTCCATTTCTTAGTCCACTGATCTAATTGCATTAAATTTAACCACGAAATTCTATCTGGCCCAATCATTTCCAATATTTGTTGTCTAGTCTCAATTTTTCCCATCCAATCCATTAATTTGATAACCTTATTTTCCCTAAATATTGCCTCCCAATGCTGTGCATTTTCTGGAAAGTCCTCCATTGCTACAACTGGAGTTAACGGTGATATCCCTGGTATAAAGATCTGTCTGTTACTATTCCAAATCCCTACCATATTTTTCAGGAAGGGATTTTCTATTCTTTTTACACTAGTAATACTTTTTTTTGAAAATAAAATTTTTTCCATCCCCATTTCTATTTCCTGCGTTTCTATTTCTAACCACAAAATATTCTTCCTAACTAAAATATCCATAATAAACCTTAACTGATTAGCTATATAATACCACTTGATATTAGGAAGGCCAAGCCCCCCTTCTTTTTGGGATTTATACCATTTACTCTTAGTAATCCTCGCCTTTCCCCCCCCATTACAAAAATTATTAATTATTGCTTGCCATTCCCTAATTTCCTTCTCTGGTAAACTACTTGGTATCATTCTAAATAAAAAAATTATCTTTGGTAATATCTTCATTTTTATCAAAGCTATTCTACCAAACCATGAAAGTCCAATTTTCTTATATTCCTCTATCTTTTTTTTACCTCATTCTTTAACTTTCTAAAATTTTGTTCTACTATTTTTTCTAACTCTTTTAAAATATCTATACCTAAATATTTAATCATACTTTTTACCTTAATATTTGATCTCTTTTTAATCCCTTCTAACTCCTCTATTTTACTATAATTAAACAACATAATCTCAGATTTATCCCAGTTTACTTGCAACCCCGTAACTTCCCTAAACTCCTTTAAATGATTCTCTAACCTATCCATCATTTCCATGGGATTTTCAATTGTTAACAAAGTATCATCTGCAAAAAGATTAATTTTTATCTTATCCTTTATCCCTATCCCTTTTAAATTACTATCCTCTCTAACTACATTTGCCAAAACCTCCATAACTAACACAAATAAGATTGGTGAAAGGGGACAGCCCTGTCTGGTACCTCGGCCTAGATGAATTTGATCAGTTATACCATCATTTACTACAACTGACGTCATATTTTGAGCATACAATTGATCAATAACTCCTCGAAACTTTTCACCAAACCCCATAGTTTTTATTATCGTCTTTAATGCTGGCCATTCCACACAATCAAAGGCCTTGAAAATATCTAATGCTAAAACCCCTGCCTTCAAATTATTTTTCTTAATTAAATATATTATATTTAACACTCTTCTAGTCAAATCTGCCATTTGTCTACCTTGTACAAAACCACATTGATCTAAACCAATATACTTACTAACAAAACTATTCATTCTTCTAGCTAATATTGCAGACATTAATTTTGCATCTTGATTAATTAATGAAATTGGTCTATAGGATCCTGGGTCTGCCGGATCCTTATTCGGTTTCAAAATTAAAATGGTCAAAGATTGTTTCCAAGAAGGAGGGATCTCTCCCCCCTGTAAAATATCATTAAACAAATTTTTTAACTTGGGAATTAACATTTTCTTGAAAATCTTATAATATTCAGCCCCTAAACCATCTATTCCGGGAGTTTTACCATCTTTTAATTTATTTATAGCAAACTCTATTTCTAACTCCGTAAAAGGTTGTTCCATATAATCCCTATCCTCTTCTAATATTTTTATTTTCAAATTTTTTTCAATATATTCTTTAATCCTTACTTCAGAACATACCCCAGCCTTATACAATTCAGAATAAAATTCATGAAATATTTTTAATTTATCCTTCATTAAATTATATTCCTTACCCTTCTTATCTTAAATCACCCCCACTAAATTTTTCTCTCTTTTTTTTTGCGCAGATCTAGCTAACATTTTAGAATTTTTATTACTATTCTCAAAAAACTCTCTTTTCATATATATCAGATTCCTTTGCACTTTATCTATATCTTTATTCTCAAATTCTTTCCTCTTAGCTTGCAGTTCAGCAAATATCTTCTTATCCCTATTCTTTAAAAAAGATTCTTCTAACTCCCTAATCTCTTCTTCTATCTGTTTATTAAAAGCCTCCTGTTGTTTTCTTAAATTAACTCCCTCTCTTATTCCTATACCTCTCATAACACTTTTCATAGTATCCCATATTATGGCTTGACTACAATCCTCTGTTTGATTAAATTCCCATATTTCCATCATCTCTTTCTCTATCTTTTCAATTATATGTTTTAGTTTTAAAATATTACAATTCAACCTCCATCTTCTAGCCTCTCTATAATCCTTCCCTATCTTTAAATCCAAATTGACCAATGCATGATCCGTAATTTTTATAATACCTATCTCAGTACTCATGACCCTAGAAACCAAACTCCTAGACACAAATATATAATCTATCCTAGAAAAATTCTTAAAAGCTGATGAATAATACGTATATCTTCTATCTTGCCCTTTAACTTCTCTCCAAACATCCACCAAGCCTTCCTTTGTGATTACCTTATTCAGAAATGTAATGTTATTCCTCCTCTCCCCATCCGTAGGGTTTGAATTATCTACCCTTTTATCCATCACCATATTAAAATCACCGGCCATAATAACCCTCTGATTCTGTATAACACCCATTTCCTTAAACACCATTTGATAAAATTCACCTTGATTCTGATTTGGTGCATAAACATTAATTAATACAAATTCTTCTCCCCCCATAGTACCATTAATTATAATATATCTCCCTCTGTCATCCTTCTTGACCTTTAAAACTCCAAAACCACAGTTTTTAGAAATAATAATTGCCACCCCTCTTGAATTAGAAGATCCGAATGCCGTTTCATACAAACTAGACCACCTCAGTTTTAATTCATTCTCCCCTTTCTTTGACTGGTGCGTTTCTTGCAGAAAAATAATGTCCGCCTTGTCTTTCTTTAGGAGTGCTTCAATGCGCCGTCTTTTAATAACAGTTCCCAGGCCTTTAACGTTCAACGTAGAAATTCTCAATTTAGGATCCATCAATTACTAAAACAATTCTGAATCTTTGGCCCCCTCTAGTGAAGACAATAAACACATAAGTCTGTTCTGTTGCTTTGTGAATTCCTGCATTCCAGCTTGCAAGGGTAAGTAGAAACAGTCCGTTGGCCATCCTTTTTCTGAGATATTGCGTCACAGTCATTTTCTCTTTTCGAACAAGTTCAGTCCAATTAAAACTTCAAAGCCTCTGTGAATCTCTGGTAAGCTGCCAAAATCATTATTTACTTCTTTCTTTTCCTGTGCCGGTCCTGAGGAAATGTCTAATTTCCCTTGTTCATGTGGTAGATCCACTTTTAAATTTACGTACCAGTTATCAATTTTAGCTTCCAACTTATTTGCAAAATCTTCAATCTTGTTTTCCAATTTATCCCATAGCTTCATAAATGCTTCCCACAAAATCATTTTCCCTTGTGTATATTTTTCCAAGGCACTTCCAAACTGCTACACATAAAAGATTAATAGACCTCCTTTCAAGTTATCTCTTCATTAACTTTTTTGCCTCCCAGATGTATCCCATAGTCTACTCACAGTTAATTAAAAATCCTATTATGCTGTAGAAAGATTCGTGAGCATGTATGCTTCTAATGATCGGTAAAAACCGGTCTCCGAATACAGCGCCATTTCCCCCCACCTCAGGTCACAAGCCACAAATCTATCCGTCAGAGGGCAGACAGAAAGCAATTTATGACCCTATGAGATAATTTGGGGGTAACATCAAATCTTAGCTTCTTTCATCAGAAGTAGATTCCCCAGCCAGAGAAGTTATCTGGCCAGAAAATGCTGTATCGGCTGTCCCACAGATTTCTGTGAGATGTTCAAAACGCCATGTTCACACAGAAGTCCACAATGGGACTTACTTATAGATTCATAGATCATAGAGTTGGAAGGGGCCTACAAGGCCATCGAGTCCAACCCCCTGCTCAATGCAGGAAACTAGAGGAGGGGTCTCCCATCCAAGTAATAACCAGGCCTGACCTTGCTTAGCTTTCCACGCTCAGACAAGCTGAGCCAGCGTGAGCCACAGGCCTGTCTACTTCTGAGTAGACATGCCTAAGTTTGCAGTGTAAGGACAGCTTTCTGCAGTGCAGCTGATATATGGCACACGATCCACCGTTCTCTTGGCAAGGAAGCAGGGGCCAGGGATAATTGTGCTTCATATCATGCTGTGGACTGCCTCCCATAAAAATGAATTGCCAAGAAAGGGGACAAGATCCCAGTTTTCTTGTGAAGGGAGTTTGTTTTCTCTTGGGTGCGTGCTGGTATTTTGGGGAGAACATCCCCAAATCCATGAATATCTGGCTCAGCTGTAATGGATCAACTGGTGATGTTTGTCAAAGTAAAGACTCACATTTCTCATGGGTGTTCAGTGGTTGAAAAAGAAGAGGCGGAAGATACTGGTTTTTGCCTGCAAGAATTGAAATTAGTGATTAATGAATTGACTGATGCACTCACTACAGATTGATGGCACCACTGAAAACTAGGCTGAAATGAGTGACACCACCCAAATAAATATAGAATACTGTTTCTATGAATTCTCATTTCTAAACCTGTTGTGTGTTTTTCCTGGTGTTCTTGAAACAAATTATTATTGATTTAAAACTGTTTCTATCCTCTCTTTTCCCCCATTCAGAATGACTTTAGCTGTAGGCAAACAATAGATTTTAAGGGAGTTGAAGGTGTATAATGGAGCCATTCTTGCTTGACAGCTACAAACTCATTTCTTTTATTGGAAGTCAAAGATGGCCTCAGGCTTGGGCTTCTGCCATTCCATCATAAAGCCTATGGTAGGCTTGTAAATAGCTACTTAGTTCCCTGTGGTGAGCATAAGTCTCACCTAGATGACCAGGCAGTGTGAACATGTATATAAACTGGAGCAGGCAGGGTAGTAATGTTAGGACAGGCAGGGTCAAGGAATCAGAGAAAGCCTGGCAGAATGGGGTAGTGTGCAATAGGAAAACGCAAAACATAGAATGGAGACTATGAGCTGCAGGTGTGAGGTGGTTTGTTGCACAAATGCTATGAAGCGGAAGAGGAAGTTATATAGGAAAGAGGAATAAGCACAGCAAGGTGGACTGGAAAAGCGCAAAAAGTTTCTTATGCCTGAAGGTAGGACTAGAGGAATCAGTCTGTTTCACTTTCGATAACATTCACATTTTTACATAAACAAGGTAATTCCATCCCATTTCCACTACCGATGTATGAGAAATTTGTTTCAGTTCATTTTTTTTATCAGGATTTTACCAAGTTCCCACCTTCTATACTGAACACAGACTTGGACACAAACCACAGTCAAAATTCATATGTTTCTCAGCTTGCAAAGTGATTCATGGACCAAAAAAAAAGAAGAAGCATTCAATGGCATGCGTACATTTGAAAAATGCACATAAAAATGCATACTTTTAAAAAAAGGGTGCAAAAATACCCTTTAATCAATGGGAGAATACATACATTTCAAAGATGCACACAATTGATGCATACATTTTGGAAAAATATGCATGAAAATACACATGGATTTTCATGCAAAAAGAAAACAACAACAACAACAATGCTCACAATCTGACATAGACATGAGTTGGAACGAGCTTCGAGATGGAATTCAGAGAACTTCGGTGAGCTTAAGTTTTTCTGATTTTCATAGGATTTCATAGGATCATAGAGTTGGAAGGAGCCTACCAGGCTATCGAGTCCAACCCCCTGCTTAATGCAGGAAACTAGAGGAGGGGTCTCCCATCCAAGTAATAACCAGGCCTGACCCTGCTTAGCTTTCCACACTCAGACAAGCTGAGCCAGTGTAAGCCACAGGCCTGATTCAAGCATCCTTAATTTCCACATCAGTTTCTGGATGCTTTTTTTAATAGTCTGCTTGAAGTTAGCTCTCTCTTCTAGGGATGTGTGAGGATTACGTTTGGGGGGTGGAAGTCTGGCGAACTCGCTGGGCTTGACCCCGTGAACTACCTGCTTCCCTGGCTTGACTTGCGTTCTCCTGAGCCGAGCTGGGGAAGCGACTTCCGGGTTCCTAGCAGGCTGCTTTTTACGTAGAAAATGCTGTAAGTGTCAGGATCTGCTTTGCCAGCACAGCTCCACCTGGTGGCTGCTGTCCAGTTAGCAACCTGGCCAGCACCCGTCTTCTCTGGATTTGGCCCTTTACCTCCAGCTGCTCTCAGGCCTGCTAATGCAGACCAGCTGGGAGCTGCTGGGAGGGCAACTGAAGGGCTGCCTCATCACTCCAGCTTTTGCCAGAGCAACATGAATGATTCCTCATGCTGTTGCAGCCGGCTCCTGACCCGCTGTGACCAGCTCCAGCTCTTGCCTGACTGTGCTCAACCTTTGCCTATTCCTGACCTACGCCTCTAGCCTCTGGCCCTGCTCTTCCTGGTACGTGACTGAATCTAGCCTGATTCTCAAACCCCGCCTCTGGTCCTTGTCTGCTCCTGGATTTGCCTTCTTGCCTCTGGCCCTTGCTCAGACTCTGCTTGCTCTCAACCCGTGCTTGACCACTATGTGCCTACCAGACCTGCCCTCCACCTCTGGCCCCACTTTGCTTGCTATGTATACCAAACTCAGCTCAGCCTGGCTTCTGCACTCTCCTGACCTGCTCCAGCCTCCATTGTCCCCTGGCCCTGGCGTTCCAGCCAAAGTCCCTTGCCGCCCACACCCCGGACATTACAGTAAGACACGCCAAAAACGTACATAAAAAGCAGTCTGCAGGGGACCCGGAAGCTTGCCTAGCGGCTCAGCGCACATCTGCTTTTGGCTCAGCTCAGCGGGCACAGCAGCTGTGTCCGCTGAACCGGAGGTGGGGCAGATCTCTGGTGAGCCGCCCACCACTCCCTTCAATCTGTGATTGAAAATAACAAAGGGATCTCCCTGCATGCCACTCATCCTCCATTGGGAGGGGGAGCAGCACACAGGGGAATTCACTTGTTATCCCCTATCACAGACCAGAGATAACAAAGGGATTCCTCTCCTAACCATGTCCCCAGTAGCCTCCAAACCAGGGTTCGTGCTTGGGGAGGAGAGAGTGCCCAACCCTCTGTGGGCCTATTTGGGAACCTCTGCAATCTAAATTAGACCAGTGGACTTGAATTTCCCTGCGCCTGTATTTGAGGGTTGTAGAGCATAGTCCAATATTTCCTCTTCCTCTTCCTCTTTCAGTAGCAGAGGGTAAATAGACAACAAAATATAAGATGCATGGGGATTTGATTCCCCCCCCCCTTTATTCTTGGAAACTGTAAAAGTCTTTTCTTCATGCAGCATGAATAAGCAGGAGCAAGAGCACAGTGGACTCCTAGGGTTGATCAATACCCATTCTTTTCCTTGAACTATAAATAGAATCTCCCATCTTAGTGTGAAAATCAGACAGAACACGTCAGTTCCAACTACAGTAGCAAGTCGCATCTTATACATGAGATAAGACTTACTTCTCTATTACTTAATAATAGGGCTTGCCTGCTACATGATCAGTACTTGGTGCTGTCACAACCACTGAAATCAACCTGCTAATATATCCTCATTTCTTTTTCTCTCTCCTCCCCCCAAAAAACTCAAGAATACAGTTGTCTTTTACAAGAAACATATATGACCCATCCAGGGTCTCAAAAATAAATGAAAAGAGGAAGCAACATTTAATTACGTGCACCTTTAAAGCACCCCAAGCAAGGCAGGCCACTATTGCTTCCATTTTAGACATGGTAAACTGAGGGTAACAGAAGCACTTTATCTTAGGTGTGAGTTAATTCATGGACTGGGATGATATTTAAACTCAGATTTGCAAGACCCTTATCTAGTAATCACTATACTTGGCTGAGTAACTGCTGAAATAGTTAAGACTTCAATCCATCCCCCACTACATATTCTTTCATTTATTACATTTCTTTACCGCCTAATAGCCTCCCTGGGTGGTTTATAACTATTTAAAACCCTAAAAATACAATATGATAGCATAATATAAAACCATTATACCATAATGGTAGTATAATATAAAACCATACAATAAAACCATATGTGATAGCATAATCTAAAAAACCATATAAAAATCCTGATTGAACTGGATCCAGATAATCAGTCTCTCCAAGAGTGTGTGGAGCTGGTTGGCAACCACCCACTCAAGGACCTTGCCCTAGTGGTGGGTGATCCTCCCACCACCAGACTCGCTGGATGCTCGGTGAATGCTGCCACCACGCCCACCATGCTGGGCCAAAAGCAGACACCAGTCAAGTCACTCAGTGAACTTCTGGGTTCCCGGCCGAGCGCTTTTTACGTAGAAAATGACATTAGATACGTTAAAAGCGGCTGCAATTTGCATAACTTGCGCAAATTGCAGCCGTTTTTAACGTATCTTATGCCATTTTCTACATTAAAAGCGCTCAGCTGGGAACCTGGAAGTTGCTTCCCTGGCTCGACTCAGGAGAACATGAGTCGAGCCGGGGAAGCAGGTAGGTGGGATGCAATTCAGGGGTTCAAGCCTGGTGAGTTTGCCGGACTTCCACCCCCCGAACGAAATCCTAGCACATCTCTACCTTGCCCAGGAAAGGAAAATATGTTAGTGACCTCAATGGGACTTCAGGAAGCATAGATCATGGCATGGTTTGAGGGCACATGATGCATCCACCTTGCTGAAGCTAAGTAGGTCTGGGTCTGGTTAGTGTCTGGATGGGAGGCCTCCTGCAAACCGCATGAACACTGCCTTGAGTTCTTTGATGGAAGAACTGTGGGATATAAATGTAATTAAGTTAACAGATGATACTTGGTCTGATTTTTCTGATGTTTATGCATAACTATTTTTTATTGATAATTGTATTACTATATACTTTTTGAAACTTATGGATATATATTTCATACATATTTACTGTAATGGATGGATCCATTTAGATCACTGTAAGATTTTTTTTTTCTTTCCTTCATTTTTTTCCTTTCTATGGTGTATTTCACTTATATAATAATAATAATAATAATAATAATAATAATAATAATAATAGGATGTGTATTGGATGGGCTCTACCGGAAGAATGGCAAAGAGGTTATTAAGATTCAACAGGTAGTGTAGTGAACTTTCCCAGTGTCCAAAAGCCAGGATAGTTTTTGGGAGCTATGCCAAAGGCCTTATGGCTTTCAGCTTGTTAGGGCAAGCATCAGAGATAATTACCTTGAAGCTGTTTTCTTCAATAATATTAGATAAGGGCTGCTTTTGCTGTGAGAACTGAAACTGTTTGATTTACTGAAGCAGCTTCACACACACACACCCTGTCTCTCAGGAAGTGGCGTTAGCTTGTAGCTTACTGACAGCCTCTGAAACGGGGAGAAAAGAACCTATAAGGCCCCTGGCAGATGCCTCCTTCCTCTGTTCTCAGCCTGGGGAGAGGAACTGATGTGTCGCTCACCTAGGCAATCTTTAAGGCCCATGGAGCGAGCACCCCCTGGCCTAACCAATACAGCCACAGATAAGGGGAGTGTGAGCTTTCTTTTGCTTGTTTATATTCTGCATCCATATTTCATCATTGTATTCAATAAACTGTATATCATCTTTGACACAAGTGCTTTTGTTTCATCCTGAGTATCCTTGAATCTGAAGTGAGGTGCCTTGGGTGGACCAGGCCTCTGAGTAATTTAAACAGTATGTCAGCTAGAGCCATGCATACGTCTGGAACTTGCCTTGCTCTTTTCACTTGGCAGTTACCACTGCCAAAGGGATAAACTGTTTGTTAAGCTGCAAACAGCATCAGTAAAACTCAAGCTCATCAAAGTTCTCCAAGTTCCACCTCAAAGCTCAGTCCAACTCATGCCCATATCGCTTTTTCCCCCTGTCCACATGAAAATCACATAGTACTTGGGTATATATTTGGGTCTCATCCAAAACTATGCACTATTCTCTCATTGATCAAAGTATGCTTGTGCGCACTTTTTAAAAAGTACGCATTCCTTCATGCATGTTTTTTTTTAATGCATGCATATCTGAACACATCCCCTCCCCCCCCCCAGCAAACAGCATTGCAAGCTCTATGAGCTTTGATTGCAGATTAGACTTGCGTTCACATTCAGGGGGTGCAAACAGGCGTCAGAAATTATCTGAAACTATTTGGCATCAGGAGAACTGCTGGAGCAGGGACAATAAGGCCAATTCTAGTGGTGTGCACAGTGC
The DNA here is from genome assembly GCA_021292165.1 of Shinisaurus crocodilurus. Taxonomy (NCBI): domain Eukaryota; kingdom Metazoa; phylum Chordata; class Lepidosauria; order Squamata; family Shinisauridae; genus Shinisaurus; species Shinisaurus crocodilurus. Next base: position 106,192,074 of record CM037877.1, read on the forward strand.
TGTCCTAAACATGCACAGTTCCAGCCCTTACCTAATTTCACACTTTTGAACCAATACATGATTGAAACTCACTCATTCTTCAAAATTCACATTTCTCTGAATTCTGCAGTGGAATTCTCCAGTCAAGAAATGTACCTATGCAAAAATGCATACATTAGTGAAAATAACATAAGAAATGTGTTATATTAAGAAAATTACTTGCAAAATATGTGAACAGCAAAATTGCAAATGAAAATGCAGTTATTAGGAGAAATGCACACAAAAATGGGTACTGATTTTCTTTCTTTCTTTTTTCCTTTTTCTTTTTTCTTTTTTCAGGGGAAAGCGCGAATACAGTCCCCCACTACCAGAAATTATGTGGTCGAGTTTCCCACATTTGGGGAAATCGCAGGAGGGGTAAGCACACCCGGAGTGCAATGGATGAACCTCACCCTGGGAAAACCACCTTCATGATCCTGGTGTCTCCCCTGCCAGATAAGTATGGGTACTGAGTTTCAAGAGGTTTCTTTTTTAATTCTCAAAGTGACGGACGAACTGAATTAAAGACTGGAAAAATTAGAAACAGAGAAACTGAAATTGACAGATTTGTCCCTCTCTAATTGCCACTGAAGGGCAAAAGAGGACATCTGACTCAGCCATGCAAGACATTGTTTAAAGTGCTATCAGGAAAGTTATATTTAATCGGAAAAATTTTCAAACAGGAAACACTGTAGAAAATAATTAGGCCAATAAAATGCCTCACGCTCAGCAACTGCCTGGATAATCGCCAGTAAGGATCTAATACTTAGCAGTCACATACTGCTGAGCAATGTAATGCCTGACAGCATTATGTTCACACTCCTGTTGTCTAGCGTTTTAGTTAAAACTCAGATCTGGCAAAGGCAGTATTTTAATCTGTGGTTTTAAATTTTATATTTATATTATATTGTATTTTATGGTTTTAACTGTTGTAAACCGCCCAGAGAGCTTCGGCTATTGTATAAAAATGTATTAAATCTATATAGGTATATAAAAGAAGGTGTCCTGCCTGCCTGACTGATTGACTCATCAATGCCCAACTCAAACCGTTTAATCTAGGAATGTGAAATTTTGAAGGGACATTGCTTTTATGACGTAGACCCCCACTAAGGAAGGATTTTGGGAAATTCCGTCCCTAAGGGGGTGAAAAAAGGGGACAAAATCGCCCCACTCTCATATCTGCAGTTCTGCAAATAGGTCTCACCTCATAATTGCTGCAGGAGCCAACTTGCTGCAGGAGCCAATAGCAGCAGTTATGCAAATAGCCCATACGCCACTTAGAATGTTCGTATGAATTCCTGCGAGGGCCAATAGGGTTGGGTATGCAAATCTCCCCTAGGCCATTTAGAATGTTCTCTGAGGGGGTGAAAAAAGAGGGAAACCTTTTACATGATGGGGATGAAAAGGGAGGGAAACTTTTTACATGACTGACTGACTGTTGTGGGGGGAGGCATCGTCGCATAGGCTCCATCACGTTTAGACTGATCTACCCCAAACTTGGCATGCTCACTCTTCATCACCTGTAGACTCTCAGGATTAACCTGATTTTTCTTTAAGAACAGATATTTCTGTCACAAAAGATTTCTGCTGCCAGCACCCAGCCTAAATGTTACACTTTCAGTCAGAGACACTGCATCTTTTCCATACATCTTTTAAAAACAATTATACCAAATCCTAAAATCCGCATGAGCGCAGCCGCAGACAATAACTAGTAATAAATAAATAAATAAATTGTGTTGGGCAGAATCCAGAAGGTACCAAAAACTGACTAGGCCAGATTTCAAAACACTAAAATGATCCACAGATCATTGTATTGGTTCAAATTACCCTTATTGAAAGAAAATGTTGATGAGGACACCATTTGCTGTGGTTTGTGCAGAACTAATTTTCAACTGGCAAGATATCACTGAGGTCAGTGGAGTGAAGACAATGAAACTCCTTCCCCACATCACAGGAAAGCTGCTGAAGAATCCAATTTTGCACTGCTCCTTTGTTGTTTACATCAAAAGTGAAAAGAAACACCTAAAAAGTCACAGCATTTTGTGTAAAGGTCATCTTGTTATTTTTTAATGGCACACTGATGAATATTGGTCTGTACGTAGTATCAGCTGAAGACATTTTGCTGCCTGAGCAGAGCACAAAATGGCACCCACCCTCATGTCAGAGCCAACAGTTTGAAATGTTTCACTGCACCATTCAGATGCCAATTCCTACCTCGATCTTTCCCCCTAAATTCTGCCAACTGAAGCCACTTGCTTCATCTTGCTACATGTTAGGGCCAGCCCTGCCTACACAGCTTGTGACCTAGGCCGTGTGTTATATCTGGGGAAATACTTGGGGAAAGTGTGCATACAAAAAATGTATAGAATGGGGAAAAGGCACACAAAAATGCATATGAATTTTCATGTAGATTTTTTCAAATGAATTTGGCCACTTTCCCAAACTGAAAAGCAGCTTATAAATATACATAAAAGAAATAAGTACTGTTGTTCCGAATGTACAATGTGTAGGTAGATTACATTTGAATCTGTGGGACAAACTTGCAAGTGACATACACTGCAATCCTGTGCATGTTGCATGCCTCAATATGTTCAATGGGACTGATATTTGGCATTGGTGCTGGTACTCAGCGTCAGTGTGGAAGACTTTGCATAATATTCTTCTGTTTTAACTGCTATTCTTTATTGTTCTCTGTTCTTCTTTTACTTCTTCACCTTGCCCTCTGCTCACCCACCTTCAAGCTTGGTTCCTAGACCATTCTATATTTTTGATGCATCAACTGTCCTGAAAACTTAGGTGGGCTGCCTGAAGCAAAAGAATATGAAGGGAAGCAAAAGTTTAAAATACCAGCTGAATGTGCGAATGGCCCCAGGCTCTGTGAGATGGACATCTCCCAGTTTGCTTGAGGCAAGGAAGACCCTACAGCTATTGCTGTTCTTTCCTGGAAAAGAATTCATGCTATAACTTCAGAGCAAAGCAAGGGCAGGATAATCCATAGATAATGCTCCGTTAATCCTCCATTTCTTGGTGTTCAGAAGATTGACATAAAATGCTTTCCCTTGCCCTTTGGAATCCATCCATTACCAAGTGCAAAGAGAGGACTTGGCAGTTGTTCCTGGCTGTTTCCTGCTGAGGGGCAATTCACATATCCAACTTTGGACTTCTTTTTCTGGTTATTTGGCTGATCTGGATGGAATTTCATATGATGAGTTAGTTCATCACATGTCCAGATCAGCGGCATGATTGTTGCTGGTATCATGAGTCACACACAGCAGATGAGAGGTGCACCAATACTTTGGGTATCTGTGTGAAAAATTTACTGATAAAACCATTTTGGCACTTGGGGCAAATTCAAACTGGATTGCCACAAATATCAATCCAGTTCGGGGAGAAATAGTTGGTTAATAAGAATGGGGGAGAATTTTGTTCCAGTTCATTTTTTAAATGGATTTTCCAAAATGCACACATTTCATCCTACTTGGGATGGAAATAATTTGAGATTAATAATAATAACAAATGAAACCAAAACTGTTAGGTTTCTCCATAATTCTAGTCAAGGACATGAGTGCTTGGCTTTTAAATGTCTGGGTTTGAACCCCTGTGTATTTCAACCATGTTAGTGCTGGATTAGGACTGTCACCTCTTTTCTTCTGACAGGATCCTCAACTTTAATAGCTATAAGGCAGGCAGGTACAACGTGGTCCTCTCAGTGCTGGGAACAGCCATACCTATTGAATTTGATGGATGCAGACAGGTGAGATTTTAATTTCAGATTGGTTTTTTTTAATAAGGATTTACTAAAATTTGCACATTTCTTCATATCTGAGACAGGAAGAACTTTAGATTTTTTAAAAATGAACATGGGAGAAAGTGTATTGACAGATTTGTCAATCCCTATTAATCAGTGCTTAGAGTGTCAAAGCCTACTATAAAAGTCAATAGTCTAGTTTCTTGATGCCACAACAAGTTCTGCTGTATAAGTCAGGATCCAAATACAATACTTTAAAAATACTTTAAGTCAGGATTAAAAATACCTTAAGCTCTGCTAGGGGTTGGGTCTGCCCTGTGGGATTACAACCAATTTGAACCAAACGAGCCAATTACAAGAGAAAAGCAATAAAACAACAAATCAGCAAAAAGCATCCATAACCGCCGCCCCCCCAGGAAAACTATCAGCAGAAATAAAACAGTGTGGTCTAAAAGACATAGGCAAATGAAATGTATTTCCTTGGCACCTAAATCTCAAAAGAATAGGCACCAGGGGAGGCATTCCAAAGATGTGTGGGCTCCATCCACAAATGGCCATATACCTGGTTGCCACCTATCTAACCTGCACAGGGGAGGGCTACACAGCTGGTGACTGGCTTTATGCCAACACAACTGCTGAATGAAGGGAGAGTGAAGCAGCCTAATCCTTGACAGAGTACAGCCACTAAATGAGCTTGAAGTTTCTCCTAGGTCAGAGGTGTTGAACATCAGGCCTGCAGGCCACACCCAGCCCACCGGAGGTCCCAATCTGATCATCCACATTTCCACAGAAGGCCTTTTCTTGCCTCACCTAGTAATGTACAGATTTTGTTAAATCTGTTCTGTCTGTGTTCTGTGGATTGCCAGGTGTCTTTTGTTCTGTCATCCGTTCTTGACAGAATTGGATTTTTTTCGTAGGAAGATTTTATTCTACTTCAGCTGATTCACATCTGCACTAATGTGCACTTGTGCAAGCACGCAACGCCGCTAATCCACATTAACTAATGTGGATTAGTGCATTTGCATGCTTACACAAGTGCACATCAGCGCAGATGTGAATCAGCTGAAGTAGAATGAAATTCTAATACACAAATTCAAATTTGTGTGATGGGGGTTCAAATTCTAACTCATGTGGATTAGCACTAATGCACATTAATGTGAATTTGCACAGATCTCTCCAAAACGGGGGGGGGGGATGAAAAATGCACAAATCCCCCCCCCCATGTCCTCATGTTCATGCTTTAGCCTATGGGGGGAAATGTGCATTTTTTGTCAATGGGGCTTTTCTTTGCATTTTTGTAATGCTTAATTTGCTTACAATTCTTGGAAAGTTTTTTTTTTTTTAATGGTCTGCAAGTCCGTGGAATCCGCATGACTTGGAAAAAGTTGGTCCACTGCAGAATCTATAGGTCAGATTCACAGAAATCTGAACTCATTTGAATCCATTGCGGATTTCTCCGACATCTCTAGCCATCTGTAGCCTCACACCCTTTCCCCTAACCACCAATCATTTGGTAGGTTCCAGTCCCCCCCTGCCTTCTAAAAGGTAGAAATGCCTCTCCCAAGGCTTAGTTACTGTCAGTAAGAGCTTTAAGGTAAAATATGCTGGTATTTTGGGTATTGTTTTGGTGGGTTTGGTCCTGCCCCTTTTGCCTTTGGCCCTGCCCACCACTGAAATGTGCCCCCTGAAAGCTTCTCCAAATCTGAGTTCACTACAAGAGGTTCGACACCCCTGTCCTAGGTACCTACACAATTGAAAACGGTACGGTATGACAGAGGCTTCACTTCCCAAGGTATATGCACACCTTTCTTTTTGTCCACTGTCTCACCTCCAGTCAAATCGGTTTAGCAGGTTTTTGAAACACTACTAAAAACATGCAAAAATTTACCAAAAGCAAGAGTTGGATGAGTGTACGCAACAGGGGCATGTCTATGCCTCTTTCAAAACAAAGCTAAGCAGGGTCAGGCCTGGTTATTACTTGGATGGGAGACCCCTCCTCTAGTTTCCTGCATTGAGCAGGGCGTTGGACTCGATGGCCTTGTAGGCCCCTTCCAACTCTATGATCTATGAATTTCTATGAAATCTATAATCTTTAACACTGAGAAAAACCCTAGTGTCTGTCTCAGGTCTTGGATTCTTACATAGCCTGATCCTTGGCAGGCTGTGATGGACCTGGTAAGTGGCTGAGCACCGCATGAAATTTTTTAGAGAGGTCCATTTGGAATTAGTGTCACTATTTTCATCCATCTATTACTGTGTGCTATATGGGTATCATAAAACACTGAATAATGAGATTTTATTCATTGAAATCCCCAACGTAATAAGGGGAGGGCTGGAAATATAAAAAGCTATATACACTATTCTCATTTACATTTATTGGGGGAAGTTTTAAAGTTCAGTATTGCTTTGCTCATAAATATGATCACTGGCATGCCAAAAATATAATAATCTCAAAGGTTTTGTTTAGCATTCTGATAAATGTTTCACAGAGGGGGGGGGGAATGTCCTGATGATGTCATTCTTATCCTCACACCCCATTCACAGGATAACCACTAAATGAACAAAATAAATACAATTTCAAGTTGCAAGGCTTTTTATTTGGATATAAAAAGTGATGAAAAGACACATTTTCCAGTCAAGGGAAGAACTCCTAGCACTTAAACAACCACTGTGGGAACATTCTTATGCTTGCCAAGTGAATACTTTGGAAAGCGGGACATGAAAATATATATTTTCTAGAAGTCTGCAATTATAACTGGTAGCTGTTCAAAGCTGACAGTTTCCTATTATAAAGTGTAAAATATCTGTCCTTATTCATAGTAATTTGACAAGCTGCAATATAATAATGGAAGTAGGGACAATATTCATACGTGTTAACAGTGGAAATTACTTGTCCAAGAGCCGATGCCTTGTCTTCGAGAAGCTTCCTCATTTCTGACACAGAGATGGCTGCAGTCAAGCTATAGGACGTATATGACTGATATCAATCAGAAATGTTGCATTTCACCTAGTGCTGTTCTGAGCATTTCTACCACATTTTTCTTTTCTTTTTTTACCATTCTCACTCAATCTGATAGAAAAGAGATTGCTTTCGAAAAGAAATTCAAAGGTGAAGGACATTTTTGAGACATTCTCATGTGTTGGATTCAGAGTTCTTGTCCGTCTTCTACAACTGAGGTCACCAGGGAGTGTGCACAAGGGTCCTGTTTTTCATTGTACAATCATCTCTCCAGCAACCTGTAGCCTCCTCAGCTTCCTGCACTTCAATTAAAGCCCAGAGGAAAACATCCTGAGGTAATTCCTCTCTAAGGTCTTCTTCAGATCAGAAAGCGCAGGCAGGCTGAGAGGCTGCAGAGCAGAGCAATGACAAGACATGTAATGGAAAGAAAACAACAACAAAGACAACACCATCCAGCCACCTCGCAGTGATTAGGTAAGCTCAAAAACACTGCTGAAAGAAATTCAAAATGAATGATATTTAGTGGTGGGCGGCCTGCCAGGGACCCGCCCCGCCTCTGGCTTGGTGGACGCTGCTGCCTGCCGACCTGGGCCAAAAACGAACATGCGCTGAGCTTCTTCTCAGCGAGTTTCTGGGTTCCCAGCGGGCCACTTTTTACGTAGAAAATGGCATAAAAGACATTAACAGTGGCCGCAATTTGCGTAACTTGCGCAAATTGCGGCCATTTTTGGCGTATCTTACACCATTTTCAACGTGGGTCGAGCCGGGGAAGCAGGTAGGTGGGATGGAGTTCGGGGGGGGGGGTCGAGCCCGGGGAGTTCACCGGACTTCCACGCCCCCTGAACGAAATCCTCACACATCCCTATGACAGATATTATGCCCTGAGAATGAGGCAGAACAATGGAAGTCTCTTTCATGAGGGAAGAAAAGTTTCAGGAAATGTGAGGACAGATTTTGGCACAGCAGGGAAGGCTGGTGGTGACTCCTGTGTCAGTGGGGCTGCTTATCTGCTGCAGTTTTTATTCTGAGCTTCATAGACACTATCTAGGGTGCTCCGTGGTGGCGAACTTATTTTGGGGATGGAGTACAGCACCATGGGCAGCTCCTATAAAGCTCAGAACAAAAGCTGCAATGGAATAGGAGCCCCACTGACATAGGAGTCACCAGCCTGCCCTGACGAGCTCCATCTCTTCCCCGGTTCCAGACACAACACTGCCCCCTCACACCTCCTCCTTGTATCGCCTGACACCCGGGTCAGGAGCTTGTCAGCACTGTTCGCTTTGATCCCAAGGAAACGACAGGTCAGCTCCAGGATTGTTCACAAAGAGACAGCTTTTTTGAGTCACTTCAGCAACATGCGCATTCAAACAAAGGCTTAGAGCAGACAGCCCCACTGAGTAACCTCGACAAGATGCCTCATCCATGAGGACTGGGAGCAGACACGTGCACACAATGTCTGAACACAGAACAAAGCAGGCAGTAGCTTTTGATACACTTCTGCTGTTTACAGCAAGGCTTGCAGGTGGGTTATGCATACATCATGATTACAGGGGCTTTGAAGCTGACCGTTAAGCAACAACATTAGTGCTAAGCTAATTAGCAGGGTGAGTCATGTTGGCATAAGCATTTGCAATGGGGCTTGGTATCTGCACTTGGCCTTGGTTCTCATCATAGCTGGCTATTGGGCAAGCACACCTTGTGTTGGTTCTCAGCACCGCAGGCCCCTAAACACACAGATAAGCGCTTCACTTCGCATGCCAAGGATTCATTAGCTTGATTGTCCTTTGACCCATCTCTGTGCTGGGAACCGAAGCAGCTTCTCACGGGACAGGCATGCAGGGAAGAGAGAGATGCTAAGAGGCTTTCTAGGCCTCTCTCTGGCCCAAGGAAAATGGAAGGCGCTTCTCTGTTTCAAAATGGATTCTCACAGGCCATACACTCCTACAGGTCTTTCAGGGAAGTGAAAGCATTATAAGCATCTGCATCAGAGACAATATACAGTAATACCTTGGATTGCAAGTAACTTGGTTTGAGAGCGTTTTGCAAGACAAGCACATTTTTAAAATATTTATTTAATTTTTTTTACTTGATATACAAGCGACGTCTTGCAATACAAGTACTGTAGTACGGCTTAAATTAAAAATCTCTGTTCAATTTTTTTGGGGGGGATTTTGTTTTGATATAAGAGTGTTTTGGATTACAAGCACGTTTCCGGAACGAATTATGCTCTCAATCCAAGGCATGACTGTATGTATCTACAATCACCCCTCAGAAATGTAACATCTGGAAGACACTGAGGAAGGTGCTGAACCCCGAAGAATGACAACTAGAGTGGAGCCAAAAAAATATATCAGAAGACATTTTTCTCAGAAAGGTTCTGAGATTTTCCTTTTCTTACACACACACACACACACACACCCGACATAAAAGGCCACTTTGGAGAATTTTCTCCAAATTTTCTTCAGTTGGGGGGTGGGGTATTTGGTGGCTGCCTTCCCTTTCCTCCACACAGTGCCCTGGAATGATGGGGCATTGTGGAGGATGCAAAATTGGGGCCAGGCTGCCAACGCAAGTTGATGCTGTTGCTAAAACTGTACATTTTGCTGGACACGACTTTCTCTTCAAAGCAGGAGGAAATGAGACAATACAAGAACTGGAACTCATTCAGAACTGCTGAACTGATTAATGGGACTGTATTCACATGCTTTGGAAGGGCCAGCCATCTTGAACTGCTGCTGGCACACGCTACAATCATGTTCCTGTTCCATCATGGAGTATCATCAAATTATAATGCAAGCCATCAAATGCAGACTCAGAATGACAGGCAGGCTGATTACAAAAGAGCAACCTGGATGTGGTCTGTGCTTATTAAGAAGCAAGCGATGTTAAGGTAGGTTCTATTGCTCAGATGAATGGGGGATGGAAAGAAGTGAGGGTTAAGTGCTGAAGAGCAAAGTCAGCTGAGAATGCTGCCTTTTATTCGACAGAGAATGAGACTTACAACACTGAGATGATGAGGAAGTTGACAGGAAGATGCAGTGGCTCTTGAACATGAGCGCATCAGATCAGGTGGGATGACAGAATAGCAACTAGGCACCTGCATGCCAGTTTTGCAGTAGTTTCATTTGAGCTTGTCTCTGGTCTTCACACACACACACACACACACACACACATAAAATCTCCAAGAAGTTAAGGCTACCTGAGTGTGCCTAGGATGATGGACTTAGGCCCTAGTGACCAAGCATATCTTATCTCTTAAGGGATGTATAGAGGGAGATTTGTTCTTTTATTCTAGCAGTCTGTACAAGTGGCAGTGGCTGGAGATCTCTCCTTCAGTATTTTCCTACCCCTTGCTCAGTCCCCACTGAACACTCAACTGTCTTCTGTAGCAGCAGATCTGACCACGACGGGTGGTTTTTCCTGATTGCTGGGGGCAGGGTGGGGAGGCTCTACCAATTTGTCTCCTCAGGAATGAGCAGCAGCTGCACCAGAGAGAATGAGATGTGACTGTAGCTGTTGATAATGAAGAGAGCTAGCTTCACAGTGGATATCCAGTGACACACAACATACACCCAGGAAATGGCTGTCACCCCTGTTCCGGATGACCTAAATGTGATGTCTGAGGCAGAAGCTTCTGTTTACCTCTTGGCCAGGCCGGCCTTGTAAATTGGGTTCTGGCCTCCAGTTTAAACCCTCTTTCACCCCATGTCTCCTCATATATATATATATATATATATATATAAACAGAAAGCTGTGTTATCCCCGGTCAGATTATTATAACAGGCCAGTGGTGGGTGTGGACAAGGTCAAAAGGGGTGTGGCCAATATACCAAACATACCAACGTATTTTAGCTTAAAGCTCTTCCTGCCAGTAACTCAGTCTTGGGAGAGAATTTTCAACCTTTAACAATGGGGAAAAAGCTGTTCAAAAATCGGGAAACCACCCAATGATCGGTGGTTGGTGGAAAGGGGGTAGGGCCAGTGGAAGGGATTGTGTCCATCTGGGGAAACCTGAAGGGCCGGATTGTGACCCCAGGAGGGCCAGTTTTGGCCCCTGGAACTGAGCTTTGACACCCTTGTTCTAACTATTGTTGACTCTGACTTGCATCAGGTTCTCAAGCAGAGGTCTTTCATATCACCTGCAACCTTAATCCATTTAAATAGAAATGCCTAGGAGTGACCTGTAGAACCTTCTGTAGGTAAAGGTCCCTACCCTAGTTCTACATAAGTTCTAGCTGTATGGGCTAGGATCCAGACTTTGTTCCTGCCAGTGGGAGCAGCCCGAAGCAAAATTCCCTTGTTCCCTCTGAAAATCTGACCTGGAGGGTTGGGTGACCCTCTGGAATGGTGAGGGATGTGGTTCTGGGGGCTGCAGAAAGAGAGATCAGCAATGTTTGTGTCCCTGCTTCTGCCAGCAGGATATCTATACTTCATCAAAAGCAGTGTTGTGTCAAAAATTTCTCCCACATTTTTTTTTAACCATTCCCATTCAATTTCATAGAAAATAAATTGCTTTTGAAGAGAAATTCCATGGTGAAGAAAATTTCTGAGAAATTCTCATGGGTTGGGTTTGGATTGCTTGTGCTAACCTTACTGAAGAGGAGGCCAAAGGTGTGTGCACAAGTGTTTTCCATTATACAGTTATCTCTGTGGCAGCCTGTAGCCTCCTTGACTTTCCAGACTTCAATTAAAGCCCAGGGGAAGACTTTGTGTGGTACTTCCTCCAATAGGGCTTTTTCAGATCAGGAAGTGCAGGCAGTGTGGGAGGCTGCAAAGCAATGGAGAGATGTGTCATAGGAAGAAAATGCACATCCTTGACTACCTCAGAGTGATTGCGTTAGCTCAGAAACATCACAACAATAAATTTTAAAACACCCTGTGCATGAGGCAGAACATGGAAGTCTCTTTTATGCGGGAAGAGAACTTTGAGGAAATTGGAGGACAGATTTTGGATCAGAACTAGCTCCATCGCTTCCCTGGAGCGCAACACAACACTGCCCCCGCCTCACATCTGCATTGTGGTGGATGCAAAACAGGGGCCAGCCTGCCAACACAGTTGATGCTGTTGCCACTTGTAGTTGCAGCACAAAATACAAAACACACACACAAAATCTTAAGAAAAAAGAAAGAAGCGGTGCTACAATCCCTGCCAATGGTGAGCCTTACGTGTGAGAAACTGTTGAGAATTTCTCCTTCCCCTGGAGAAATTCAGTGATATTGTCTCCCCAATTTCTCTTCCCACAAATAGGGTGGAGGCGTGGAGCATTTTGAGAGGTCATTTGCACACAGCCCTAATCAAAAGCCTTCCATAGACAGAAGAAGCCCTTCTGTCCTGGAAAGGTAAAGCTTGGATCTAACTCACAGGCTGTACACAGTACACAACACAAACGAAGCCCTCTGGCTAGCCAATCATTCAAGAACCACCCTGCTTTTGCTACCTATATGTAGTCTAAAAAGAATAGATGAGAAAGGCGATCACACTGTTTTCAAGCAGACACATTTGCAAATCACGGAGATGAGACCAAGAGTGGCAAACCCATGACTGGCTATTGCTTTGACATTGCTTTCATTTGACCAAGTCATTAAATACAATCCCATAGCTCCTTGCTTCACTGCTGTGCCTATCACACTGTCCAACTTGGCAGCTTAAAAACATTCTAAGCCTCCTCTGCCCTTCTGGTGGCTCTTGACATCACTAGACTAGCAGATGTTCAGCTCAGACAAACCATTCCAGCTTTGCTATTGTCTGTTTTCATTTGTTTATTTCCCTTTTCTCTTCATACCTTTTTTTTAATGACAGCGTTCTAACCTATGAAGTGTGTAATGTAGCAGGCTCAATATCACATCTGGCTTCTAGCTGTGTGGCTGTGTAACATGACTTGCAATAGAAAGCAGGTGGTTTGATTTTTCCCCACCCGTCTCTTTCCTGTTGAGCCATAGGATTCGGTCACTCCATTATTTTCCCATGTTCTTCGCTCTGCAGCTTTTGTGAGGAGTCTAGAATACTGAAATGGCACCCCCGCAACTCTTAAATAAACAGCCTGCTGGACCATGAAAAACCCCATAAGAAGCAGGAGCCCTGACTTGTGACCCTGAAATCCCTCTTGCATCCATGTACTGAATAGCAAATGTGTGAGATTCATACCAGCAGTGGTTATTATAAAATAAAATAAAAATCTAGATAGTGTGAAATGCAAGCAAATGGGCAGAACACTGGGTTTATATTACACCGAGCCAGGAGCCAGAAGATGAGCCATTGGCCATGCTGACTGGGGATGGTGGGAGTTGTAGTTCAACACATGTGGAAGGCTGGAACCCACCATTGCAACATTTTGATCATTTTTAAATTATTTTTATTTGATTCTGATTGTTATTTTTTGAATATTTTTTATTATCAGGATACATGCCATGTTTGCCACATGGATCAGCACCCCACTGCTACCTCCAGCTGTAATGTTCAGCTGCATTCACTCAGGAAGGGTGAATCAGTTCCACTTTCTCCTGCTTTCAATTTAAAAACAAAACAAAAAACTCAAGTTCTTTCTCTCCTTAGTATGTGAACTTGTGAATTTTGGTAAATTCTTATCAGATCAGAAATGAACTGAAATGAAATTTTAATCCATCTGCACCAAGCTGAGTGACTTCTTCTCCTCCTCCTCCTCCTCCTCCTCCTCCTCCTCCTCCTCCTTCTTCTTCTTCTTCTTCTTCCTTTTAACAATAACAAAGCAAGACCAAACGTGCCTCGCTCTGGTTTCAGGTACCGGTACTCAGCAGGCAACAGCACTTGAAAGCCCCATGGGAGGAAGTCCTGGTAAGTTTTCTAGGGGGCTTTTCAGAAAGCTCAAGCAAGCAGGTGGAGAGGCTGCAAGGACAGAATGGGATAAAAATGGTTAAATAAAGGGCGCACACACACCCCACCACCAGCACCACCTTTCAGCCACCTACAGTAAGGTAAGCACTGAAGCCCTGCACACTAAGAAATTTCTCTGAAATTCTCAAAATCCCTGCGAAAGAGGTTGAAAAACGACTGCCTCTTTCACAGGGAAATGAAGGGGTTATGGAAGGGTGGGTGGGGGTTCGATACAGCACTATCTAAAAGCTGTCCTCTTTTTGGCGCAGAAATATCCATGATTCATAACCATCATGCTTCATGTCACACATTGTGTACGTGGGGGGGAGGGTGGGGCAGAGAGAATGTGTGAATATTGCTGCAAGGGACAGAGAAGTTATTAGCTGAAATGTGATGTGTGAGGAGCCATCAGGGGTCGTACCCTGGGTTTTCCTAGTTGCCCAGTGACAAGAGCCTGCAAGAGATACTGTAGGACAGAATAAAAGGGAATCAAGACAAGGGCTCGTTAAAAGGACTCTGAGAGAGGAGGAGAAGGAGGTGGGGCAGAAGCAAAGGATAACAGCCTGAATGTTGGATGCAGAAGGGGAGGAGAGGGAAGGTGAAGTAGGAGTAAAGAGGCTCAGGAGGAGTAATCCTAAAGGAACTAAGACCAGAAGGTACAAAAAGAAAGGTAGTAAGCTTGAAAAGGCACCCCTGGGTTTCTAGAAGGACAACTGAAACAGATAACTGGCTGTTAGGAATGGTAGGGGAGACCTTCCACTACAGACAGCAGCAAACAGACAGATACAAAAAGGAGGGGACAAGAAAAGGCCTAGTCATGTAGGGTCAGGAATCAGGATGCACCATTACAGCAAACTAGGGATGTAACTTTCTGGTTTTTTTAGCATTCACAGATGGCTCACACTACACATGGCACACACTTGGACTAGCAGCAGTTTAACAATACCAGTAATGACAGTAACTGGTGCATCTGGTACCTTCCCTGTGTATTTATTTGTTGAAAAGGCCAAATTTCACACAGGCTTTCCCACCTACCCTTTTGACACATTTTTTTACCATGTAATTTTTTTAAAATAGAACAATGCAGCAAATAAATAGAATCACTCCATCTTATATTTTTCTATATGGATGGTACAAAATGTACTTTAATTAATTAACCTGATGGATTGGGAATTTTAGAATTGTCATTTCAAAGTATAATATATGAGGTATATTGAAAGTTCATTGCATGCTAATTATGCAATAAGCTCTCCTAATTGAATTACTGGATCAGCTTTTAATTTTAGAACTGCAATTAAAATGAGATGGCTTCCTCTTCAGATTTTCATTTAAAAAGGATTGATAATTAGGGGAAAAAGAAACAATCTAGGATAAATGAAATTTATTATACTATATTATATCAGGAGCCAGTGTGGCGTAGTGGTTAGAGTGTTGGACTGGGACTCATGAGATCCAGGTTCCAGTCTCGACTCAGCCATGAAACTCATTGGGTGACTTTGGGCCAGTCATTGGGTCTCAGCCTAACCTACCTCACAGGGTTGTTGTGAGGATAAAATGGAGAGGAGGAGGAGGAGGAGGAGGAGGAGGACAACGTAAGCTGCCATGGCTTCCTTACAGGAAAAAAGGCGGGATATAAATATAATAGATAAATAACTAAATACTAGAAATGTATCAGATACATTGGTCATTTTAGCTGTAATATGTTATAACAGGGATGGGCAGAAAGTAAATCTCCAGATGTTTCTGACTTTAACTCCCAGCATTCCTGACCATTGGCCATGCTGGCAGGGGCTTCTGAGAGTTGAAGTCCTAAACATCTGGAGATCTACCTTTTGCCTGACCTTGGTCCCTGACTCGTGGCATGCTCGGTGAGCACTGCTGTCATACGAGCCAAACTGGGCCGAAAGCGAGTGCCAGCTGCGATGCTCGCCAGACTTCTGGGTTCCCGGCGCTACATTGTTTACATAGAAAATGGTGTAAGATACATAGAAATGGCCGCGATCTGTGTAACTTGCGCAAGTTGCGGCTGCTTTTAACATATCTTATGCCATTTTCTACATAAACAATGTAGCGCCGGGAACCCGGAAGTCACTTCCCTGGCTCAGCTCACAAGAATGCGAGTCGAGCTGGGGAGGCAGGTAGGGTGAGCAGAACTTTTTTTTGGGGGGGGGGGTCGAGCCCGGCAAGTTCACCAGACTTCCACCTCCTAATTGAGCTCAACACACATCCCTAGTTTAGGGCCGTGTTCTCCAACCTTGGGTCCCCAGGTGTTTTTGGCCTACAACTCCCAGCATGCCCCAGCCAGCGTAACTGGCTGGGGCATGCTGGGAGTTGTAGGCCAAAAACGGCAACAGTTTGGACAAACGGCTTCATGGTGCTCCATTTAAAGTGGATCAGGGTTAACGGATGGTTATCCCCCAACATTAATTGCATTTTCACGTGGTTTACTCTTGTCAAGGGGAAACTCCCACGGTGTGGGAATTATATCGACAATGGAAGCTTTTAATCGCATGAAGCCAAAGCAGGTAATTACACCTCGTTGGAACTTCATGCGATAATGTGGCCTGCACATCAGAGGAGCTCCAACTTCCTAAAGGCGGCAGAAAACTGGTCTCTACTAACATCAAAAACCAAAGTGCTTCATCAGCAAGTGCAAGCCAATCCTTTGGTGATGCCATCTATCCAGCTTGGCGGGACAATACTGGAAAATGTCGATCATTTTCTCTATCTTGGCAGCTATCTTTCTGTTACAGCTAACATCGACAGTGAAATCCAGCATCGTCTGAGCTCCGCAAGTGCCGCATTTTCTCGAATGAAACATAGAGTGTTCGAGGATCGGGATATTTGTAAGAAGACCAAAACACTGGTTTATGAAGCCATTGTATTACCAACTTTATTGTATGCCTGCGAAACATGGACTATCTATAAACGTCACTTCCACCTCCTTGAAAGGTTTCATCAACGATGCCTCCGGAAAATCCTGCAAATTACTTGGGAAGATAGGCGAACAAATGTCAGTGTACTGGAAGAAGCAAAGACTACTAGCATTGAAAAAATGATCCTTCAACGCCAACTTCAGTGGACCGGTCATGTTGTTCGAATGCCTGACTGCCGTCTCCCAAAGCAGTTACTTTACTCCCAACTCAAGGATGGAAAGCGGAATATCGTGGTCAATATAATAGGTTTAAAGTGTTCATAAGGCTAATCTAAAAAATGCATATAAACACTCGAAAACTGGGAAGCTCTGGCCCATGAACGATCTAAATGGAGGTTGGCCTTTCACAAAGGTTCCATGGACTTTGAAGAGCCCGAGTGCAAGGTGAAGGGAGAAACGTGCTAAGCGAAAAGCACGTCAAATGAATCCTTTACAGGACCCTTCTATCTGGTAACCTGTGTCCTCACTGTGGGAAGCTGTGTGGATCTAGAATTGGCCTCCACAGTCACTTACGGACCCATCGCTAGAGTCTACACAATCTTCTTTAGAATTTCCTCCTTTTATCCCGGAAGACAATCTTACTCGGTCACGAGTGATCGCCTGATGATGACATCTTACGGTTCATGCATAGCATGTAGGTACATCTCTCATTTTAGTTTTGTTAATTGCAGCAATTCAGAGGGGATCCTTAACGGGAACAGAACACTGTGGGGATGGGGAGCCTGATCTCTTCCCTCCCCAGCCCAATAACTACTGCTAGGGAAAAAAGTTTGCATTGCCATCAATGGGAACTTATTTTCTTAAGTGTTCCAGCCCAGCTGGTGGGGAGTGGAGGTGAGAACAGACATTTACGTACATACCCTTTTTCAATACATTATTCTTACATACATGCAATTTTTCTATGCATTCATGGATATATGAGAATCTCATTCCTGTTTACAGATGTACATTAGCACAAGTGACCACTTGCTCAAATGCAAATTTCCACAAATCCCTCCCCCCACAAATAAACAAACTTGACTGCAAGTCCACAGAAGCTGTGTGATTTGGAAAAAGTCAGTCTGCTGTGGTATCTGCAAGTCAGATTCATAGAAATCTGAACTCATTTTAATCCACCTCAGATTTCTCCGACATCTCTAGGCCTGCTGGGCCAAAATGCTCTCTCTGAATACAGCCACTCTGCTACAAGCACAAAAGTAGCTTTCCTAAGGTTCTTACTACTTTAGAAAAACTTCTTTCATGCTTGTAGCAATTGCAGCTGTCTTCACAGATTGCATTTCAGCCTGGCAGGCATGTCATGGAATGGTCATGTGATGTGACCGCATCTGGTTGTGTCACATGGGTGGTCACATAGGCATTCCAGGAAGTGCCTGCCATCTGAAACACAATATATGGTATAAATATAATAAATAAATAAATAAATAAATGTGAGTCAGCAGAACTTACTAGGAGAACATGCTCCTAGGAGCACACACACATGGCATTTCGGGGAAGATGAGGTCGGAAAGGGAATTGTACAGGCTGGGGGGGAGCTGGCTGGGGGGCAAAGAGGAGGTCTGTGCATTTGTTGTAGTTCATATGTACAAAATGAGAACTCAGAGTAATGGAGAACATGCATCCAAGATTAGACAGAAGAATTCAGAACCTGGTGAGTAAATTACAATTTCTGTTGGGGTAAGTTCACCCATTAGTAGTTACAACCCTCACACTGAAGACACTTACCTTGTGCTACAGTTTTGAACCCTGATCTTTGCCTCACTTTGTTTCAGCCTCATCCCTGCTCATTTTCCCAGTTCCCCCTTATTCATCTTTCTGATTGTATATCTGGCTTTGTTTGCCCAGTTTTTGACTTGTGTAAAAATCACATGGCTCTTAACTACAAGTTTACATTTTGAATTCCCAGGTGTCATGAACTTTAGGAACATAGGAAGCTGCATTTCCCAGCCCTACCTGTAGAAGATGCCACGGACTGACTCTAGGAGCGTGTGCATGCAAAGCATATATTATACCACTGAGCTACGGCCCTGATTTAATTCCAGCCAGCAATATAACTAGTTATGGACAGATCTGTCAATTTCAATTTCTCCCAGTTGCTCCTTTTTCCAACCTTAAATTCATTTTCTCCCGAGCTCTGAAAATGATTTAAAATAAAAGTTTGCATGAACTTTGCACACATTTTCCCCTACATTACTCTGAATACATGCATTTTTGGATGCAATTTTGGCTAACGGGCACATTTTTACGAAGCAATTTTCTTAATATAGTGGATTTTAAAATGTGATTTTCACACAAAAACACACATTTGTGTACACTTTATACTCATTTCTGTATGCATTTTTATTATTATCGGAGAACTGCATTGCCCCCATTGCAAAATTTGGAGAAGTGTGAATTTCGAGGGATAACTAAATTTTGGTTCGCTGATTGGTTGAAAAGTGTGAAATTAGATAAGTTCACATTAAAATTTTAAAGGAAATTTATAAAATGCGAACAGAATGGATATAACATCCCGGAAGATAACTGCACACTTTGGGGGGAGAATACAGACAATCATTGACCAAGAGGTTGTTATGAATCATATTTTTGATGGCTCTGGTGAAAAGGGCAAAAAGAATTCACGCAGGCCTGGAATGTTGGATTCTAGGACATTGTCAAGTATGAATTGGAGTAACCTCTGGATGGAGAGTGCAAGGGATGGATGAATGCTGATTCTGGAATAGAGATAACATGCAAATAAGTACTGTAAATGGGAGATGTTGGTCAGAAGAAGACTGTGCACACATGCCCAGAAGGAAATCAGACTACAGGCTATGTCAATAGTCAAGGTGATGATGAGTTTACAGTTTAAGAAAAGAGGAAGAAATGTCTGACTAGTAAAAGAAACACAATAAAACAATAGGGAGATTGGTTCAAAATATGTCAAGAATTACTTGCTCACAAGAGGAGACCCCTCCCCTCTCCATAAGAGAAACAAGAGAATTAAAGATATAAAAAATGCTTGCTACCAATAGGGAAGCTATCTCTTTCTTGAAGCTCACCCTTGCCGACTGCTAAGTGGAAAGGAAAATTTTGTAACACATCTACACCGTTTCAAAAATCTAGAGCAGCAAAGGGGTGGTAAAATTCGGAATGGGGGAGAATTGTATTAAGTTCTCATTTTGATAAGAACTTACCAAAGTTAAGGGGAGGCTGGTGACTCCTATGTCAATTGGGGGCTACTTATCTAGCGCAGCTTTTATTTTGAGCTTTATAGGAGCTATCCATGGTGCTCCATGGCAGGTGGACCTATTTTGGGGGTGGAGTTCAGAACCATGGATAGCTCCTATAAAGCTCAGGAAAAAAAGCTGCAATGGATAAGGAGCTCCACTGACACAGGAGTCACCAGCTTCCCCTGCCGAAGTTGCACATCCCAAATAAAATACAGATTGGAACACAGTTATCCTTTGGTATGCACATCTTTCATATTTTTGCGGTGCAGTCCTCAAAACGAAATAAGTGTACACAACTTTATCTGTCCATGCACTTAGAATTCTTTAATTTCAGTGGACATTTTTTTTAGGGCCACCAGATGATGTGCTTTACTGATTGGTTTGTTGGTGTGATTTATTGTTGCCGCTTGTTATTACTGTCTCATTTTAAAATTGTATTTTAGAGCATATTATTGCCTACCTCTGTTTTAAGTCCTCACCGAGGTTAGCCGTTGAGACCCTGTCCAAGTACCTGGAGTCAGTGGCTGGCTGGATGGGAAGGAACATGCTGAAACTGAACCCCGACAAGACCGAGGTACTTCTGGTGGGGTCAAGGGAAGGTTAGGGGATGTTGACCAGGTGCTGAATGGGGTACATCTACCCCTGAAGGACCAGGTCCGCAGCTTGGGGGTCATTCTAGACTCCCAGCTGTCCATGGAGGCTCCGGTGGCAGCTGTGAGCCGGGCGGCGCTGTATCAACTCCATCTGATACGGCAGCTGCGCCCCTACCTTCCTAATCACCTGCTCCCATCAGTGGTTCATGCCTTGGTCTCCTCTCGCCTAGACTACTGTAATGCGCTCTACGTGGGGTTACCCTTGAAGACGGTCCGGAAGCTTCAGCTGGTACAGAACGCGGCGGCTCGCCTGATTAAGGGCAGCCGCCGGCGTGATCACATCACACCAGTGCTTAATGAGTTGCACTGGCTACCAGTTGCTTGCCGAGCCGAATTCAAGGTGTTGGTTTTGCACCTTTAAAACCCTACACTGGCTCCGGCCCAGCTTATCTCAAGGAGCACCTCCAGCAACATCAAGTAGGCCGCTCAACAAGGTCTGCCACGGACGGCCTTCTCCTTATCCCATCAGCCAGAGCAGCCAGGCAGGTGGGGACTAGGAAGAGGGCCTTCTCTGTGGCGGCCCCCACATTATGGAACTCCCTCCCTAGTGACCTTCGCCATGCCCCCTCCGTGATGAGCTTCCGCCGTGCATTAAAAACATGGCTGTTCAGGCGGGAATATGGGGTGGGTTAGGTTTTTAATAAGAATTTTTTATATTGTTTTAATTATTATATTTTATTGTGTTGTTTTACTGTATTTTAATTGTACATCGCCCAGGGTGGCCGGGTGACCGGCCAGATGGGCGACTTGATAAATATAATAAATAAATAAATAAATTGCCATATTAACTTTGTATGCTGCCTTGAGTATACCCAGGTAGAGAAAGGCAGAAAATAAATACTGAGAAAAATAATACATAAATCCATTTGTCCACAGTGGACTATGTTTGACTTTGAGGATTTGTAGGCAGTGCCCTCTAAGTACATAACTAGTACCTTCTAATTATGTAAGTACCTTTCAGCATGCGTGAGCCAATCCTAGGTCAACAAATTTATGCAGATGGCTGGGGGGCACTTCTTAGTGATTCTGGGATTTCAACAACTTAGTTCAGTAATATAGGAAGAGCTCTGTCCAAAATTAGAGCTTGTCATTTCTGGAACTGACAATGAGTACAAGAGTGCAAGGATAGAGCAATGACGACAACACATCCACATACTGAATAAAGTAAAAGGTGACAAATATTCAGTGATGTACTGACCATTGTGCCTGCCTCAGGATGATCAATAATGAACAAGCAGACAGAAGAATGACCTTCAGCTGTACATGACAGCCTCAGTACTAACAAA
Source organism: Shinisaurus crocodilurus (assembly GCA_021292165.1). Taxonomy (NCBI): domain Eukaryota; kingdom Metazoa; phylum Chordata; class Lepidosauria; order Squamata; family Shinisauridae; genus Shinisaurus; species Shinisaurus crocodilurus. Next base: position 106,213,732 of record CM037877.1, read on the forward strand.
GATATTGTCAACAAATATAGGCAGCTTCTGTTGGAACAAGTGGGTAGGAAAAAGCTGTACCCTAAACATGGCTGATTTAAAACCCTAATAAGATGAGAGAGCAAGCCTCTCAAGGTGCTGAAAAATACATATTTTATTTTAAGTCCAATGTGTTTCAGCCCACCGGGGTCATTTTGGGGGGACATGTCTAAAAATGCCTGCAGAGGTCTCTGATATGTTTCCCAAACTCAAAATTGCTAAGTGAGGAACAGAAGGAGAATGGAACCAAAATGGATCAAACATCTATTTTTCCAAAATCATAAAGGGGCGGGAAGACATATTGGATTGAACTGCCTGCCTCCCATAACTATCAGAAAAAGCAAGAGACATAGACAGAACACAAAGTAATATAGAAGGGGAGGGGTGTGCATGCATATGCACAACCACAGCAAGACACAAAGAATAAAGGTTCCATTTCTTTTCTTCAGGGATCAATAACTTGAAATTCATTAAACTGGAATTAGAAATGACAGCATTTCATGAAGCTGTGAAGCAGTTAAAAATAAAAATAAAAAATGTTATTTTTGTTGTAATTTATCCATATTATTACCATAAAAAGATTGATGGACCAATTTTTTCTTTTGCAGACAGAGAACTTGGGGAGATAATTTCACCACATTTTTCCAGGAGAGGAGAAGTTCTCTAACATATTTATTTATTTATTTATTTATTTATTTATTTATACCCCGCCTTTTTTCCTGCAAGGAACTCAAGGCGGCTTAAATAATCTTTCTCCTCCTCTCCATTTTATCCTCACAACAACCCTGTGAGGTAGGTTAGGCTGAGAGTCAGTGACTGGCCCAAAGTCACCCAGTGAGCTTCATGGCAGAGCGGGGACTAGAGAACCCGGATCTCCTGAGTCCCAGTCCAACACTCAAACCACCAAGCCACTCTGGTTCTCACCATAACCAGTGGCAGGAGCACAGCTTCTATCTTTTTTCATGCCAGAGCTAGCATAATTCCAGGGAATTGTGGGTGGGGCTGAAGGGATGGGAGCTGCCACCAAAGAATGGTCAAAAATATATGGTGAAAATTCTGTGAAGTGGTCTTATTTATGGTGATGAGAAAAAGAAATATCTCAGCGATTTTCTCAGGAAAATGTCTTCTGAAAAATTCCAGCTCAGCTCTAAGGGAAGAAGGGAGGGAGGAATTCTTCCCCAGCTTGGATTACAACTATCTGCTAGGCCTTGAAGCATATATACAAAGTCTTGCAGAGTGAGGACTTCATTGCATTGTGTTGCTGAATGACACACTTGCACATGTAGCAAGGATTCTTGAGCATTGTGCAGCAATGTGGCGCAGTGGAGTAACACTCTACTAAATTACTCAAAATCTCTACACATGTGTAGCGATGCCAAGCATTAGCCCCCAGGGCTCAAGACATGTTGGGCTATTCAACTGATTGTAGTAAGTCCTGGCTGCATTCAGGTCCAATTCAGTGTCATTCATGAGCTCTATCTACTCCAACATAAATTCTTGCTGAAGCAGAATTCAGCATCCTTAAACCCAAGAGCATTAAAGTGTCCAAGGGTGCAATCCTATGCATGTTTAGACAGAAAAAAGTCCTACAACTCCCAACATTTCCCAGCCAGCATGGGAGTTGCAGGATTTTTTTCTGTCTAAACATGCATAGGATTGTGCCCCAAACAACTTTTATGTTATCTAACCGAGGTTATTTAGTGCATGTCAATGTCATAAAGGAAAACTTCCTCGTACTTTTTCATAAGGAAAAGAGACAACCTACAGTACAGTATGTCTCTACTGCAAACCTATATTGATTTTGTATCATGTTAGGTGCCATGGCTTTCCCCAAAGAATCTTGGCAACTGCACTTCTGTAACAATGGCCAGTGAAAGATCCCTAGACCCTATCTCAGATCTAAAATTTATACTCTCAAAGCAGCGGCCCATGGAGGGAGCGGGAGGGTCTCCGCGAGAGGAAGAAGAGCTGCCCTTCCTCCCGCAGAGACCCTCCCACTCCCTCCATGGGCCACCGCCGCCCCCACTTACCATGGGTGGGTCCTTCCCTCGTCCCTGCTCCTGCTGCCACCGCCGCCGCACCAGAGATGCATGCCGCCGCCACCTCGCTGCCTTGCCACCGCCTCGCTGCCTCGCCGCCGCCTCGCTGCCTCACCGCCGCTCACGTCACCGCCGTCGCCATCTCCCTCGCCACCACCCACTCGCAGCCGCCATCGCACGCCATGCCGCCGCCATCGCACGCCACGCCGCTGCCTTCGCACGCCATGCCGCCGCCATCGCATGCAGCCACCCGCACTGGTCCCGTCATCACTTCCGGCGCGGCGGAAGTGACATGGCGGAAGTGATTATGGGACCGGCGCGGGCGGTGGCGTGCGATGGTGGCGTGGCGTGCGATGGTGGCGGCGGTGGCTGTGAGCGGGTAGCAGCGAGGGAGACGGCGACGGCGGTGATGTGAGCTGCAGCGGGCGGCGGTGGCGGAGTCCTTGGGCTCGAGTCCCGAGTTGAGTCTTGAGTCCCATTGAAAAAATTGGGACTCGAGTGGGACTCGAGTCAGAGGGGGGACTCAGCCGGACTCGCGAGTCGAGTTGTCGAGTCCGAGTCCCCATCCCTGGTTCATTGTGACATAAACTTTCATGGACTAGAATTCATTTGCATGGGGTGGGTGGGGGAATGACATTTGCACTCTTGAAAATGTCAAGTGGCAAGGAAAGCCCCCCTACCCAAGGACCCTCAATGGGAAGACATCCAAAGTTTCAGAAAACTAAAGCAAGGTTCTGCCTCAGATCCAAAGCCAAGCAGGCCTTTCCAGAAGCAGACCAAAGTGAAAAGGCCTCCTAAAGCACTGAAAGTTGTACCGAAGAGATTTTTCTTTCTATGTACACTCCTAATAAGTATGTAATTTAGAGATGTGCAAAGATTTCATTTGGGGGGGTGGAAGTCTGGCGAACTCGACGGGCTCGACCCCCCCCAAACTCTGTCCCACCTATCTGCTTCCCCAGCTCGACTCATGTTCTCCCAAGCCGAGCTGGGGAAGTGACTTCTGGGTTCCCAGCGGGCCACTTTTTACATAGGAAATAGTATAAGAAACGTTAAAAGCGACTGCAATTTGTGTAACTTGCGCAAATTGTGGCCACTGTAAATGTATCTGACGCCATTTCCTACGTAAAATGAGGCCCGCCAGGAACCCAGAAGCTTGCCGAGTGGCTCAGTGTGCATCCGCTTTTGGCTTGGTTCAGCGGGCGCAGCAACTCTATACCCATTTACCTGGGAGTAAGACCTATTGAGCTCAGTGGGGATTACTTCTGAGAAGGTAAGTCTAGGATTGCAGTGTAAAACTGTTTTGTTGTTGCTTTTCTTGCAAAAGTGCAACAAGGCAAATCATTTGGAATTTATCTGACAAGGCCATTATCTCAAGACACACCATGCAAACCTTCCAACTTCAGAGAGGTCTTATTTAGGCAGATTTTTAAAAAATAGATTTCCTCAAAGAAAGCATTTTATAGGGATGTGTGAGAAATTCACTCCATTGAGGTTTCTTTTATATATGTATGTATGTATATATTTATTTATTTATACCCCGCCTTTTTTCCTTCCAGGAACCCAAGGCGGCTTACAGAATCCTCCTCCTCCTCTCCATTTTATCCTCACAACAACCCTGTGAGGTAGGTCAGGCTGAGAGTCTGTGACTGGCCCAAAGTCACCCAGTGCCAAATTCATGGCAGAGTGGGGACTAGAGAACCCAGATCTCCTGAGTCCCAGTCCAACACTCTAACCGCTTTCACCCAATTCCTACCTCCCAGATCGAATTGCAGTCAGAAATCATGGGTAGGCAACTTTGGGTGTCTGGGAGGGGGGGCACTTGAAACCCCCAAACCCTCCTGCAGGCCAGACTCTTGCCATGAAATCTGGTGGTGATGTCAAAAGAAATAGGCAGTACAGAGGGCTAAATTGGTCCCTTTTAAACCTACGTAGTAGCTTGACACCAAAATTCAGCAGCAAACCACCGATTTTTGGCTGTCGTGGCAAATGGTGGTGTGGCAGTGGCAGCAGTGGGTGAGGGGGCTGCACTGGAGGAGGGGTGGAGCAGGAGCCACATGTGGCCCACGGGACATGTACTGCCCATTGCCGCACAAAATGAAGAACAGTGTGCACATATTTGAAAAATGTGCAAAGAGAAATTCATAAATTATCAAAATGCACACAAACACACTTTAGTCAATGGGTACATGCATCAAAAACTGTGAACGTTACATTACCAAAAAATGCATACTAATTTCTGTATGATTATATATCTATATCTATATCTATATATCCCTACCAGCTTAATGATGATGAGAGGAGACCGATTTTTTGTGATCTTTTGTCAAAAGCCCCCCAAAGCTGCAAGCTTCCAAAACATTGCTGTAGAAACATGTCAAAGCAAACAAACATAATAAGAACATCAGGATACCTGAATTAATGCAGGCTGCCACATAAATGTTTCGGTAACTGAACGGCTGGCAAATCTATCATCTCTCAAGGTGCTGAGAAAGGAGAATAATTTCCCAGTACCATTTATCATCGTCTGTCTACCTGCTCACTCTTAAGTGACTCCCCAAACACTAGTTTACTATAGAAATGTTCGTAATTCCCCAGAATGAAAGAAAACAAACCTCATAACAAAATCCAGCTGAGAAATGAATGGTCACTAGCAAATAGACAATTAGATATTATTTTCATGGCCACTTGCAAAAGGTGAAGCATTTACTATAAGTGCTATATTAAGCTCTACCTTTAGCTGTATAGGCTGTGGGTGGCAAAGGGGGAATCAGTCTTGCTCCTGTGAAATCTTGTGCTTCACCATATGCATGTGTTCTGCCTTGGGCTCCTTAGAGAAAAAAAGGCAGCATATATATGCAATGAATGAATGAATGAATGAATGAATGAATAGGAAAAAAGAGAAACTGAAATTGACAGATCCATCCCTACCAAAAATATGAATAAGTTAGGAGATGCCTACTGCATGCTCAAAGTTACATTTGCCCCTTCCCCCCTAGGACTCAAGACATGAGACACAATAAATGCGTTTAACTATAGGCCTTAACTTCATTTATTTACAGTGTGTGTCTGATCTACAATATTATTTCTGTCTCTCTTTCCCTCACTCAGTGTTGTTATACTTGGTGCTCAAGGTGAGAGCACATAAACAGCATCTGCTTCCTACCTAGGTAGGGGCAATATCATCCCAGCTCCAAGCATCAGTTAATGCCTACTGAGTTTGTGACATGATATTAAATAAATTACATTAGTTTCATCTTATGGGACCCAGGTATTCATTTTGTCTTATAGGACCCAGCCAGGGCTGGATTAAGGCCAGCTGATGCCCTAAGCACAGCCCAATAATGGTGCCCCTTTCGCCCTTCAATTGCTTAGCTGGCAAGACATTAAGACTCAATTAAGTGCTGAAGATAAAATTTAAAACTCAGATTTCTTCAAGACCACCCCCCACACCAGAACACACAGCTATATTAAACTATATATAAACTGTTTTTTATTATATTTATTTAACACTAAACAACAGCAAGCAATATAAGCCAATTACTTACTTGTAGGGCAACAGAAAGAAATACAAATTTTCATCACTGTTTTATGTAATTTTTAAAGAAAACTGTTATAAGGGGGGAAATGCAAATACAAACATTTGTGGTTCTCTGGTACTCTGTGGTGCCCCCCTTCCCTTGGTGCCCTAGGCACATGCTTATATTGCTTAATGGTTAATCCAGGGCTGTACCCAGCTATTCTGTATGGGAGGAAAGAAAAACCCTTCCAAAAGGGGTTGGATTTCCATCCTCACATAGATGGGAATCCAATAACTAGGGCTACAGTTTTATTATTCCTTCTCTGAAATATCTGAAGAATTTCAAGGGGAGCCAAAGGAGTTTTGAGATGAGAAATTTCACACACACACATACACTTCTCTTTAAAGTGAACATTTGAGGAAAAACTGTTTCTCCCAAGCAAAAATAGTTTAGCTAAGACTAGCTACATTTATAAGGTTTGTTTTACATATGGTTACTTCAGTCTGAACTGTTAGGGCTTATTCCTCAATTTCAGATTTCCCCAACCCTTCCCCCACCGCATCCTTACTTCAGTATAAATTGAGACATGAAAATTCCCTTTTCTCTTCTGTAACATTTATATGTAAATAGCCCATCGTATATGCATGTTATGTCATCTGTTCCATACTCTTATTAGCTGCCACAAAGCACACTGTCTAAGTGGTTGTTTAAATCAAATGTAATCCCCAATAGGCCACTAATAAAGTAGGGTGGAAAACAGTGCTTGTGAAGATACACATGCTAATTACAATATATAAATAGTCATTTTCATAAAGAAATCTTGTCATATAATTAAATGCTTGTAGGGGAAAAATGCACCCCAAGTGGCCATATAAGCAGGCACGTCATAAATCTGGATTACTCTAAATACATATATATTATAATGAACGTGCATTTCCTAAGGCAACTTGATTAGCAGAGCTTTATGAACATCTGTCTTTTCCCCCCTTTTTCTTTCTTGTATTATAAACTGGGCAACTGTGAATGAAAAGATTATGCAGCAGCATGTATAAGAGAATGCAGAATACCACTGCAGGTGCTATATCTTACTTGTATATACATTCTGTATTGTGAATGGATGCTGTAAGTGAAGATGATTGGTCAATCAAGCTCAATATTGTGTACACTGATTGGCAGGAGGTCTCCCTCCAGGATTTCAGATGATGGTCTTTCCCAGTCGAACCTGGAATTGTCAGGGATTGAAACTGGGACCTTCTGCATACAAAGCATGTGCTCTACCACTGAGCTATGGTCCTTTCCCTAACATTGGGTGTTGGGTCCTAATTTGATATGTATGATCAGAGTTGCCACTGACATTTTTGCCTGTGAAATTTGTAGTGAGGGTTGGGGGGTCCTCTTCAGGTGAAGCTGAAACAACTGTAGAATTACAAGGGCATCCAAAAGTATTTTGATAAGGCTAGTAATATTTCTTAGGGGAGTTCCATATACCACTAGGTTGTCACCAGTTTCACCACAAAGGAAATTCAAAATAAATTTGAAGGTCCCTTTTAGGATGAAACATTTGAGAAATTGAAAGGAAGCAATGCTGTTAAAGACTACCAAAATGTCTAAAGGTTTGTCTGTGTTTGAGCGCACATCTACATCAAATGCATTATTTTTTTGGAAAAGGTTTTCCTATTGTCCCGAATCCCAGTCCAGTACCCTAACCACTTCACCACCACACTGACTCATCATCAGGCGATCACTCGTGACCGAGTAAGATTGTCTTCCGGGATAAAAGGAGGAAATTCTAAAGAAGATTGTGTAGACTCTAGCGATGGGTCCGTAAGTGACTGTGGAGGCCAATTCTAGATCCACACAGCTTCCCACAGTGAGGACACAGGTTACCAGATAGAAGATGGTCCTGTAAAGGATTCATTTGACGTGCTTTTCGCTTAGCACGTTTCTCCCTTTCACCTTGCACTCGGGCTTCTTCAAAGTCCATGGAACCTTTGTGAAAGGCCAACCTCCATTTAGATCGTTCATGGGCCAGAGCTTCCCAGTTTTCGATGTTTATATTGCATTTTTTTAGATTAGCCTTATGAACATCTTTAAACCTCTTATATTGACCACCGATATTCCGCTTTCCATCCTTGAGTTGGGAGTAAAGTAACTGCTTTGGGAGGCGGCAGTCAGGCATTCGAACAACATGACCGGTCCACTGAAGTTGGCGTTGAAGGATCATTTTTTCAATGCTAGTAGTCTTTGCTTCTTCCAGTACACTGACATTTGTTCGCCTATCTTCCCAAGTAATTTGCAGGATTTTCCGGAGGCAACGTTGATGAAACCTTTCAAGGAGGTGGAAGTGACGTTTATAGATAGTCCATGTTTCGCAGGCATACAATAAAGTTGGTAATACAATGGCTTCATAAACCAGTGTTTTGGTCTTCTTACAAATATCCCGATCCTCGAACACTCTATGTTTCATTCGAGAAAATGCGGCACTTGCGGAGCTCAGACGATGCTGGATTTCACTGTCGATGTTAGCTGTAACAGAAAGATAGCTGCCAAGATAGAGAAAATGATCGACATTTTCCAGTATTGTCCCGCCAAGCTGGATAGATGGCATCACCAAAGGGTTGGCTTGCACTTGCTGATGAAGCACTTTGGTTTTTTTGATGTTAAGTGAGAGACCAAGTTTTTCGTATGCTTCTGCAAAAGCATTTAGGATAGTTTGGAGATCGTCTTCTGAATGTGCGGAGACCACATTATCATCAGCATACTGAAGTTCCACAACGGAGGTTGTAATTACCTTACTTTTTGCTTTCAGCCTGCTGAGATTAAAAAGCTTTCCATCTGTTCGATATATAATTCCCACACCGGTGGGAAGTTTCCCCTTGACAAGATGTAAAACCATGGCGATGAAAATGGCAAATAATGTTGGGGCGATAACACATCCCTGTTTAACACCTGATCCCACTTTAAATGGAGCACCATGAGAGCCGTTGTTGTCCAAAACCGTTGCCGTCATGTTGTCATGGAGAAGTCGCAAGATATTCACAAATTTATTGGGGCATCCAATTTTCATAAGGATAGTCCAGAGAGCTGTACGGTCTACAGTATCAAAGGCCTTAGCCAGATCGATAAATGCCATATAAAGGGGTTGATTTTGCTCCCGGCATTTTTCTTGGAGCTGACGTGCAGTAAAAATCATGTCTACTGTCCCTCTAGAGGGGCGGAAACCATATTGAGTTTCAGGGAGGATCTCTTCTGAAATAGATAGAAGACGGTTTGCGAGAATCCTAGCAAATATTTTACCTGCGGTTGCTAAGAGAGAAATGCCCCGATAGTTTCCACAGTCTGTTCTATCACCCTTCTTAAAGAGGGTGATAATTATGGCATCCCTGAAGTCTTCTGGGATCTCTTCTCTTATCCAGATTTTTTCGATGAGTTTATGAAGATGTTGTACAAGTTCGGGGGCCCCTTCTTTAAAGATTTCAGCAGGAATCCCATCTGGTCCACTAGCTTTGTTGTTCTTCATTTGATTAATGGCTTTTTTTACTTCATCCAAAGTGGGGAGTATTGCAAGTTCCTCTTTAATTTGTTTTTGCGGGATTTGCGAAAAAATCTCATTATCCACCTTAGATTTACGATTTAAAAGGTCATAATAATGCTCTTTCCAACGCAGTGCAATAGACTCTTTGTCTTTTAAGAGTTTGGTGCCATCTTTTGATTGTAAAGGGTTTGTATCATAGGTTTTTGGTCCATAAATGGCCCTTGTGGCCTTAAAAAAGCCCCGTGCATCATGAGATTCTGCAAGTTGTTGAATTTCTTCAGCTTTCTTTTTCCACCAAGCGTTCTTAAGTTCTCTTGTTCTTCTTTGGACCTCAGCCTTTGCGCTAGCGTAGGTTTTTTTCTTGGCAGCGCAGTTAATATCATTTTGCCATATTTGGAAGGCTTTCCTTTTTTGGTCAATTATATATTTAATCTCATTGTCATTTTCATCAAACCAATCCTGATGTTTCTTAGTTTCATATCCAATAGTTTGTTCACAAGCTGCAGTAATGGAGGTTTTCAGCTTAGACCAATGGTCCTCAATGTTGTCAGGAGGTTCCGTAGGTAGATGTTCCTTCAGAAGTGATTGAAGACGAGTTTGCTTAATAGGATCTTGAAGGACTTGGATGTTCATTTTACGCCTTGGTTTCCTTCCTTGAAGCCTACGTTGGGGAGCAATGTTGATAACCATTGTGGACCGGATTAGTCGGTGGTCTGTCCAGCAGTCGTCGGCACTCACCATGGCCCTAGTAAGAAGTACATCGCGGCGATCTCTAACACGGACAATTACATAATCCAGAAGATGCCAGTGCTTTGACCGTGGGTGCTGCCACGATGTTTTAAACTTATTCTTTTGTCGAAAGAGCGTGTTTGTGATAGTGAGATTATGCTCTGCACATATAGACAAAAGTAAGAGTCCGTTCGGGTTGCTATTACCTACTCCGTCTTTTCCAATAGTTTCTGGCCATAAATCAAAGTCACGCCCGACTCTTGCGTTAAAATCGCCCAGGAGGATAATTTTATCCTCCTTAGGTATCTCTGACAGGAGAGTGTCCAACTGGCTGTAAAAACTTTCCTTGATGTCATCATCAGCATCTAATGTTGGTGCATAAGCGCTCAAAATAGTTACCTGTTGGTTATTGGCGAGCTTTAATCGAAGAGTTATCAGGCGTTCGTTAATGCCAGTAGGAACTTCTGACAAAGAGTTCACTAGTTCATTTTTGATGGCAAAGCCTACACCATGTATTCGTCGGTCCTGCTCAGGTAGTCCTTTCCAGAAGAAGGTATAACCTCCTTTTTCTTCTTTCAGCTGTCCCTCTCCTGCCCTTCGAGTTTCTTGAAGTGCTGCTATGTCAATTTTAAACCGTCTCAGCTCCCTTGCAATAATAGCAGTCCTACGCTCAGGGCGTTCACTATCTATGTTATCCAGCAATGTCCGTATATTCCATGTTCCAAAGTTCAAATGTCTTTTTCGACCGCTAAAATGGTGACCCCACTGGACGCGGTAATCCAGTCAGGGGAGAAAGAGGTAGACTATGTTTAGGGCACCTTTTCTAGCCCCCTCCCCATACGGGGTGAGCAGAGTGGATCCTAAATAGGGCTGCTCAGTCATGGATACAGCTGCCGAGCTGCTCGACTACCTCGTTCCTTGAACAGGGCGACTGAGTCTGCATCCACCGCCCATGTGCTGGTCCATGACTAGGGGCTTCCAGATTCACAGTCCTGCCCCCGTTGCCCTTCGCCAGTCGCCATGGGACTTTTTTGTTGTTTGTTTGGTTGGGTTGGGTTGGGTTGGGTTGGATGGGTTGGGTTGGAAGATGCCTGTGCGTGAAACTGTTTTATGTGGGGAGATCGGTGCACAACGAATCACCACACAAACTTGACAGAGTACGGCAGAGATCCAATGGCACAGTTACCCTGACGATTGGAAAACCATTCTCTGCTGCAGCCTTCATCCGCCTTCACAGCCGTTGTAATTTAGGTTTAATTATCTTCCGCCTGTTCTGCCGTTGAGGACTTTATGTTTTGGATCGTTCTTTGTCTGGTTCCTCTCCCCGGACCTTACCGCCATGGGTGACCCTACTGGGAGTACATAGCTCCTGACGGCATTGCTCACAGGATTCATCGGAACACGCAAGCCCACTCACCACTTCAAGGTGACGATCCGGCGATCTGTGCTGAAACAGAGGGACACTTTCTATGAAAGTTTTTGCCCTTGTGAAGAGAGATCCTGCTTTCAGTGATTTGGGATGTGTGTGTGGTTGTAATGAACAATGGAAAAACTGCTTTGGTTGTATTTTTTACAGTACAAAGAGGGGGAAAGTGCAGAATTAAATGTTCATCCATTCAAGTCAGAGCAGGGACATCTTACTCTGAACTGGCTTTGTGAAATTACATGGCACTGATAGGTCATGTTTACAGCATGATATCCGGTTGGCTGGTCTTATAGTTCCTGGAAGAAGAAGAACGCAGGGTTGTTTTTTTTTTAAAAAAAATAGTGCATGCCAGGTTGTTAGCTGAGAGGGTCTGCAAACAGCAGTGAACAGGCATGAAAAACGTCAAATTTAGGTTTGGGGGAGAAATATTTCAGCCGCCCCCAAGTCCTGCTTTAATGCTGAAAATGGTAACCTGTAGCTGTAAGCGTTTGGCACAGCCCTAGTTTAGGAATGCATGTTCATCCCTTGATCATCACAGCTTCATAGCAATTTGCAGACAAAACTTACATTTTACCTCACATCTTGTCAAACTCAAAACCGCTGTAACAGAGGCAGTTCACACATTCAGAAAGTGATGGGCAGAGGGTAATAATGTGGTGGATAAAGGCTAAGGATACGATGAGAAATCAAGTGATGCGCATGCATGTGTGAATGATCCCTGAGTATGGAACTGCATGGACTGTCTGCAAGGCACTAGAGGGGATAATGTTCCAACTTTCAAGGCCTGCATGCTCAGTGAGGGCAGGAGTAAGCAGTGGCAACAAGGAGGAGAAACATCAGGGCAGAAAGCTCCGGCAGTTGACAGTGGCTGCCCTGTAATCTCAATGAGGAGCCGTTTGGGGGGGGGCAGTTGCCCAGCAATGCCAATCCCTGATGCTGGTCCCGACACCAGCCACTTTAATTATATATTAGTTATATACTAATGGGCTAGACCCAAAATAACTGCTCGCATTGTGTCACTTATCTGCAGTAGGATTCTTCTTAGCTCAGACAGATTTCACAAACAGCATGGTGTCGATTTTCTTTTGTTTAAATGTCAATTTATTTTTCTGCATTCTCAAGGCAGGCATCGCACAGAGCGACTGAAACACTTCTTACAAAAAGGTCTTCTGCGAAGACAAAATGATAGATTTATGTTCAAGCAAGCTGTGATTCTGAACATCTGCAGAGATTGCCTCCGTCAAAGTATTGGCAAAATTAAAAACAACAACAACAACAACAACAACAACAACAGGAATTGGCATTTTGCATATCATGAATATCAGCCAAGGACAAATCCAAACCATGTAGGTGGTACTGGGCCAAGACTGCATCTGAATTGCTTTTCATCTTCTTTGTAGAATTCTGTGGAATTGAGCTAAGCCTTTGTAGTTTTTCTTCTGCCTGGTGAACCCTCATCAAAATGCTGTCCCCATTGCTTTCAGTTCACAACACACTGACCCCTAGTGGCTTTCAACCTGTTCGTTCCCTTATTCCCCCCTCCTGATGTAGAACAGAAGAACAAAGTGGTTCTTCCACTTCACTGCCCCCCACCCTGAAAGCTGTATTTCTATTTCTGTCAGCTGATACAGATGCAGTTGAAGATAGCGACTCAACAGTGGCCTCAGCCGGGACACTCATTTAGGAGAAGCTGAATAAGCTGGATTGGATCAGTGTAGCTCCTTTGTCCTTTCCAACTGGAATGCTTCCTGGAGCTAGTTTCAGGAGACATCACTCTGCATAGAATCAGCAAATGCAATGCTGGACTGGAATGGAGGGAACTGATACCAAGAAAGACCACTGGAGACTAGAATTAGAGGTTGGAGAACCAGGCTCATTTCAGCTTGCTCCTGTTTTCATCTGCAGCCTGTTTTTCAGTTAGTTCAAATGGGGAAAGTGCACATTTTGAATGGGAAACGTGCAAATCTTTTTGTGCATTTTTCAAAAGTGTGCACTCCCCCCTCCCCACTGGCTAAAGCATGAAAATGTGCATTTTGGGGGGGAAATGTGCATTTCAAAGTATGGACCTTTTTTTAAAATGTATCTTTAAAAATGTGATCACAAGTTCAGGAACGTGTGAACATTTCTGTTTGTGTTCAGCATTGCAAACAGGGCATGTTTGGATGATTTGTGAACTGAAACAAAATTCTCATACATTCCAAACTAGAAGATGTTTACCAGCACTAACTTGGCTTAGCAGAGGTTCAGCAGCTGCATCTCAGGCCTATATTTATTATTAACATTATATATCACCTAGTGCCATGCTGAATATTTCTATACATTTATATAGGTGGGGGGGGGGTTGGGGGGGTCAAAACAAAGGATTATATGAAAGAGGATTGCAAGGGAAGAGAATTTCAAAGAAATTCTAGTGCTGTGCCGAACTCTGCTCTCTACATTCGTGGAATTTTTCCCTCCCTGCAAAACAGGCAGTGTTTTTCCTTTCTTTTTCACAGGGAAGGGATAATTTGAATCAAATTTCTCACTGGGCAGGAGGGGCAGGAGTTCCATTTACCTTGTACATAAGTGTAGGAGGTGGCCAAGTGCTCTTCTTTCTGTTTTTTTTTAACTCTCAAGATGCCCTGTGCCCTGTTGCAGTGTTGTGGGCTCTTCACACAGAGGTTTTTAGCCTGGCAAAGCTTCCTAGAATGCCCAGGAAACCACATGGTGCCATGTGGTCTCCTGAACACTCAGGAACTGCTGCTGGGCTGCAAGCAAGAGTGGGGCTTTTAGAGCTTCAGGGAAGCTCTTTTTTCCCCTTTGGCTCCCCCTCCCCACAAAGGAAGAAAGAAAAAAGAGCTTTCCTAAAGTTCTAAAAGCTCCGTTTTTGCCTGCAGTAGAGTGGGGCTCTTAGAACAGAGTTTTCAGCCCAGCAGCAGTTCCTGGAATGCTCATGTGACCACATTATGCCACATGGTCACCTGGGCATTTTAGGAAGTACTGCCAGGCTGAAATCCTGTGTGTGAAGAGCTCTGTGATGCTGCAAGCAGGAACTGAGCTTTTTTAAAGCTCTTAATCAGTGCCGGTGGTACCATTAGGCCAACTAGGCAGCTGCCTAGGGCACAGGGCTAAAGGGGGTGTCAGAAATAGGGAGGGGGGGCTCAAGTGGGAAGGGGGGGTGCTAAATATCGGATCTTGCCTAGGGCACCAAACTGCCTTGCACCAGCCCTGCTCTTAATACTTGCAGCAGCGTACAGCTCTTCATGGCATGCACAGGCTTTCAGCCCTGCAGCATTTCCTGGAATACCCAGTAGTAGCAGTAGTAGTAACAGCTGCTTCTGCTGCTTCTGCTGCTGCTGCTGCTGCTGCTGCTTCTTCTTCTTCTCATCATCAGGTGGTATCCAATGTTAATCTAACTTAAGACCAATTCATTTCAGTAGGTCTACTCTAAGTAGGACTAACATTGGGACAACCCACTGTATTTTTATTTATTTATTTATTTATTTATTATATTTATACCCTGCCTTTTTTCCTGCAAGGAACCCAAGGCGGCTTACATAATCCTCCTCCTCCTCTCCATTTTATCCTCACAACAACCCTGTGAGGTAGGTTAGACTGAGAGTCAAGTGACTGGCCCAAAGTCACCCAGTGAGTTTCATGGCTGAGTGGGGACTAGAACCCAGATCTCCCAAGTCCCAGTCCAACACTCTCATCCAAAATAATTAAAATAAAATCCCAGAGATTTGTTACGTTCTTGTTGCTAGCTTTCAATTAACATAGATCACAGGTCATTATATCACCACTTACAGTGCAATCTTATACATGTCTACTCAGAAGTAAATCCCATTGAGTTCAGTGGGGTTTACTCCCAAGTATTTGTCGATACGTATGGGAGAGAGGCAGGCTAGTTGAACTTGAAGCATTTTATATATTTTTTTAGTTCACTCACCTTTGTTGTGTGGAGGGCTAGTTTTGAAGCCTCGGTAATTCAGTGTTTTTATCTTTAAAGCAGAGTCCTGTTATTGCTCTGCACCACTAACCTTGGCCTTCAGGGCTCACTTTTCACACCTGTGGGTATGAATCCTTGGAAAATGAAATAATTCCCCCAGACTTTTATGTGAGATATCTGGACATGTGGCCGGTTCAGCAAAGGCCTAGTGAAATCTCCCGTTCTTCATTACTGCCTCAGTGCACATACTAAAGAGCCTGTGTGATCAGTAGCCACACTCTGCTATCAAACCGCCCCTAGGGAGCTTTAATGTATCATCTTCCCCTGATGGTTTAACCTCTAGACCCATTTATATCTCTTATCCAATATATCTGATATAGTCCACATCCCTAGCTTCAGGAGGCCATTTCTTCAGAATATGATTATAAAGCTTTTGAGTTGTTTGGTTCTGCAATGGGTTTGTGTGCCAATATACTACTGACCTTTGGGATGTGTAACAAACTTCCAAGAGGGCAGCTAAGCTGGAAGATCACATATTACAAACAGCTACGCTGTGTCTTCTGGAGCAGTCAGCTCTAGTAGTCTGCATGCTTTCAGAAGAGGAATCTCCATAGGACTTGTTTGCACAGGTATGAAATCCAGTTAGGCTCCCTTTTCTGGAGCGCCATGGTTGAGACTGCATATTCAATGGCTTTGGAGGACCTGCCTAAGAGGTTCTGTGAAAGGGAAGTCAAAATGTTCTGTGTAGCCAGGTGGTATTTATGCTTGTTTGTCCAGAGAGATTTGAGAGGGGGGGATTATGAAAGGGGCACTTACCAAGGACATGCAACTCTTAGTAGAGAACAGAAAGGAGAAAATAGGGAGAAAATACACTTTCAAGCCCGAAACAAACTCTCTAAAGTCCTGCTAGGTGACCTTCTCCTCCTTGAAGTACAGTGAGGAACAATGTTTTGGTAGTGGAACTGGGATTCCTCTTTTCACAGCAGTTACAGCGGAACATCCTTTGTGTGCCCTGCTGTGATGTAACATTCAAGGTGGAGCAACTTACTCAGAAAGGGTTCACTACTGTAGCTTTGCACTGAAAACACTATGCATGTAAGTGTTGGTGAAGGAAGATCAGGCTAATGCTGGGGGTGCAGAGGGAAGCAAAGGATATGGAAAAAGTTTAGAGGGTTGACAGTGGGCCTAAAATTTGTGGATAAAAGCCCTCAGACATAGATTGGAAGGGGCAAGGACATTCAGGTCCAGAAAGAGAGTGCAGGAGGAAGGGTTTCCATGTCTCAAGTCTTGACATGAAATTCTAAGGCCTTAACCACCTTGTTAGGGTTCCAGGCAAAAGCGTAACATCTCCGAATAAGAGTAGGGCAGGCTATTTTTCTCAGAGCCAGTCTCCATGCTTCTTTGCCATTAGAAAGTACAAGTTAAGTAAGGCACCCTGGCTTGAGCTTTTGCAGTTGGCTCCACCTCCATATCTATCAGGCTCCACCCCTGAATTACCACACCACCCTGCCTAACTCTGTCCCCTTTCTCCCTAGATTTAACCATCTACTCCTGTCAGGCACCACTATACTCCATTGCTACCATTGCCAGGACTCAGTCTCTAAGCACTCAGGCTCTGTCCACCCATCTTAGGTTCTGAATCTGACCAACCTAAAGAGAAGCCAAGGAGGTTGTTTAGTCTATCATTATTTCTTGATTCTGAGAAATCCTTTTAATGGCCTACTTTTCCAAGCATTTGGAGTAATGTTGTTTGTCTGTCTGAGTTATTGCAGACTTGTGAAATGCATTTATTCAATCTAAGAACTTGAGTTTTGCCCTTCAGTTTTTGGTTCATGGTTGTAGCAATAAATTTCAGATAATTTAATGTAATGGCGATCCATGTTTACTGGACATATGCTTCTTGACAATTTTGTACAAGATGAATATCGGTGATTACATACAATGAGTAAATCTGAAGTGACTCCAAGTCCAAATCATTCTGTCTGAAAGCTTGTAACGTTTTAAGTGAAATTGAGTTTCTCCTCCTGTTGTTCTACTCAGTGTGCAAAGTGTCTTTTTATTACCAAGGTCATTGTGTCTATAAATCAATGTGTATTAGTGAACAAACTAAGGTGATTAAGTACTGCGGCTTCTTACCAGAACAAGCCAAAATGGTAAGTCATTTCAAATGACTTGAAACTGGGAGACTTAATGTGCAAGCCTATGCATGTTTAGACAGAACAAAAGACCTACAACTCCCAGTGTGCCCCAGCCATCTCTGCATTCAGGGCATGCTGGGAGTTGTAGGACTTTTTCCTGTCTAAACATGCATAGGATTGCATCCTAAGGCTGCAATCCTATACACACTTACCAGGAGTAAGCCCCATTTGGACTTTACTTCTGTGTAGATGTACGTGGGATTGCACTGCATGTCCCACTTACCTGGGAGAAAACCCTGTTGAACACAGTGCAACAGTGCAACTTATTTCAAAGTAGACATGCATAGGATTGTACTATTGCAGTCCCATTCTGAATATGTCTACTTGGAAGTGACTGCCACTAAGTCTCAGCGTAAGTAGACTCCCTACATTATCAAAATCAATTTAACTTCCTTTAAGCATGACTCAAGCATGACATTCACAATTTGTCCTGAATTTCACTTTTTGTGAAATTTGGTGGGAAATTCAAGGTATTCAATACCCCACATGAAATTTCACTAAGCATTCTGAAATTCCCATAGCTTCCCTTGACTTTCCTTCAATAAGGCCCTCCAAATTAGTCTCAAGTTTCACAGGCGGAGGTCAAAGTTGGTGACAATTGGACTTGTAAGTACGCTTAGGACTGCAGCAATATGCTCAAAGCCAAGCTTTCACACATAGACTCACCGGAAGGCCTGTGAGACAGTTACATTTTCTCTACCTCACATTTGTAAAAATAGAAATGATAGTGACTTCCCTTGCAGAGTTGTTGGGGGGTTGGGATGTGGGGTGGAATTGATTGAAATAAAAGATTTTCATAGATCATAGAGTTGGAAGGGGCCTGCAAGGCTATCGAGTCCAACCCCCTGCTCAATGCAGGAAACTAGAGGAGGGGCCTCCCATCCAAGTAATAACCAGGCCTGACCCTGCTTAGCTTTCCACGCTCAGACAAGCTGAGCCAGCATGAGCCAAAGGCCTGTTTATGTGTTCTGAGATGTCAGAGCAGGGTACCTAATGTAACTTTCCATTACATATATAACGAATGCCTCATTTAAACATTATCTATAGTGGCAACTGCGCCTTCTTGCCATTCTTGGCAATGTGTGTAACTTTAGGACAGATATGTGGCTACATACCACACTAGGGGCCATAGCTCAGTGGCAGAGCACATCCTTTGCATTCAAAGGGTCTCGGATTCAATCTCTGGCATCTCTAGCTAGGACTAGGAAAGAATCCTGCACAAAACACTGGAGAACGTCTGCCAGTCACAGTCAACAATACTAGCCTAGATGGGCCAGTGGTCTGGGTATAAGGCAATTTCCTATGTTCTAACTTCCTAGCAGGGTAAGCATTTCTGGCATCACCATGTGCTTCACCCTAACCATGTGTGTGGAAGGAAGCAGGTTTTTGCCTGCTGCACATCCCCAATTCACCCATGGACATTTTGACTTACCATTTTTGGTGCCCGCCAAGTTGACCTCCCCCTTCCCCCACAACTGCTGGCCCTTCTCACAGCATCTGCATTTTCAGTGCAATATCTGAGAGACTGCCTAGATGTGTACAGCCGTGTGTGCGTAGGTGATCCATGCAATTCAAAACCTTCCATATGCAGGATTCCTGTCCGTATGGAGCAGCTAAGTATATACAGCTGTACCTTTCAGATGTTGGGCTGAAGCTGAACACATGGATGATGGAGACAGGGCTGATGGGTACATTGACACTGAGGCCAACCCTTGTCACTAGAGAACCTTCAGCCTGAATGGGGCTGAGGAGGCAAAGTGCAGGCCACCTTAATTTTGGCCAGAGGAGCAAGATTTGTTGCTAGATTCAGAAGGAGCTTGCCACTAGCAGTAGTAGCAGTGAAGGTATTGGCAACACCAGGGCCCATCGCCCAGATGAAATGAAACAAAATGGTGGCTAGGCCACTCTAAGATAAGCTTTGCTGTTGCCAGTGCCTGTGGTGGCAGAGCGCAAGAAGAAATCAAGAGGCTGTGGCTGTAAACAATAATATAACCCCCTTCTTGACAAACCTGTCAAGAAATGTATCCACCCGCTGAAAATATTGGTGTAATCCCCCATGGGGGGGCATTTCACAACAGCCCTTCACTCAGAATTAAGTCCCATTTTATTCAATGGAGCTTACTCCTATACAACCATGCCTAGGATTGAAGCCACAGTAGCACAGTCCCCTGGTATACAAATGAAAATAGACTGTGTTTCCATTGTTTGTCAAAGGCTTTGTGAAATTCTGAAAGATTTTGTAAAGAATGAATGACAAGATCTTGTTCAAGTTCAATTTCTTTTCTTCTTCTTATCACTTAAGAGAGGGGAACATGATCTACAGGCATCTTGTCTTGTCAGACAGTTTCTTAGGGTATTTTTTCACCAGCCTAAGAATACAGGCATAACCCTCAGAAAACATCCTTTCAATCATCATACCCCACTGACGGCAATTTTCTTTACTTCCTTTGCTAAAATAATGATATTATTTGGACTGGCATCCCTTTTCTTGCATTACAGTAGAGACACATTTTGCCAGGCGGTGCAATGCACTTCCTTGCAGGTGCAGAAGTTCCAGTTGCTAGGCAGAGCACTGCCACCTCAAGAGTTTCTGTATTCACTTCTACGCAAGGAGCAGCTGTGCGGATGCTATTTAGTTCTACTTCCACTGTAGTGAAGGAACAAGACCCATTGTCTAGCAGCTGTGTGTTTGCACTGAATCAGAAGCATCAATCTTTTAAAAGAAAAAGCTAGTTATGCAGGAACAAAACGTAATAATCCGTCAGGTATAAACACTTTGCGCTAGCAGGAAGCAGCACTGACACAACTAGGGATGTGTGAGAAATTAGTTTCAGTTTGTTTCTGATCAGGTTTCACCCAGTTTGCACCTTTTGGACCGGACACGGTCTCAGATGCAATCTGCAGTCCAAGTTCGTACATTTCCAAGCTTTCAATGTGATTTTTGGACCCCCCCCCCCAAAAAATGTGTTCAACAGCATGAGTACATTTCTAAAATGTGCATGAAAAAAAGGCATACTTTTGAAAAATGCATAGAAACACATTTTAATCAATGGGAGAAGAATGTGTACATTTCAAAGATGTGCACAACTGATGTGTACATCTGGAAAAATGCACACAAAAGTATGGACGTATTTGTGTGCAAAAAGAAAAGAACAAAGCTCGCAATCTGATTCAGACTCGAGTCAGAACAAGCTTTGAGATGGATATCGGAGAACGTTGGCAAGCTCAAGTTTTGCTGATTTGCACATCCCTACGGAAACTAGTGCTTGCTAGTGCAGCCCAGCTGAAACTAGCTGAAAATACTCTTTCTGAAATGGGACAAGTCAGTGGGCATCCCTTGCTTGAGCGCCACTGAGACTTATCCCACTCTAGAAGCAGTAGTTTTGGCTAGTTTCTGGTTGCACTACTACAGTCTCTCTACGGTGGGACAGGGAGGCACTGTTATATGGTGGCTCCAGTCCTTCTTTGAGGGATGATCTCAGAAGGTGGTGCTGGGGGATTCCTGTTTGACACCATGGCCATTGGCCTGTGGTGTCTCTCAGGGCTCCATCTTATCCCCCATGCTATTTAACATCTATATAGAACCATGGGAGAGATTGTCTGGAGTTTTGTGGTTCGGTACCACCAATATGCTAACAGCACCCAACTCTATCTCTCCTTTCTAACTAAATCCAAGGAAGCGTCTCTGATTCTAAATTGGTCCTTGATGTCATTTATGGACTGGATGAGGGCCAACAAATTGAAGCCTAAAGAAGACAGAGAGGTGCTTTTGGTCAATTGAAAGGCAGATCAGGAAATAGGGATGCAGCCTATGCTGGATGGGGTTACATTCCCCTTGAAGACCATTACTCGCAGTTTGGGTGTACACTTGGACTCAGCCCTGAACCTGTATCCCCAGGTCTTCGCAGTGGCTAGGAGTGTGTTTGCACAGCTGAGGCTAGTGTGCCAAACTGTGCCCATTCGTAGAGATGTCTGATCTAGCCATGGTCATGCATCCCTTAGTTACATCCCATTTGGACTACTGTAACACGCTCTATATTTAATTGGGCTACTTTCGAAAAGTGTTCAGAAACTTCAGCTAGTCCAGAATACTGCAGCCAGACTGTTGATTAGGGCCGGTTACAGGGAGCATGTGACTCCCTTGTTACAGCAGCTTCCCTGGCTACTGTTTTTTTTTTTTAATTCATTCATTCATTTTCTATACTGCCCAATAGCCAAAGCTCTCTGGGTGGTGTACAACAATCGGAATTCAAAGTGCTGCTTATGACCTGTAACACCCAATATGGCTTGGGACCAGACTATCTGAAGGACCGCCTTCTCCCATACAAGCATGCCTGGTTCTTAAAATCTTCTGGAGAGGCTGCCTCCTTCAGAGTCATGATGGCTTCCTATTATATTATATCTAGTATCAGCGAGAGTATGCTTTGGAATACCAGTTACTGGGGAACATGAGTGGAAGGAGGCTGTTGAACTCATGTTGTGCTCATGGCTCTCGATGGGCATCGGGTTGGCCACTGTGTGTGAAAACAGAATACTGGACTGGATAGGCTGTTAGTCTGATCTGACACAATTGTCCTTATGTTCTGATGCTCTTAACCCTATATGGCCAGATATACAGGCCTGTGGCTCACGCTGGGCTGGCTCAGCTTGTCTGAGTGTGGAAAGCTAAGCAGGGTCAGGCCTGGTTATTACTTGGATGGGAGACCCCTCCTCTAGTTTCCTGCATTGAGCAGGGCGTTGGACTCCATGGCCTTGTAGGCTCCTTCCAACTCTATGATCTATGAAATAAGATTATTACAGTGTGTTTGGGGATTATTTTCTTTTTATGCAGGGTGGAGGTTACAGCAAGAAACTATAATAATAGTTTCTTTAAGTTAGGCTCCTCTGTGTGTTGTGTGATGAAAAGGCTACGTGGTGTGTGTGTGTATGATTAAACTTTGTTTTAGAGTGTAAAATTACACAGAATAGATGATTAATATGCATTATGTTATTTACACACATATAACATCCACTCTCCCTTCTATATGTAAGAGCTGTGCTTAGCTATTCCAGCAAACTCAGAGAACAGGTTTAAATTAATGCAATATGGCATTAATCAAGTATTCTCAAGGAGCTTTAATTTAACAAGAAACATCTAATAGATTTTTAGGGCAATTAATATCAGATATCTCAGCAAGACAAGAATATTGCACATAGTAAAATTAGCTCTCAGAACATCTTTTACTCTTGAGGCACACTTAATGCCAAAGTGCATGAATATTAAAATTGATTGTGGAATACTCAGTCATTTTGTTTCCGGACTTCACAGCAAAAACAAGTTTTAGCAAAGTATATTTATTTATAATTCAGCATCTGTTCAAAGCTAAGAATGTCCTTAATGGAAAAGAGAATTATTTGAGAGCCTCATTAGGTGGCTTATGACTTAATGGTAGCTGTTGTATGCTTAAACTCTACTGAAATAATTGAGGCTTAAGTATGGCAAATGCTATGATGTTGTGTAACCATTAGGACTGCGCCAAATAATAGCACTCATTTTTTATTAAGTACGTATATAACTAGACAGCATGCTTTAAAAAAAATATCACATAGTTTCAGTGGAGGCAGCATTAGAAGTATTTATCTGGGGGGAAGGAAACCCACTGTGATTATATGAATATTATCTTTTTCCCGATCCATTCAGGTACCATTGTTTCCTCTACCTGTTGCACACATGCCCTGATTACTGCCTCTTTCCTGAATTAGCACTGATTAAGCCTGGGGTGATGTGCTGATCAGAATGTCGGTATCTTTTGGATTTCATACTTCTCTTAATTTTGTGATGCAGTTAGTTCTTGACTCAAAAATGTATCAAAATATATTTTTTAAATGCCTATTTTTAAATAAAAATGTCCAGAAATGCCTATTTCCAGAGAAAATATTTTTTCTCAATTTAGAAATGTGTATCTTGACTGAAGCTTTTAAATATGTATTTATATGTAAAGATTTGTGAGGATTTTTATTTTTAAAAGTCTCATATTGATGCGAAATGGGACACATGTGAAAGTGAAACAGGCTGGAAGTAGACTGATCCATCCATCTTTATTAGCCACAATGCTGATGGCAGCCAGTCAGGAAACATGTAGTTTACAGGATGGCATCAAGAACAAAAGACAAGCCCAAGAGATTACAGTGGAAGAGAAAGGGGGGGACCTTTTGTGTGTGTGTGAATGTGTGCAAGTGATAATGGAAGTTAGATGTATTAGGTGTAACTGAGTATTTGATCATTATACAAAGATCTGACATTAAGAAAAATCTGTGGCAGTGATGTCTTGCTTGCCAGCCTCTTAAACTGGTATAAAATGCATCTCTCTCTCTCTCTCTCTCTCTCTCTCGGTGTCACATATATGTTCCAGAAAAATTAAATGCCAACAGTACTGGCTCCTGGTTTTGGAGGGCCCTTGGGCAAAACACCATCAATGGGCCCCTCTCCCTTATTAAGTCTGCCTACTCACCAGCATTGTCATCAGCTGCTGCTCCTCCTCCTCTTCCTCATTGGTACTACCACCTTCTTGCTGGCTAGGCAGAGAGCCAATGAGCAAGCAGGCAGCGGCATCTACAGCTCCAGCTTCACATGACCATCACTGTGTGGGCCAGAGTGAAAGGTGAGTGAACAAGCAGGTTACGGGGGCTCTTGGCAGTTGGCCCCCTGCTCGGCAGGTGCCCGGCTGTGCTGACCCTTGATGCTGGCTCTGACTGCTAATATGAAGCGCCGTGTTTTAAGTCACACACACGCTTCATCAGATTCGGCATCATTTCCACCACTGATTTTACTGCAAAAAATGAAAAACAGTTAGTTGTTTCAGCTCAGCCTGTTAGGCCATTGACTGCAGGTTGTCCAGGGCCAGTGCAAGGCTTGAGTGGGCCATCGACACAGACAGTTCTGCTGATGGGCACCCTGGAACTGATTGTCCCCTGCCCACGACCCCATGTCACTTCCTGAGGAAACACAAGAGTGCTCTTCACTACTGAGCGTGGGGCTCCCCCCGCCCCAACCAGCATTGCCGGTGCACAGCTCCCACCACTTAGGGGGCTGGGGACCCACCAATCAACCACACCCCTTGGCAGGGTTGCACAGTGGTGCTCTTTGTATCAGAGCCAAGTGGCTGCCCAGCACCGAGAGGCCCCCATACGAAGCACATCGCCTCCGGGTAAGCCCACCAGGGGGCGATCAGGAGCTGCAGTGGTGCCACAGCTTTCGGCTCACGTAGCAGCGGTGGCAGCAACAACACCAACAGTCATTGGTGACAGTGATGCCGGCAGGGCTAGTTGGGATAGGCCAGCGGGGTCTGCCTGTCAGTGCCAGCAGCGGGGTCTGCCTGAGAATGTCAGGTGCTGGGAGTAACTTAAAACATAAACCAAAAGAACAGGAGGATCTCGACCTGACAACCTCAATCAGAGCCAAGCAACAAGAAAAAAAAAAAGATGTACTCCTCCTCCAAGGACAATGAACTTCTTCTTCATATGCTCCATATAGTGGCTTGATAAAGACTTAGCATAGTCAAAATGGAATGTTACTGGTACTCCATAGTTGTGATTGTAGCCTGTGATATGAGTTTTCTATTGCACATTCTCACCTATGTATTGATGAAATTGTATATCACATTTGATATGTCCTTTGTATTGCACAAGTCAGTGCACAAGCAGTAGCACAACCTGACCAGAAGGCACATAACTCATGATGACTTTATTAGGCTAGAGGTTGCTTGCACTAGTTGTGCTAGTTGTTCCAGTAGTGCTTGCGAAACCACCAGCAGAACAGTGCTTCCTCTGACACTTTTCTGCTAGCCTACCATTGGAAACAACCCCCTGATTCTTGTAAAAGCTTCCAGGTCAGGTTTACTCAGTGGTCTAAACAAATAGGAGACCTACTAGGACTTGACAAAGACTGCCTTTGCTTTGATCCCGCTCTGCACAATTTCATGAGAGTCACATCTGACACTCAAAGCAATAGATACCAAATGGAAATGAATGACAATGATTTATCTACTGCAATACATTTCAATGTGTTCTACAATACAGGAGACAACGACTAATTTAGCCGTTATTATGCATTTGGTTTGATCTTATTTTCCTTTATTTTTGCCCCCATGGCGTGTTATTAATAGTGGAACACTAAACACTCCTAAGCTTAAAAATAGGAAACATTATTATTTTGTTCATTTTCTATAAGGAATCTGCAGTGCCGATTAAATTCATTTATATAATGACTTTCTCATTAAGCGATTTGGTACTTCATGATTGCCTTTAAATGTCTTCAGTTGAAAAGAAATTGTTTTGCTCATTACAACAACAGAATATAAAAATAAATACATGTAAATAGTATTTAGAAGAATCACAGGCAAGGATCAACGACTTTACCAGGTTGTGTTATGAATACATTATTGTGCTTTGCTGTTGTTTACTGAAAAAGCCACGAAGAGCATGCATATGCTTTCTGCCCACTGCTACAAGTCAGGCATATTCTTATGCACCAGTGTAGTGTGGTGGCCAGAATCCTGGATGGACTTTCAAGACCTGGGGTTCAGCATGAAATTAGATATTCAGTAGCAAAGATGGGATCCCCAAAACCCGTGCTTGCTGCCAATGTACAAAACATGAACGAGGGTGGGCCAGATACAAGGGAGAAGCAGGAGGAAAGGGTTCTAAAAACCCTTCCTCCATTTTCTCTTTACCACCCCTTCCTCAGCCACTCCCAATCCTAGTAATTCCCAAATATGTTTCCTGGACAAATGGGGAAAAGCAGTTGTCCAGTACTTGGGGAAGAGTTGCAAAGGAAAAGAAATGGGCTGGGGAAGGTTTATGCACCACTTCTCACCTGCTTGGGTAACATTTGAAAGATGGGACCTTATACAACAGAGGGAGCACATGAATGCTACCCATGGCAGTAATCCTCCACATCAGCATTATGGCAGCCCTTCCTACTGCAACCATATGCATACTCATTGAACACAGCAGATCTTACTTCCAAGAAAGCCTGCAGAGGTTTGCAGTTTTAAGCTCCTGTGGCTGAATTTGTGTCTATTCATCCCTGTATGCTTGCCTCTCCCTTTCCTCCCTCTGTTAACACCCTTACAGTTGAAATTGTGTATCCTTCAGGGCAAGGCTCTGTCTATTTGTGTGTGTGTGTGTGTGTGTGTGCTTATGGTGCTCTGTGAAAAGCGATGAGAGAGCTAGATACATTTTATTTGTTTGAGGAATCCATGGCTCTCTGGAAGTTGTTGGACTACAATTCCCATCATCCCTGGCCATTGGCCATTCTGGCTGTGCAGATGGAGTCCAACATTATCTGCAGGGCAACAGATATGGATAGACGAATTAGTCTATGTTCTAGTCCATGTATTCCCACAAGTATACGGTATGTCCCTTCCATCCAATTACTCTGTCAGTCTGTGATTTATTTATATTTTTAAGAAAAGAGGCATAATTAAAACTCACATTTATTTTCATATGCAATTTTCCCTAATATATGCATTTTTGTTCCCAATTTTTGAGTCAAGAACTGAACATTCATCAAATTGTGCAATCCAAAGATAACTGTGTTCCAATACAAATATTATTCTAGGAAGTGTGAATTATATTAGTTCACTTAAAAGTGTGGACCAAGTGCAATCCTTCCCCCTTTCCTAGTCAGAGGTTCCCTACCTCTGATTTATAGGTCACCGTTTATGACACTGACTTACTTCACAAGACACATTAAAATACCTCAGAGATATATATTTTTTGTAATACAGTTCAGATATTCAAAATCCAGCAGCGCAAAAACATTGTTATGGAAACCTGGCCTGGAACGGATAAGTTTTAAAGGTCTGTTTGAAGGTCTTGTACAGATCAGTTGGAAATAATATGATAATATATTATTATCCACAAACCTGGATAATAATATATGATAAGATATCATGTGTGCCTTCAAAGTTTCTCCCAGTGATGAACTGCTTAGCTTAATTACTCTTTGGTTGTGTGTGTGTGTGTGAGAAAGAGAGACAGATATATATATCAATCTCCCTGCTCCCCCTGCCCTGCAAAAATGTTCTCTTTACTATTTTCGGTGTGGGATTATACTCTAGTCTAACCTCCTGCCTGCTCATAATTGCCTCCCTTATCTGACAGTTGACATTTAGTTGAAATGCTATGACTATTCTCTCTTGCATCCACCAAATGTGAATAGCATTTCATTTTTTATTTTTTATTATTTTTATTTTTTGCAAGCCCACCGGGGATGAAACTGGGCAACTCCTATACTTAAGCCCAAGCCAAATAAGGAGTTTTGTGTACACGTTGCATTGCATCCATAAGCCAAAATAATTCCCATCAGTGACTTAATCATTCAGAAACACACACACACACACAAGCTCATTGATTTATGGCCCCATTACACAAGAAAATCAAAGGAAGAGTCAATTTTTCTTCATTTTTCTCTTCTACAACACACTGACAAAAATGTTAGTTTTTCTGTTAGCTGATATATTAATAGGATGTATAGGGCACAACTATCTGGACAGCACTGATAGACATTAATATTGAAGAACTGTAATTTCTTTACCCTACTGGTTTATCCCGAAATTAAGCTATTATTCATATTTTCAGTGTATGTCATTTTTCATTGTATGTCAGCCCATTAAAAGATTACTCTTTCCATTTTCAAAACCAAGCTTCAATAGACGTTAATTTATCGGAAGACATTTTTTTTCTGAAAACGTTTCTGAAGTATTTCTTTTTCTCACCTGCCTAGAGGAGAAAAAGGCATCTTCCAGAATTTCTCTGAATATTCTTTGAATTTTTGTGGCAGACACCAATTTCCCCCCAACAATGCCTCAGAACAACATTAGGTCTCAAGCACTGTGGACAATGTAAAATGTGGCCAGGCTGCCAACACAGTTGTTGCTGCTGTGAGCCCCAACCTAAGAAACGGTTGTAGAATTTCTCCCACCACACACCCTGGAAAAAAAATGGTGAAAAGATCCCCTCAATTTTTCTGTCCATAAACAGGGTGGAGAATTTTCAGAGGCCATTTTCCAGGGCAGCGTCAAGGATCGGCATGGTTGGGCACTTGCCAAGGGACCACACCCCAGCAGGGGGCCGACTGACAAGAGTCCCTGAACTTGTTCCTCCTCTTCATCATTGTAATCTACTTGCTCACGTCCCTCTTGCTCTGATCCAGACAACAGCGGTGGTGTGAAGGAGGAGCAGTAGATGCCACGGCCTGCATGCTTATTGTCTTTCTGCTTGGTGGGCAAGTAGGTGGCAGCAATGATGAGGAAGAGGAGCAGCCGCAGGGGCTGGTGACTATGCTGATGAGAATGTAGACCCGCCCATTGAGGGTGTCTTGCCCAAGAGGTCTCCAAAACATGGAGCCAGCACTGCCATTTAGCCTCAGCTCTAAATTTCCATCTACCTCTCTGAGCTTGGTCACTGCTGCTAGAATACCACCTCCTACAATCTAGCAGATGGAGAGATTCCTCTCTGAGTCAAGTGAATGTGATCTGGCTTTTGGAAAATCCATTTTCCTCTCCCCCTCTTTCTAAATTTAGACTTCAGTATCTTTGAAGTGAGGATATGTCTTTTGCTTATGTCGCATTGAAAAGTGCCATGTACTCTGATGGCACTATAAATCAAAGCAAGATGCCTCTTGGTGCCTATGGTTAATTAGCCATAACTTGGAGAGGGATGGAGGAGTGTGTTGCCAATGTGTGTGTGTGTGTGTGTGTGGTGTGTACAGTCTACAGTATGTAGAAGACAGAATTAGCTGCAAAAGCTAGACTGTGAGGTCTATGGGCACGGGTAATCTTTAAAATTAGTCTGTGTTCCTGACTCCCTCAGGAAAGCTTCAGAGGCCTAGCACTACTCAAGGCTAACCCAACACACCTACAGATCCCCATCACAATGCATCGTAGGGATGTTGCAAAACCATCTGAGTAGATATGGACTGCGGCATCTGTTCTTTGGAAAGAATCTGTAAATGGTACAAGATTTTTATAAAAAAAAGCCTATGCAAGCTACTCAAGTGGGGTGGTTGGCATCTTGCATCAGCAGCACACAATTCAAGTTACAAGACACCAGTACTACGACACACACATTACTGTCACTTCACAAATTCAGTTACAAATCATTAAGGGCACAATCCTATGCATATTTAGGAAGAAAAATGTCCTGCTGGCTGGAGAATGTTGGGTGTTTTGGAACTTTTTCTGTCTAAGCATGCATAGTACTGTGTCTCAAGTGTGAGAAATGAAGCCATGTGCAAGGATGTATGAGAATTTCATTTCAGTTCGCAAATCACTCGAATATGCCTCGTGCATAATCTCGAATGCAAACAGGAGCACATTTTCTCTGAAAATGTTTGCAAATTCCTGAACTAGCATCTGAATTTACAAAATGTGTACTTGAAAAATGTGCAACTTTCTAAAAATGTGCAACTTTCTCAAAATGTGCAACTTTCTGAAAAAGCACAAAATTTTAAATCACCTCCACCTTTGTCTATGGGGGAAATTTGTGCAAATTTTTTTGGGGGTTGCACAACTTTCACGTTTAACAGCTATTTCTTTTGCACAGTTTTCCCGTTCACACAAAATGAACAGTGAGTGCACTGCAAACACGAGTGCAAATCGAGGAGAGACAAGCAGCAAACTTTGGAGAAACCTGGCAAGCTCGAGCATGGCTTGTTTGCCCATCCCTATGGTAATTGATAGAGACATGAAAAAGTGTTCTTGTTCCTGCTATCTCCTTGGAGGGATGTGGAAGGCTATGTGTGTGGGGAGAACCATTCAATTAATTACTCCAGTCATTTTTGTTATTAAAAGTTTCTTTCATTGTGTTTGCTTTTATTTATTTCCGCAAGTGATTTGGAACTAGTTTATTCACTTCCATTATGCTCATTAGTTTTTGTTTCCCAATGGGCAACCCAGCCCATCTTCTGTCGCTTGTAACATTGGTGTTTTCCATCCTAATGGCATGAAAGCCTCAGGCCTTCTACTATTCCATTAAGGCAGGAATGGGCAACTTGTGGTCCTCCAGATGTCTTGGCCTACAACTCACATCATCCCTATCTGCATAGCCAATAGTGAGGGATGATGGGAGTTGTAGGCTAAAACATATTGAGCGCTACGAGTTGCCTACCCCTGCCTAAAGGCATCAGACCTGCCAAATTTGAGATGGATTGGGAAAATAAACTTCTTTCAGAGGGGACTTTTTAAAAAAATGGCACACATTTTATAAGCTTCCCATTGCTTTCCATGGGAGCACTAGCTGCTCTTCTCCTGATTGTAACTTCTGTGTGGGAAAACACAGAACTTACAAACTGACCGGTCATAACTGACATTGAAGCAACTGGAAGCTTACACGATGTGTGCCTCTTAAAATATCCCCTCTGAAAGAGATTCCTTTCCCCAATCCACCTCAGATTTGGCAGGTCTGATGCCTTAACTTGTAAAACACATTGTGCTTTAACCAAAGACCTTTGTGCTTTAAGAAAAAAATCTTCAGCCAGCTGAAATTCAACCATTTGCTTTTCATTAGAAATGCAAGCAATCTTTCAAAGAAGTGATACCATTTAAACTGCTAGCGTGGAGAAGGAACTCCATCAAAAAAGGGGGAAAGAAGTAGCTTCTCCTTGATTATTTTCTTCATTCTCTGACTTCATGTATGCTTATCTCTCAGAAACAAAAACTTGAAAGCCTTGTTATTACCTCATTTGGTTGCCAGAACAAGAAGGGTCCATCATTCACCCTGGCATTCCGGCAGATAATGTCATCACTCCTGCTATGAAAAAGGTCCCAGAGTTACACTCCCATGCATTTCCTTGCAATCTTCCACCACTACAATACTGTGCAAATGTGAAATGATGATAAAGTTTCTTGCATGACCCAGCCCTGCCTCTACAGCACATATAAGCAATTGTGTGTGATACCTTTCAGATTACTTTTCTTGGCTGCCTTCAATGATTGGGAGCTGAAGTAATTGGTGCTTATGTATTGCTAACAATGAACTGTTGCCATCTAAGAACTAAGCTTTTATGCCTCAACACAATTCCCCCCCCCACATTTTTAAGCACCAAAATGAAATGCAATTCACATTTTATGAAATATGACTAAATACCAAATCAGTTTATTGCAGGAATAATTGCGCTCAGGTATCCCTATTAAAAAAAAACAACACAAGAAATTCTCTTGTGTGTTAAAGCTGTGTTTTGGATTAGTAAATCATTGCAACTCTAATTAAGATACAGGTATTTTCTTATATTGCAATCTATCATGCTCAATTGGTTAATGCATAATAGCATCCTGGAGCTATAACAATTTATTATATTTCCATGGTTTGATTGAACCTTGACAGAAGATTTCTTTCTGGGAAGGATTTTTCTCAGTTTCTCATTCTCATTAATTTCCCTTCTGTTCATTGCATTAAGTCACAAAATCAGACCCAATTACTGCAGAAGTATCACTGTTTATTTGTTTTCTGTGATTCTGTTTCTAATTGTTGTAAAAGTATCACTCATTTCCTCATAACCACCATATGAATTTGCTTTGATTTCTTCATTTCAATGTGCAGCTCATACTGGAGGTAGGATTTGTAATTTTTGATTACAACATCTGATTTCTAATTCCTCAGGGTAAAGAAAATGGCATGATGAGATATAATCCGTTCCATAGGTGAGACGGAGTTCAAGGGGTCGAGCCTGGCGAGTTCACTGGACTTCCACCCCGAAACGAAATCCTCACACATCATAGGGATGTATCCACGAATATTCGCGAGTCTTGGGGGGCTGAAGTGAGGCTGAAAACGGCCCCACTCGGCCCCCCGAGACTCGTGCGCCTTACCAGCCCACCGCTCGTCCCACCGCTCCACGCCACGCCAGCAGCGCGGGGTCCCGTTGCGTCACTTCCTGGCAGCCGGAAGCGACGCGATCGGACCCCGCGCTGCCAGCGCGGTGGATCGAGTGCTGCGGTGATTTGGGCCTTTGGGGGGTGCTCGCTGAGAAAAGGCAAGCAAAGGCGAGCACACCCCCCCCCCAAGGTAGGATGCAAACCCCAACCTACCTGTTTTCCCGGCTTGACTCACGTTTTCCCGAGCTGAGCTGGGGAAGAGACTTCCGGGTTCCCGGTGGTGCATTTTTTACGTAGAATAAGGCATGAGATATATTTAAAATGGCCATGATTTGCGCAAGTTATGCAAATTGTGGCTGCTTTTAATATATCTTACGCCATTTACTACGTAAAAAACGCACTACCGGGAACCTGGAAGTCCAGCGAGTGTCTCAGCTGGCGCTCGCTTTTGGCCTAGCTCGGCAGGCACAGCAACAGTGCTCATCAAGAATCCTGCAAGTCAGGTGGTGGGCAGATCGCCCACCAGTAGTTCCAATCCCCCTTTGGCTTTCATAATGCATGCATCATAACTGAAGAGTGATTCTCAAATTCTGCACTGTAAGTGGGGCTGGTGTGTGTACTGAAAAATCAAGTCACCATATAGAATACATTCATTTGGATGCATTTACATCCACTCCGTGACCCTCGGTGGAAGGAGGTCCCATGCAGCATTGATCACACTGGGCCTTATAAAGCACAGGATCAAATGGAATAGGCAAGAAGATCCACCAGACTTAGGAGGTCAGGATCAGTTGGCAATGGGATAGAATTAAAATGTTAATATTCTCTTGGTTACAAATGCAGCCCCTGTTTATTAACACAAAGTGGGACACAACATATTTGCTTATGCTGGAACATTCTCTTACTCCAGATGGTCCTGGTCCTCATTAAGAAAAGGTCACCAGTACAGACAGGTTGCTTACCTGTAACTGTAGTTCTTCGAGTGGTCATCTGTGCAGTCACACATATGGACTCTGCGCCTGCGCTGAGCTTCCTCGGAAATTCTTTAGCTGAGGTGAACTGGGTGGGAGCCCCTCCCCTATCGTCCCTGCTCCTCAGCATGGCTCCCGCCCATTCCCTCAGTTCCTCTGAGACCGCCTATTGTGGCCCCATGAACCGAAAGATAATTGTTGGTGTTACCATCCATAGTTGTGGAATCACACTAAACATATTCATTTATAACAAAAATGAGCTGGAGCGACGCACCCAGTCTCAATCGGCAGATCCATCGAAATTGATAATGACGCCGAGCGGGGACGATTGGGTGGGTTGTGTGACTGCACAGATGACCACTCGAAGAACTACAGTTACAGGTAAGCAACCTGTCCTTCTTCTTTGTGGTCTCTGTGCATCACACATATGGGCAGAGTAACAAGCTGACTTACCGGCGGCGGGACGGCGGCACACGTCACTGCAACACCGATGAGAGGACTGCCTGGCCAAAGGCGTTTGCTTCCCGAGCTCGAAGGTCAAGTCTATAATGTTTTATGAATGTCGATGGCGTGGACCAAGTGGCTGCTCTACATAGCTCTGGTAGGGGGATGCCTTTTCCAAACGCCACTGACGTAGACTGCCCTCGGGTTGAATGTGCTCTCACTGAACCAGGCAACTCTTTGTGTGCTATTTGGTACGCGAGAGTAATTGTTTCTACAGTCCATTTCGAAAATCTTTGCCTGGACACGGGCTGACCTTTCGATTTGCCTCCATAACAGACAAACAGCTGTGATGTTTGTCTGAACGAAGCCGTTCGATCTTTGTAAAAAGCCAGGGCACGTCGCACGTCTAGTGCGTGCATCTTCCTTTCCAAGTCGGTAGATGGGTTCGGGAAGTATGCTGGAAGGACTATGTCCTGACTGGTATGGAAATCTGATACCACTTTTGGCACAAAATAAGAATCAGGTCTTACAATGACCTTGTCCTTATGGAAGACAATGTAGGGAGAATCTTCTCTTAGTGCACAGAGCTCGCTTGACCTCCTCGCCGACGTGATGGCGACTAGGAAAGCTGTTTTCCACGTCAGTAAGTGGTGGTCTATGGTGGCGAGCGGCTCAAATGGTTTTTGCTGGAGTGCATGTAATACTAGTGGCAGGTTCCAACCGGGTATTAAGTTTTTGACTGGAGGAATGATGTTTCGCAGGCCTTTCAGGAACTGTTTTATTAATGGGTGAGTGAAGACTGTTCCTGTGGTAGTATAAGGTCTATTGGCTGAAATTGCTGCCAAATACACACTTATCGACGATAATTTTAAGCCTCTCAGCATCAGCGTGTGCAAGTACTCTAAAATTGTTTGAATTGGGCAAGTTTTTGGGTCCTGTCCAAACTGGGTCACAAAGTTTGTAAAGCCTATCCATTTTCTAGCGTAAGACGCCCTTGTAGATGGCTTGCGGGCAGCTTGCAAAATACTACGGATGGCGATTGGTAGGTTTTGTATCATCAGCGTCAAATCCTCCATGCCATGAGGGAGAGGCTCTTTAGGTCTGGGTGCTGAATATTGCCTTGTGCTTGCGTTAGTAGCGTTGGGATGATTGGAAGCGACCGGTATTCCCCTCTGGAGAGATGCAGAAGTTGAGGGAACCACGGCTGTCTGGGCCACCACGGTGCTATCAAGATGCAGTCCGTCCTGTCGGTCCAGACTCTTGAGACGACCCGTGTCAACAGAGGGAGAGGCGGGAAGATGTAGAATAGATGCCCCGACCACTGCATCATAAAGGCGTCTGTAATGGAGTCTGGATCCGACGCTGCTCTGCTGCAGAAAAGGCGGCAGCAGTGTTCTCCGAGGTGGCAAAAAGGTCTACTTGTGGATGACCCCAGATTGAGAAGATCCAATGGCGTATCTCTGGATCCAGCTGCCACACTGGGATTGCAATGAGACTCTGCTGAGTGTGTCTACCAAGGTGTTGTCCTTGCCTGCGATGTGAATCGCCACGAGGGAGATGGATCTTTGAATTGTCCAAATTGAAAATTCTGAGGGTCAGCCTCGACAATCTCAACGACCGCGTTCCTCCTTGTTTGTTGAGGTAGGCAATGACGGTCGTGTTGTCTGTCACTACCTGGATGTGTTGATTGTCCAGGTGTGACTCCAGTGCCTTCATGGCCTTCCACACTGCTAACAGTTCCAGCATGTTGATATGCATTTTGCGCTCTATAGGGTTCCAAGTGCCCTGAGCTGTGTGGCCTGTACAGTGTGCTCCCCAGCCCAGGAGGGAGGCATCCGTTGTCAGAATTTTTGTTGGTTTCAACGGATGGAACGGTACACCTTGTACAAGATTTCTTCTGTCTGACCACCACAGGAGTGTCGCCTTGATGCTCCTTGGAATGGAGAGGCGAACTGAAGGACACTGTCTTTGAGGATTGTATGTACGGATAAACCAGTTTTGGACAGTCCTCATGCATAGACGGGCATGGCACACAACCTGCACTGTTGATGCCATGTGTCCAAGAAGGCGTTGGATCATCTTTGCTGAGCTGGTTTTGGCGCGATATACTGATTTGGCAATGGAGAGTACCTTTTCCACTCTGTCTAGGGGTAAGTACGCTAGTTCGTGAACAGAGTCCAGTAGTGCTCCTATAAACTGAATTTTTCTGGTAGGAGTTAGTATTGATTTTTTGGCGTTGAGACACAAGCCTAGTTCCTCGAGCAGGTTCAGTGTTGTGCGAAGAGCTGACTTGAGGCGAAGTCTTGACGAGTCCACGACCAGCCAATTGTCAAGATACGGGAAGATCCGAATCCCTCTGGCACGTAGATTCGCACAGACTGCCGCCATACACTTTGTGAACACCCTTGGAGTGGTGGAGAGGCCGAAGGGAAGAACCACAAATTGATATGCCTCGTCTCCTATTTTGAACCGCAGGTACCTCCGACTGTCTTGATGAATGGCGATGTGAAAGTATGCGTCTTGCAAATCTATCGACGCGAACCAATCCGTCTTGCGAAGTAGAGGCAGTATCGACTGGATGGTGACCATTCTGAACTTCTTTGTTGTTATGAAGAAGTTGACAAGTCGGAGGTCCAGGATCGGTCGAAGTCCTCCTCCCTTCTTCGATACTGTGAAGTACTGAGAATAGAGCCCCTCCTGGAGGTGACGTGGGTGGACAGGCTGGATGGCGCCCTTCTGCAACAGAGCGTCCACTTCCTCCAACAATGGTGGAGTTGGCTGTGTGGTACTGATGCCGAGGAAAGGGGGGAGGATGTCGAACTCGATCTGGTACCCGTGCTGGATGATTTTAAGGACCCAGCAGTCCGTCGTGATGGAGTGCCACGACGGGAGGTATGCGGCCAGTCTGTTTGTGTAGGAGACTAGTTGTTTTGGTTTTAATGTCATATCCTTTGGGTTTGTCAAATTTGGTGGTTTTGTCATGTCCAGTATATTTGTCATAGTCAGTTTGTTTGTCATGTCCGGTTGATATTCCTTTTTCAGTATGGCGGCAGAGTCAAAGGCAACGTTTGCCTACTGCCCCAGTTCTCTTATGACCCTGGTACCTTGTCTGCTGGAAAGGTCTTCTTGTTCCAGCAGCCTGTCTGTCCTGAGGGCGTGTGTCTTGCCCTCTTTGCTGGTACCTTGGCCGAAAAGGAGTTGAAGAAACAGGGAACCTGGTCCACTGCCGCGGTTTGAATGTTTTTGCCGCGGTAGGTTCCCAAGACCCATCTTTTGCGCAGATACTTTAGCCTTTTGAGCAATATCTAATGAGTCGTCTGTCTTCTCATTAAAGAGTCCGTCACCGTCAAAAGAAAGGTTTTCTATTCTGGCTTTGACATCATTATTTAGCGCTGTTGACCGGAGCCATGCATGGCGTCTCAAGGCGACGGCACCAATGAGGGACCTTGCATGGCAGTCTGTCTGATGCCTCGCGTTGCTCATTTGCATCGTTGAGATGCTCATAGCCTCCGCTTGTAGCGTTCATGCTAGGTCCCTCCTCTCTGTTGGCAGGTCGTCGCAGATGTTTCCCAACTTTTCTATTAAGAAGTGTTGGTAGCGTGCCATGATCGCCTGGTAGTTGCTAACCTTTAACCCCAGGGAACCGGATGCGTAAATACGCCTGCCACAGGTATCCAACTTCTTTCCCTCCTGGTCTGTAGGGGTAGAGTGTTTCTTAGAGGACGAAGACTGGGCTGATTCCACAATGATGGAATTTGGCGCAGGATGCGAAAATAGAAATTTTACCCCCTCAGGCTGCACCTTGTAGAGCGACTCCAGTCTCTTGCCCACTGGTGGAATTGCCGTTGGGGTCTTCCACATGTTCTTCACAGTTTTTAACAAATAGGGCAGATATGGGACTAGCGTGGGAGATGTCTGTGTGGCCAGGATGAAACTGTATACTGGGTCTTCCATCTCTGGCTCTTCAGTTTGTGTCTCGATCCCCAGTGCCGCAGTCATCCTCATAATGTGATCAGAGAAAGTACCCAAGTCCTCTGTTGGAGAAGTGGACATTTGGGATTCTATTTGTAGATCAGGAGAAGTATCGGGCAGACCTGACAATTCAGAGTCACTTTCTGAATAAGGCATGTCTGAAGAGGATTCTGCTGGTGGTGCTTTTGTTTTAGCAGTGGCACTTCAGTGCTTTGTCTTTGCCAATGATTTTCCAGTTTTCGTCGCTGGGACTGGGCTTGTACGGTGTCGATCGCAATGTTCGACATCGAGCGGGCTTCGGTGTCGAGGCGAGCACTCGGTATTGATGGATCGGTGACGAGATCGAGACCGACGATCGATGGCGACGGAACTCTCCCTGCAGCGATGGCAGCGCTCGAGCTCGAGAGGGCTGCGGCGACGTCGGGACCGATCATGAGATCGACGATATCGAGATCGAGGGCTGCGGTCATCATCGATAGAGCTGCTTCGATCTCGACGACGGCGGTTGACATCGGGAGAGCCACGGTGTCGAGTCGAATGGCCAGCCGAGCGTTGCCGAGATCGAGATCGATCGCGTCGATCCCTCCTTGCATCGATGTCAGCGCTTTCTCTCTCCCTTTGGTCCCGAGGAGGAGTGTGGCGCTGCTGGCGGCGTACATCGTCCCTTCGATAGGCACGCGCATATCGATGCGAAGAGGAGCGCGAAGACGAGGACATCGATATCGAACGGGACTTTCCGCTTCGGTGTCGAGGAGGAGTCGACGAGATGGAACGCCGTGGCGGGTGTGCGCTCTCAGGTCTCAGAGAGCCTGTTGGGACCGGTGTTGGAGATTCTAATATTTCCCCCTCCGAAATAGACATGACATGCACCGAAGATTCCTTGGATTTCTGAGGAGACGGAGGTGCAGAGGTCTGTCCCTTGCCTGTCGATGGCAATCTTGATCGGTGAGACGAGCTCGAAGCTGGTCTCTCGATCCTCTCCGGCGATGCCGACACCGCGCGACTCGCTGTCGAATGGGCGGGAGTTGCAGGTTTTGAGAGGGGTCAGCCATGTTTTGGGCTTTTTGCCTTGGCAACATCTCTCTCCTTCCCCTCCTCTCTAGAGCGTTTTTTCGCTTTCTTGTCCTTTTTCTTGGAGGCGGTTTCTCCCTGGGTTTCAGACTGAGGCGTAGCCACTTTAGTTGTGGTTGCCCGAGGCATAGAGGGTCCTGCTGCCAGAGAGAGATCTTTAGCTTTAAGGCCCTCTGTTTCCTCGTAGGTTTTGTAAAGGCCTGGCAATGCTTGCATTTTTCTACAATATGCTCTTGGCCCAAGCATATAAGGCATAAAGAATGCCCATCATCAGCTGGAGGCAGTTTAGCCTTACAGCCAGAGCACTTCCTAAAGGGGGCTTTAAGAGCCATTATCAAGAAGAGGAAAGCTTTGAAGGGAGATTAGGCCGAAGAAGGATAAGATAGAACAACGGGAATTAACTTTTTTTTTTGTTTTTTTTGTTTTTTTATAGGACAAAGAGTGAAGGAGGAGAAAGGAGTAAAGTTGTGAGGAAAAAGTAGAGGAAATAACACTATTTTTGTACTCAGCCAAAAGAAGAATGGAGAACCTCGAAGAAAGACTATAGCAATAGGCGGTCGAAGAGGAACTGAGGGAATGGGCAGGAGCCGTGCTGAGGAGCAGGCACGATGTGGGAGGGGCTCCTGCCCAGTTCACCTCAGCTAAAGAATTTCCGAAGGAAGCTCAGCTCAGGCGCAGAGCCCATATGTGTGATGCACAGAGACCACGAAGAAGAATTTCCCTACATTTAGTCAATGACAGCCATTGCCCAGTCAACCATCTGCTGCTGCTCTTCTGTTCATGTTTATATACTCCAGTACATCATTTTATTGTAATGGTTGGTTAAACTTACTGAACATCATATATAATGGGTTGGAGCTAGACTTACCCCTATTTGGAGCAGTCCCATTGAAATCAGCGCTTGAGTCCCATTGATTTCAATGGGTCTGCTCTTAGTCTAGATCCAGCCCAATGTCTGTCTGTCTATCTCTCCCATCCCTTCTGCATTTTATTTATATACTATAACTTTATATAAATATATGGCTCCACAAATATAGTGATTTCAGAAAGATCTGTTCAAAGAACACCTCCAAGAACAGCAGTATATTTTTTTCCTCTGTGTCACCATTAGCTTCCAAAGGTGGACTAGAGTACAAACAGGTTCTCTGGAGGGTACCTTTGCTACAGGGCCCACTTAAGAGTTTCAGCATTGGAACAAACAATGGCTTGACGGTAAGAGTTACTGACACAGTGCCCTTGAGGGAGCCTGCGTAAGGATCGCTAGCATTTGCTTGGTGCTAAGTTCATACATCACACCCACAAAATCCCCACTGAGCTATGCTTAGTGATAAGGTCACTGCTCTGTCAGCTGGTCAGATGTAGCATTGCTTGCCTCTCAGAATAAGCTCTCCTACCTGAAAACACCTTTAGGTGTGACCTTTAGTTATACAGAAATTGCAAACCTCCAATTTCTTCCAGTTTATCTGCTCTCCCTGAAAGGAATGTATCAAGGAAAGCAGGGCGGGAATTATTGTTTGCTCATTTTGATTTTGGAGTTGAAAAGGAAATATTTCCTGAAAAGAATCTTATGTTGTGCAAAGTTGTTTTGATCATGCTCGGTGGAGGCTTGTGAATCCCATTTCGGTGGGGCGCCTTTTCCATTGCAGGTTTTATTTGGAGCTTCATAGGAGCTATGCATGCTGCTGAACTCCACCCCCAAAATAGGTTCACCACCATGGAGCACCATGGATAGCTGCTATGAAGCTCCAAATAAAAGCTGCAAAACCTGTAATGGAAAAGGAGCCCCACCGAAATAGGAGTTACCAGCCTGCCTCGATCCTGATTGCTGCTATTGTTGTTGCTTTGACATTCATCCGTCCCCCTGACTTTTTCTGGCAATAATAGGTATTTCCCCCATTTAATAGGGATCGGTGAACGAGTGATGTTCAAGTTCACCAGGATTCTCTGAGCATCATCTCATGCTCATCTCGCGCCCGATTTCCTGTTCGCATTTGTGATTGCTGCTCACTCTGCGTGAATGGGGAAATTGCGCAAATTGAGCAGTGATTGAAAGGGAGATTTGTGCATATCTCCCCAAAGTAGTGCAAATTTCCTCCATAGACTAAAGTGGGGCTGATTCAGTCTATTGAGGAACTTTGTGCAAATTAGGAAATGTGCACAAATCAAACTCAGAATCAGGAACAATACGAACACGAGCATGTATTTGACAATTTGTGGACATTTTTTTGGCAGACATGTGCTCGCAGTCACACTCACATTTTGACCTTCAAATGGGGCATGTTCACATGTTCTGTAAGCAAAAAGAAAGTTCTCATACATCCCTACGGTAGGACACTCCCACCGCATGAGCCAAGCCGAATGTGAGCGCCAGCTGAAGCACTCGCCGGACTTCCAGGTCCCCAGCTCTATGTTGTTTACATAGAAAACGGTCTAATTTGCACAAATTTGGCTGTAATTTGTGCAAATTTCACCGTTATTTACATAAACAGCGTAGTGCAGGAACCCGGAAGTCGCTTTCTCTGGCTCGGCTCACAATAACGCAAGTCGAACCCAGGGAAAAGGTAGGGTGAGCAGAGCTCAGGGGGTCGTGCCCGGCAAGTTTGCTGGACTTCCACCCCCCTAACTGAGTTCTGCGGACATCCCTATGATGGGCCGCGGTTTATGACTGCACACCTAAATCTCCTTAGTAGGAGGAAGTAAGTCCTACTGAACTTAATGTACGGTAACTTATTTCTCACTAATCATACATAGGATTGCACTGTAAATGAGCTCTTCAGATCCTTACCAGTGCGTACATATTTTGGATGGGGGAGCATGGGAGAAACAGGCCGATTACATACACAAATGTGTTTATAGGGTGCCTCAGTGTTGTTTTCCACTATTACACATTCATTGTCTGCAGAATCATTGATCTTTTGAGTTTAAATTGTATACAATAAAATAAATAATTGGAAAATAAAACACACACACACACACCATGTGTTTGCTGGGAAAAACAAATATTAAATGTTATTGCAAAGTTTATTTTTAGCTTTCAGCCATTAACAGAAAGTCTGCAATATTTCATTGACTATATGGTAAGTAACACAAGTCTTTCAAATTATCAGCAGCCTTGTACCCTCTTCAAGCTGTTTTCAGAGAGTAAGTTTAATGGAGGGAGAACTTCTCAGGCATAGTACAAAAACAATAAAGTTAATTATTTTCTGGTTAATTGGAAAGTTGATGAAGACTTTTATTTCACTAATTATGCACTTTTATGGAATGCAATAAAGGGTGTATTTCTCAGGCCTTAAGGTAGATTCCATCATTCATCTTTTATTGGTAACATAGAGTCTCAGACTAAATGGAAAACTTTTACAGGGATGGTAAAGTAAGTTTGCAGAGGCCTTTCTCTTTTCATAAGGGATGCAATTAAAAATTATTACATTCATGTTCACCCTCAAAACTGACATATCCACAGTGTCAAAACAAAAAAAGGACAGGTTTTCTGACATCAGGTAAGAGTTTTCAAAGTGGTTATTGGATATTTGCATGTGTGTGTGTGTGTGTGTGTGTGAGAGAGAGAGAGAGAGAGAGAGAGAGAGAGAGAAGGGAGAGAACTGAAGGATTGATGTGCAAGATGTTACACAGTTGTCAAGCAACTACATTATTATGCACACTAGGCCAGCATTAGGAATGTGCAACACTGAGAAACTGAACCAGCTTGCGCTCAGTGGACTTTTGGTACCTCACCAACTTCGGAGCCAAAAGCAGGCCTAGTTAGGGGTGGGGTTTGCAGCTTCCGCTTTTAAAGTGGGCTGCAATTTGCTTTTTTAAAAAATAAAATAAAAAACCAGTGAAATTTGTGTAGATTCCAGCTGCATTTGC
This sequence comes from Shinisaurus crocodilurus, assembly GCA_021292165.1. Classification (NCBI taxonomy): domain Eukaryota; kingdom Metazoa; phylum Chordata; class Lepidosauria; order Squamata; family Shinisauridae; genus Shinisaurus; species Shinisaurus crocodilurus. Next base: position 106,256,306 of record CM037877.1, read on the forward strand.
ACAAATTGAGGTTGGAATTTACGCAAATTTCCCTGGTTTAAAAAAACACACAAATCATGGCCCATTTTAAAAGCGGAAGACCACATTCTGGCTCATCTCATGTCAGAGTGAGTTGGTGCCAGCACTGAGTTGATGAGCCAGAATCTGGGGTGGGGAGATGGTCCAATCCACCAGATTTTGACCCCCAACTGGATTCCTCCCACATCCCTAGCCAGCATCATCTGACAAAGGCAGTAAACTTTAGACCGCGTTCCCCATCTTCAAAATTAGAAGAATACTGGACTACATTGAAGGGTTGTTGTGAGAAATGATCTCTCCACCCCCTTCCCACTCAATCATCAAAACTGGTAGATTCATACTTCTGTATATTAAAGGGTTGTCATAAGCCAGGATGTCTTAAGCTCAACTTTGCCCTCCCTCAGCACATCTGCAATATTTGGATAATAATATATCCAAAGAAAACTATGCTTCTCCCTCCATATGGACATACCTAGACCTTTAAAACGGTGTTTTAACCTTCAGATAACATTTACGTATGGTTCTACTATAGGAGTTAATAACAACGTTGCAATGAAGGGGGGGGAAGTTTATTAAAGCACTTTTATCCTAACAGTATTTGAAATCCCTGTTATTGATACAAGGCAGCTAATGTTATGCTGCTGGCCATATGGGCCACTTTTAATCTAGAGAAATATTCAGATATTAAATTAGCTGCAGGAATGCTCCCCCGCTGTTGTCCAACCTCTCTGAAATCACATTGCTGCACTAGAGTGAAACACATTTATGTGCTATGGAAAGGTAAAACAAAACACCTGCATAAAGTTAATTCACACACAAAGTTTACATTAATTCCAAGCGAGAGCCAGAATGGAACAATCATCAAAACGACGACAACAACAAGCCTTAAAAGTTCGCCATCTCTTGAGATAATACCCCTTGCAGCAACTATGACAGTCATCATGATACTTGTCGGCCTAACATTCTTACAGCTGTTCAAACCACCTTATGTCTTCTATCTTACATCTGTTTCATCCTGTTCTCTGAGATTTTTTGTAACGTATGAAAATGCACATTTAAATTGCATGCTTTCCTGCATAAAAATATGCATTTTTGTACATAGTTCCTCATAAAAGGCACAATTTCCAATGCCAAGTGATGACTTGTTGCCACACTGCCAGTCCAATGCTTTTCAATGGAACGTGTGAATTTGGCTGTGGGTCATCAAGTATACTGGGGTGGGCAACTCAGATATTTTGGCCTACAAGTCCCATCATCCCTCACCATTGGCTATGCTGGCTAGGCTAGGACAAATGGGAGTTGTAGGCCAAAATAACTGGAGGGCCACAAGTTGCCCACCAATGAAGTATGCAGCAGCATTCAAATATTTGTTCAGGTGGTATTCACACCAAGCTGGGTTAATCCATATCAACAAACCTGTTCTAGTAGTTTTCATCTCCACCAGAAGCAAGTCTTTTATAAAGCTAATGGGTCTTAAATTAGGGATGTGTGCGGCATTCATTCAGGGGGTGGAAATCCAGCGAACTGGCCGGGCTCAACTCCCTGAACTCTGTCCCACTTACCTCCTTCCCCGGCTCGACTCACATTCTCCCAAGATCAAGCTGGGTAAGCAACTTCTGGGTTCCCAGTGGGTCACTTTTTACGTAGAAAATGCCGTAAGATACACCAGAAGTGGCCACAATTTGCATAACTTGCACAAATTGTGGCTGCTTTTAATGAATCTTACAGCATTTTCAACGTAAAAAGTGGTCTGCTGGGAACCCGGACGTCCGCTGAGCAATTGCGCATTCCAGACCAAGCCACCCCAAAATACTTTACTTTAGAACAGGAAACAATATATTGCTGCTGGGAAATTTCATTTCCCCCCAGCTACTGTGTGGATTGAAGTTAAAGGAAAGAGGGAATACAAGGGAAGGGGGCGGGAAGGGGGGTGGCAGATTATGTCCACGCTAATTTTTAAAAAGTGCAGGTGCTGCGTTCCTGGGAGCCCCATCTCCACTGCACCACTGGCAATGAGACGTCATCTACCCATGTTGTCTCACTTTTCCATACACAGGACAGGAGCTCCAAGCAGCTATTAACTGTTTATGAAAACAAAAGAAAAGGCCACCTCAGCAGCACTTCTAAAACATGACTTGGAATTTTAAGATGATGATGATGATGATGATGATGATGATGATGATAACAACAGCAACTACTACCTACTACTACTAAACTCATGTGGATTTTTAAAACCATTTTTCTTTTTAAAGAATTCCACGTGGAACCAAGATGGAACAGACTGAGAAGGGAAAGTATGCAACAGGGAACTGGAACACATATCAACTGCTTTGTCCATCCCTACTTCTGAGTAGACATGAAACGGTTAAACTTTCTGCGTTTTAATTGAACCTTTATCTGCTAGCTGTTTTCTATGTACCGTATTTATTGTTGTTATATTTGGGCAAACCACCTTGAAGTGATTGATAAAAAAGACAGTATATACATGTTTTAAATCAGGGGCGCATAACTTACAGCTCACGGGCCACCTGCACCCCCAATGCCTTTACTGCAGCCCCCCACAGGTGCCCTGCTGCCACTGAACCCCCCCATTCTACCACTGCTGATTGCAAGCCTTCTCCCTCCACCCAATAATCAAGATACAGACCACTCTTTCCTCTCAGCCTGCCAGCACAGCTGCTGCTGTTGCCCTTTGTAGCAGGGAAAAAGAAAGCAGCGGTGCTACAACTCCTGTCAATGGGGAACCCTAGCTGCGAGAAAGTGTTGAGAATTTCGCCTTCCCTGGAGAAATTCAGTGACATTGTGTCCCCCCCCCCACGCTGCCACGCACCCACCCAAATTTCTCTGCCCACAGATAGGGTGAAGAATTTTGCGAGGCCATTTGCAGACAGCCGTAAGCGCAATCATCTGGAGGGCACCTAAATTGACCACGCTTGTGCTAACAGCATACAGTAAAGTATAATGCCCCCATGTGGGAAGAGGGGTAGGAACTATCAAGTAGATGATCATTTTGGTTTCTTTTTTCTTTTCTTTTTTCTTTTTTAAAGCTTCTCATTTCAGTTAACAATCTAAATAGGGTAGACAGACAGCAGCAAACAAATTCCCATGAGGATATATAGAGACATCTTGGACTGAACTGTGGCATTTTCTGGTTTTCATTGTCAGTCAATTTATGAGATTTATGCCATTGTGTACCAGCTCCTTTTGCTCCAGGGAGGGAATTGGAATGATGTATGACACACATAGTTCAAAGACATTTTCTGGAAGGGAAAGTGGAGCAGTGCTAAGAAAAATGGTAAATGACACATAGAGAAAGGTGTTTGTGTATATATGTACATCCTTGCCATTCCCATAGGCTTAGGGTGGGTAACCAAAGAAGAACAAGTGAACGTTTCATCCAATCCACTGGTATTTTCCCCACATTCTTTTGATTTCACCCAGAACCAGAAGTACCATGCTCTGAAAGTTGCCCAGGTTTGGATTCTTCTTGCAGGTCTGTACAGCCCTGGTACAGGTTAGGTTCTGGAGTTCAGCAGACTGTACCATGGATTGAAATCAGAGATTCTGGTGAAGTTCTCCTGAGACAGACAAGATATATCTATATAGATATATATATATTCAAGGGCTCATAAAAGCCCACCTGGAAGATGACATGAGTTTTTAAAGTGCCAAATTTCTCTTCTGCTTGGATTTCAGTATTCAAGCAGTAGGAGAAGGAGAAGAAGAATAGGAGGAGAACAATGAGTAGGAGAAGGAGGATTGTTGGTTTTGCTGCCTGACAGATGCACAGGCTCAGCAGAGCCTTTATCAGCCAGGAACCAGGGGTCGGGAGGGTGGGGAGCCTAAGTTGACATATTTTTAGCTGCCAAAGCCCTCACAAGTCTCTTAAAACTGGCCCTACAGTAATACCTTGGATTACGAGCATAATTCGTTCCGGAACCATGCTCGTAATCCAAAATACTCGTACATCAAAGCGAGTTTCCCCATTAGAAATAATGGGAACTCCGCTGATTCGTTCCACAACCATTTAATCACTGCTTTGCCCAAGGGAGCCCCATGGAGCATGGAGCCTCATGGAGCCCCATGGAGCATGGAGTTTCTAATGGGGAAACTCGCTGATGTGCCGGCTCCTGGCCACGCCGCGCCTCGCCTCACCTCGCCTCCACTCGCTCTGCCAGGAGTGGCCAGGAGGCGGGGGCATCCCTGGAGGCGAGGCGCGGCTTGGCTCGGCCGCCGCCTCGCGCTGCTGCTCCGGCCGGCCGAGTAGCCAGGAGGTGGGGGCTTCCGTGGAGGCGCAGCCGGGCTTCTTTCTCCCCAAAAGGCAGCAGCATCGGCAGCACTTAATCCTTTCTAAAAAGCACATAAATCCTTACAAATTCTCACAGTATGAACCAAAATCTCTCTAATACTGAGACAGACTGAATGTATTTCAAGCATTTTCTGTCAGGAAAAGGGGTGCTCCCTCCCACCCAACTCCACCACCTTTATACCCTCCTCTTTCCACCACTCTGCATGCAGAAATAAAGGCAGGAAAAGAAAAGATTACACCAAACTAGTTGCTTCCTACACTGCTGTTTAATTACATTACATTTCCTTTGCCAGGGTCAGAAAAAGAAGCGAGAGAGGGAGCCCAGATGCAGCCGGCATTTGCAAGTTAAAAAAACAACTTCTCCTGCCGCTTCGTACCTTTGAAAGCGGCAGCTCGCCTCTCCGCCGCCCCCGCCACCATCCCATCGCGTCACATCCGGCCAGTCACTGACGGAGCCGGATGTAACGCGACGGGACCAGCGGCGGCGTGGGTGGGAGGGAGCGTTTCCTGACAGAAAATGCTTGAAATACATTCAGTCTGTCTCAGTATTAGAGAGATTATGGTTCATACTGTGAGAATTTGTAAGGATTTGTGTGCTTTTTAGAAAGGATTAAGTGCTGCCGATGCTGCTGCCTTTTGGGGAGAAAGGAGCCTGGCTGCACCTCTACAGGAAGCCCTCACCTCCTGGCTACTCAGCTGGCCGGAGCAGCAGCGCGAGGCGGCAGCCAAGCCAAGCCGCGCCTTGCCTCCAGGGATGCCCCCGCTTCCTGGTCGCTTGCTTGGCTGGCCGGCGCAGCAGTGCGAGGTGGCGGCCGCTCACTCAGCCAGCGCCTCGCGTTGCTAGCATAAATTTAAATTTGAAAGACATCTCGCAACAGGAGCAGCAGCTGTGGCAGCAGCGGCTCGTGTTGCGAGACTTGCTCATCTTTCAAATGTAAATTTATGCCAAATTTTTCCTCGTCTTACGAGAAACTCGCAAACCGGGTTACTCGTAATCCGAGGTATTACTGTATTATATTGTACAGGGCCAATTCTAAACAGGAGCAGTGGCAAACCTAGGGTGAGACAAAATGCCACTTCCAGTACAGGACCCACAGAAGGGGATGGCTTATAACACCCCCATCCAGGGACGGGGAACCTCAGGCACAGGGGCCAAATCCAGCAATCCTGGCGCTCCCCAGATGGCCACACCCACTTCCCCAGGGCCCACCCCTTTCCTCCCAATCACCAATTGTTTGGTGGTTTCCCTTCAGTTTTCCCCCCCATTCTAAAAGGTTGGAATGCCTTGCCTAAGACTTAGTTGCCGGCAATAGGAGCTTTAAGCTGCAATACACAGGTGTTCTTCATAATTTTGGCCCTATCCATTTTGCCTTTGTCCTTCAGTCCCACCCACCACTGGAATACAGCCTCCAAGAGCGTCTGTGAAATGGAATTCAGTTCTTAGGCTAAAAGAGGTTCCTTCCCTAAGACCCAAAATCCAAAATCCTAACACGCGATTTTGCCCCTGTAACATTGTTCCCCATCACCATATGAACTAATGGACCTATTAGTTCCCATGGTGGTTAACAGATCTATGAGAAATTCATCTCAGTTTGCTTTTGATCAGGATTGACCAAGTTTGCACCTTCCAGACCGAACATGGACTCAGACACAATCTGAAGTCTGCACATTTCTGTGCTTGCAATGTGATTTGCAGACCAAAATAACAAATGTTATAGACAGCATGCATACATTTGAAAAATGTGAATGAAAAAAATGCATACTTTTGAAAAATGTGCACAAATACGCTTTAATCAGCTGGAGAAGAATACAGACATTGCAAAGATGTGCACAATTGATGCATACACTTGGAAAGATAGGCCCCAAAATATGCACGGATTTTCACGTGAGGAGGAAAAACAAAGTTCGCAATCTGATATGGATTTGAGTTGGAACGAGCTTTGAGATGGAATTCGAAGAGCTTTGGTGAGCTCGGGTTTTGTTGATTTGCACATCCCTACCGGGTGTGGGGGCAAAATCAGAAAGTGGGGCTGAAAGCTTCCCCCACAGATGAATAAAGTGTGAATACAGTAATTAAAAATGGGGCAACATTAAAAACCCTTATCCGCAAAGCAAATAAGCCTTGTTCCATGTGTCAAGGGATTGTTTGTAATAACTTCTTGAGCCACATTGATCTCACAGCATTACAGATATTGCAGAATAACGTCCTTCTTCTAACAGTATGAACCACTCTAAGCATTACTGTTTGATCTCTTGGCATCATCAGATTAGATGCACAAGTCACAGTAAAGGGAAGTTTTACAAAGCACTGCATTTCCCTCCCGCTTCTTTATAGAAGAGGTTATGTTTCTCATCAATTGGGACAAGATTTTCTTTGCTAAAGCCTTGTTTTATCCAGCATATGCTGTTAACCAAGCCAGCAGCTTGCTTTGGAGTGTGATGCTGACAAAAAAAAGAACATTTTTATTATTTGCTCTCCTGCTCCCAATGTCTGCTGGATCCATTTGTGTATTTATTTTATAGCACTTAAGGTGCTGGTGCTGAGCTGTGGGTGTCTTTGTTATAAATGTGAAAATGGCTGCAGAAAATACCAGTGAGAAGATGTTCCTAGCTCCATAGTGAGAATATAATTACCCAACGATAAGATCAAAACCTTGGCCAATACCCATTACAGAAGGAATGGATGCGAAGAAAAGGCAGAAGTGTTCAATTCCTACTTTGGCTCGGTCTTCTCCCAAAAGAGGGCCTATGACCCCCCTGGCAAACCTGAAGAGCAGACTGAAGGGGCAGGATTGCAGCTTGAGATTGATAGGCAAATGGTCAAGGAGCACCTGATTACTCTGAACGAGTTTAAATCTCCAGGGCCTGACGAGCTGCATCCTAGAGTAATAAAGGAACTGGCAGAAGAACTCTCAGAACCACTGTCTATTATCTTTGAGAAATCATGGAGGACAGGTGAAGTGCCAGACGACTGGAGGAAGGCAAATGTTGTTCCCATCTTCAAAAAGGGCAAGAAGGAGGAACCTGGGAACTATAGGCCAGTCAGTCGGACATCAATCCCTGGGAAAATTTTGGAGCAGATTATTAAAAAGTCAGTCTTCAAGCACCTTGAAAGCAATGCAGTGATTACTAGAAGCCAGCATGGATTTGTCAAGAACAAATCCTGCCAGACTAATCTGATCTCATTTTTTTTGATCGGGTAACCTCCTTTGTGGACTGTGGGAATGCTGTGGACATAATATATCTGGACTTCAGCAAAGCTTTCGACAAAGTGCCTCATGATATCCTGATTAGCAAGCTAACTAAAAGTGGGCTAGATGGAATAACTATCAGGTGGATCCACAATTGGCTACAGAATCGGACTCAAAGGGTGCTTATCAATGGTTCCTTCTCAAACTGGGGAGAGGTAATGAGCGGGGTACCACAGGGCTCGGTCCTGGGCCCAGTGCTCTTCAACATTTTTATTAATGACTTGGATGAGGAGGTGCAGGGAATGCTTATCAAATTTGCAGATGACACAAAGTTGGGTGGAACAGCTAATACTCTGGAAGACAGAAACAAAATTCAAGGAGATCTCGTTAGGCTGGAGCGCTGGGCCGAAAACAACAGAATGAAATTTAATAGGGATAAATGCCAGGTGCTGCACCTAGGGAGAGGAAACCAAATGCAGAGTTACAGAATGGGGGACACTTGGCTCAACAATACTACAAGTGAGAAGGATCTTGGAATTGTTGTAGATCACAAACTGAATATGAGCCAGCAATGCGATGTGGCTGCAAAGAAGGCAAATGCTATTTTGGGCTGCATTAATAGAAGTATAGCTTCCAAATCGCGTGAAGTGATAATTCCCCTTTACTCTGCACTGGTTAGGCCTCATTTTGAGTACTGCGTCCAGTTCTGGGCACCACAGTTTCAGAAGGACGTAGACAAACTGGAGAGAGTTCAGAGGAGGGCAACAAGGATGATAAAGGGACTGGAAACAAGGCCCTATGAGGAGAGACTGAAAGAACTGGGCATGTTTAGCCTTCAGAAGAGGGGACTGAGGGGAGATATGATAGAACTCTTCCAGTACTTAAAGGGTTGTCACACAGAGGAGGGCCAGAATCTCTTCTTGATCATCCCAGTTTGCAGGACACGGAATAATAGGTTCAAGTTACAGGAACCCAGATTCCACCTAAACATCAGGAAAAATTTCCTGACTGTCAGAGCAATAAGACAATGGAATCAACCACCTAGGGAGGTGGTGAGCTCTCCCACTCTGGAGGCATTCAAGGTGCGGCTGGACAGCCATCTGTCGGGGATGCTTTGATGGGGATTCCTGCATTGAGCAGGGGGTTAGACTTGATGGCCTTGTAGGCCCCTTCCAACTCTACTTTTCTATGATTCTATGATTCTATGACTGACTCCCAGCCTGGGCAGAGTATCACTATATTGAGGTTGGAATGATGTGAATATGTTTTAGAGTAGAGAAACTGTTGGACAGGGCAAGCTGATAATCGTCTTAGTTTCTATGGTTTCTATGTGATATGAGCCTGGGATTATGGGTCTTACCCATGAATGATAACTGAGTTTTGGTTTGAATATTGGCTCAGAAGTGCGAAAATGAGTAGATTTGTATTAAAATGCAAACCGAACACATTTTTCCCCATCTCCACTTGCCACATAGCAGGGCTGCGGAAACTCTTTAGCCCAAGGGATGAATTCCAGTTCAGAGAAGCTCTTGGGGGGGGGGCTGTATTCCAGTGGTGATCAGGGCCAAAGGTAAAAGGCATGGGGCCAAAACACAAGCATGTTATAGCATAAAGCTCTGACTGCCAGTAACTCAGCCTTAGGAGAGGCAGCCTTTCAGAATGGGGAAAAACTGCACAAAAGCCAGAAAACTACCAAATGATATGCCGTTGGTGGAAAGGGGGTGGGACCAGGGTAAGGGGACATGGCTGCCTGAGGAACCCTGGAGGACTGAATTAGGACCAGACTAGGGATGTCCTGGAAAACTTGCTCCGTTCGTGCTCGATGGATTTTTGACACATTTCCAACCCAATGGCCAAAAGCAGGCTGAGTTGGGGGGCTTTTTCAGCTTCCGCAAAACTGCTTGAAATACTTGTGCAAAATTAGGAGCTGAGAACTGCGTATCTCTAGCACAATTTGCACAAATTTCAATTTGTGTAAATTAGGGCCAACTTGTTAGATTTGAGCCATTGTTCTTCTTCTTGTTCTTGTTCTTGTTGCATCATTTAACATGAGATGTATGGAAGCATCCTCCTCTCACTGCAGATGCACACAGTCCACCTTGGCCATCTTGAATTTTCTGACAGTTAATTTCAGATTTGAGCAAAATCCGGGCCTCCGCTCAGCAATTTGCACAAATTTGCACTACTTGCATAAATTTGCATAAATTGCAGAGCTGAGGCCCGAATTTTGTGCACGCTTCCATGGCTTTAAAAAAAAAAATCATGCAAATCATGGACCATTTTAGAAATGGAAGTCTGCATGCTGGCTCGACTTGCATCAGATCAAGTCAGTGCCAGTGCAGGGTTGACAGAACAAAATACGTGGGGCCAATTCAAGAAAATCCATTGGATTTTCACCCATCTATCAGATTCCTCATACATCCCTATCCCAAACCGTCCAGATTTGGTCCCCAGGCCTGAGGTTCTGCACCCCTGACTTAAAGTCTTCGCAAGTACACACATACATGTGTGAGACAGTGTGTGTGTGACTGACACACACACGTGTTCCATAATTCACATCACTTTCTTAATTCTCCATTGTACTGTTGACAGCATAACAACCACAAGTTCTGACATGCATATTCCCATCAAGGTACAGTAGATCAGGGAGCACATGCTTCCATTGTCCTTCTTTGCTTTGCAGGAACTTTTCATTTCCACTTGATCAATAAGCATCACATCTCTGTGTGCACTCTGTCAATGCATTTTCTTTCACTAGAATGTTCAGCGATGTAAGCATTAAGTAGAATCTTTTCATTTTTAGCTTTTGAAGAGGAGGGGAAAGGAACGCATGAATCAGACAGGGATGTTGAAGAGTCCTTGGTCTCGAGTCGAGTCACGAGTCTTCGGACCCGAGTCTCAAGTCCGAGTCCGAGTCCTTTGTCCAAAATGGTGACTCATGAGTCACGAGTCACTCCCAAAGCTGACTCCACGAGTCCCTATTAAAATCAATGGGGTTTTTTCCCAACAAAATAAGGCTACTTCACACTCAGAGCAGCCACACAGAGTAATCTCAGGTCCTTCTTCTGCCTCTCCCAAGTACACAACACATCAATCAAAATAAATCTTGACACACTGTTGGGGCTGCACTCCTGGTAGCCGTCCATAGTGGCCGAGCAGCAGCACACCTCGCTTCCATGCGCTCTTCGCCAGCAATCACGCTCCACTCCTTCTGGCACAGCGCCAGGGATGTTGACGAGTCCTTGGTCTCGAGTCCCGAGTCGAGTCTCGAGTCCCATTAAAAATATTGGGACTCGAGTCCGAGTCGAGTCAGAGGGGGGACTCAGTCCGACTCACGAGTCGAGTCCTCGAGTCCGAGTCCCCATCCCTGGAATCAGAATGTTAAATGCTTCTCACACAGTCTACTAACAAAACACTAATTCTTCCCATCTTGACAACCAATAAATAAAGATGTAAGCAGCATTAATAGAACAGATCTTTCTGCCACATATTTATATTAATTAGCAAGTACGTCTCTCATCTTTTCTTTCAAAAATAAATAAATGAAGAGGTCAGCAGTTCTGGCCAATTTTTAAAAAAATGCTTTATAGATTCTAACTAGCTTTAGCATTATCACCGACAGCGATAAATACTGAACAAGACACTTTAAATAAAGGCAAGTTTTAAATTTTGCTTCTACTTGTCTTCCTAATTAAAGACAACAGTGTGCCATGTAGATAGACATTGTGCAAAGTAAGGATCAGTGAGTGTGTTTGCAGTAATGCATGGCAGCAAAATTTGGATGTTGATGCCAAAAAGTGCTTGGCATAGGGAGAGTAATGCAGATTTTAATATTTCAGAAGACAAGCTTCTTTTTTGGAAACCAGAACTCAGGAAAACCTGGGATGCCCAATCTGAAACCATTGTAGGAATATGCAAATCAGCAAAACTCAAGCTCGCCGAAGTTCTCCAGATTCCATCTGAGGCCTTCCTCCGAGGCAACAAGAAAGAGGGTCTTCTTGGTTGTGGCCTCCCAATTATGGAAAAATCTCTCCACTGAGGCCTGCCTGGTGCCAACTCTGTTATCCTTTCAGCACCAGGTTAAGACTGCCCTCTGTGCAGAGGCATTTAATGGCATTTAATGGCTTTTAATGGCATATGGGGGGCTTATGTCAGCAGTTTTTCTCTTAACAGGTCTAGTTTATTGAACATGTTTTAATTGTTCAAATGGTTTTAAATTTTGTATTGAATTCTTATGCTGTTTTTATTGTATTTTTATTTTGTATTGCATTTTATTGTTTTGTATGAATTGTTTTTAACCACCCAGAGAGCTTCAGCTATTGCGTGGTGTAGAAAATCAATCTCAGGGCTTATTCTTACCAATAAGACAAACAGACTTTTGGAGGTTAAAAACAGAGTTTACTCACTCAGATCTTGCAGATTGGATACAGGCAGGCTTAAGAATGTATTTACAGTTGTGCAAGAATAATTTGGTAGTCGATGTGTTCTGAACTTGGGAAAAGTTCAGAACTGCTACTCTGAGCTACATCTTCAGACACACTGCACTCACAAGTTCATGGCTCAGACTGTTTCCCGGTGCAGGAAGAGAAGGCACTGGCTACGCCCACATCCTGCACCAGGGGAGGTCTGGGTAATATTCACAGAGTGTCTGCTCTAAGATGCAGAGACTCTGTGGTCTCAATTATGTCATGCACCTATATATGGCTTGAGGTTTTGACTGCTCACCCCCAACAATTCCAATTCAAGTGTGCATCAGATTGCAAGCTTTGTTAATTTTTTTCCCTTTTCATGTGAAAATCTGAAGGGGGGGGCAGACCAAAACACATGCCACAGGAGAAAAGGAGGACAAGGCTTGGCTGTTGAGGCTCTGCTGTACCCTGCCCAGCTCTAATCTTCCTTTGCCTGTTGTGAGCCTTACCTGCAGGCCCCCCATGTATAGAGTCTCACAGGTGCACTGAATCCATCCCTTTGCTGCTTATCTCCTCCCCAACCATCCTATGAGCAGGGACTTTTGGAAGTGAGTTGCCTGTTGCAGATTAAGATTCCAAGTGTGTCCCAGCTCTTAACAAGACAACAGATCTAGAATACTCACCATGTGATATGATGTCATAATGCTATGTGTTCTCCACCCCAAAAAAGCAGTAGCCAATGGAAGTAGAGCAGGAGCAAGGCAACTCACAGAGCGATGACCTCATGTCAGACTCTTCTGACCCATTATACGGCTTCTAGCTTTAGAAGCAACTCTGCATTTGCAGTAATGTCTAGTTATTTTCACTGCAAACAATGGAGAAGCCCAGAAACAGGCAAGCATAACTGGTGGCCTACCAAGACAAATGCAGCCCAAAAGTGATACATTCTGCCTACCATATGTTAGACAACTTCCTTGCTTTATCAGATGCAGGCATGCAGAAAAACAACAAGGGCTACCATACATGGCTAGAGAGCTGTGTTTGGTTTGGTGGATAATTGTGTAGGCCTGCTCTTAACTCTAATGATTTAAAAAGTGGGATGTAAGCAACGAACGGATATGGGTCAACGCACAGCAGGATTTTTCTAGCAATGCAGGAAGGTTCGGATGCTTTGCATGGTTGTATAGAACCAGTGGGTCAGCTTTGCTGGTCCTAGGGTATTTATTTATTTATTATTTGTATACCCCGCCTTTTTTCCTGCAAGGAACCCAAGGCGGCTTACACAACCCTCCTCCTCCTCTCCATTTTATCCTCACAACAACCCTGTGAGGTAGGTTAGGCTGAGAGTCAGTGACTGGCCCAAAGTCACCCAGTGAGTTTCATGGGCGAGCGGGGACTAGAACCCGGATCTCCCAAGTCCCGGTCCAACACTCCACTATGCCATCCTCCCCATCTGGATTTGGCTTTTTATAGGGATGTATGAGAAATTTGTTTCAGTTCATTTTTAATCAGAATTTACCGAGTCCGCACTTTCCTGGCCAAACACAAACTCAGACGCAGTCTGCAGTTAAATTCCGTACTTTTCTGAGCTTGGAATGTGCTTCGCGGACCTGTCCGGACCAAACAAAAGAAGCACTTGACAGCATGTGTACATTTGAAAAAATGCTCATGAAGAAATGAGTAGATTTGAAAAAATGCACATGAATACACTTTAATCCATGGGAGAAGAATGCGTACCTTTCAAAGATGTGCATAAAATACACACAGATATACATACAGATTTTCATGCAGAAAGGAAAAAAAAAACAAAGCTCGCAATCTGATACGGACTCAAGTCGGAACAAGCTTTAAGATGGAACTTAGATAACTTTGTTGAACTCTAGTTTTGCTGATTCACACATCCCTAGTTTTGGGTCTGAAAAGCCAAGGAAATGTGTGTGTGTTCATGGAGGGTAACTTGTGAGCAAGCACAATTTGGGACATTGCACAAAGTAGTTGCTGTTTATGAGGCACATCTGTTAAAGTATCTGTCTTAGCTTCCATGTTCCTGGCTTTGTAGAGATTGAGCCAACAACATGAGATAGCCTTAACTCTGGACTTAAACCAGGAGGTTTTTTGATCATTGTAAATAATAATGTTACAGGGCAATTGATCAGAGTCTGAAGAGTACTGAGACTTAATTAAGGAATATGTTCACTGACTTGAAACTCTGCCAAGCTTAATATATATTATCAGAAAAATACAATATTTGCATCATTATACTGATCAAAATAGCATGCAGATATTGCCCATAAGTGTCAAGAAGATGTGGGGGGAAGCCTTCATCAGCAGACTCCTTAAATGTTCTATTTTCCAATTTACAGCATATGAACTCCTATTTCCTCCTCTAGAAAAGGACACTAAAATTATATGTAATGGAACAGAGATTTACTGTTGACATGCCTCATAATGCAGGCTTGATGCGTCATTCCTGGTTGACGGGAAGAAGACACAACCAGTCTTTAATCGCAGAGATCAGCTTCCTTCAAATTTATAGACACACTAGATGACACTATTACACTGGTAAATCTTTCAGGCGTACACATAAGATAGCAAAAAGTTTTTCTATGGAAAAGTTTTTCTATGGAAAAGGGCACAATGCTATGCATGTTTAGATTGGGGGGGAGTCCTACAACTCCCCCCCCAATAGTCCTGCAACTCTGCCTAAGCATGCATGGGATTGCACCCTAACTAAGTAGGCTTTTTTTTTTTTTTACTTCCCCCCCTCAAGTAACCTTGAACTTTCAGAATTCTTATTGAGAGTCATGCTAATGAAGATGGTAGTTAACTGATTAGAGTAATAAAACCTCCCTTATGAAGGATACTCCTTCCTCAGCTCTCACCACCAGCAGCCATTCCAGAAGACTCAGCTGAGAGAGATGAAAGGGAGAGAAGGGCTATTCTACCAGCCCTACTAAAAGAATTATCCCCCCTTCCCTCCCCATTCCTTTTCTTACTTGTGTGTCATGTTTTGTTTTGTTTTTAGATTGTAAGCCTGTGGGCAGGGACCGTATCGTTTAATTGATGATACGTAAGCCAGTCTAGGAGACATTATTGGCGAGGATTAACATAAAAATACTTCAAATAAATAAATAAATAAACAAACAAACAAAAATGAGCTTTGTTGGTTGAGGGCGGTGATTTTCAAATCATTTACTGTCAGGAAACACTTTTCACATTGGTAGTCTGCAGAGAAATTCCTGTGTATTGCAAAGGAGTCTGGGGCATGTACCAGCAAGTATTCCCAGTACATGTGGGACAGTGGCCAGAAAGTATTTGGCTTCACTGTCACCCTGCTTGACTCGGGATGCACCTGGAACACACCCAGCACTGTGGATGCACATTTCAATCAAAGATATGTAATGGAAGAGAACTGCCTTTCAAGAAAGCCTCTCTGCTATTACTGATTCCCTTGCTTAATAACCCTAATATAAATTCATGGTGGGTTGCAGGATGTTCCCAGATCACTAGTTTAGGGGTATTCAAGCTAGGGATGGGTGAGAAATTTATTCGGCTTGCGTTTCAATGCAAACTGACCAAATTTGCGCTTCCCAATGCTAAACTAAACTCAAACCAGAACAGTTTGACACCAAAATCCACACATTTCCGAAGTCTGCAAAGCAGTACACACACACACACACACACACACACACACACACACACTGCATACAAAATGTGCACATTTCAAAAGATTCATGCACACGAAAATTGCATATTTGCAATTCACATTTGTGCACATTTGCAAAAGTGCTCACAAACTGCATACATTTGGGGGAAATGCATAGAAAAATGGGGATTAATATTGTGCACAAATTTTCATGTGGACTACAAGAAAAAAATCACAATCTGATGTGAAATCAGGAGAGAACAAACTGAGCATTGGAAAAATAACAGCAAGAGGAAAATCGAGGTTGACAGATTCACCCATTCATATTCAAGGCATGCCCCAGGGTTCCTCAGTTTGGAAACTACTAGTCTGGAATCACAATTTTTGCTTAGGATTTGAGCGGTCACAGGTTTATATCTTAACAACCACACTTGTATGGATGGGTATGGGAAAGAAAAGCCTATAGCAGGGGTGGGGAACTTTGTTCACACCGACAGCCACTTTCCCTCTTGAGTAACCCTCTGGGGTCCACATACTAGCAGAGGGTGGGGCCAAAACCAAAGTAGGAGGAGCTAAATCCACATACAGATTCCATCGATACACTTCCACCATTGACACACACACACACACACACACACACACACACACATTCGCATTAAAAAGCATTTAAAAAACAAAACAAAACAGCAATGTGATATGAGAGATGTCACATAATTCATCCAGTTGTCAAATGATGAATAAGATCTGATCTAAAGGTGAATGGTGTGAAGTAAAGACAGATCTGTGCTTTTGCATGTGGCACAATGAGGCATAAAGCCACATCTGTGCATATAAATGCAGAATAATGTGAAATAAAGCAAGATCTATGCCTTTAAATGGGGAACAGTGTACAAATATGTAAGCCATTTGCAATGCAGTGCAAAACTGAAATACACACTAAGAATTCAGGAATTTCAAACATCATAAAAATGCAAAAATCTGCATGTCTGGTGTGGATCAATGTCCCAAACATGCATTGGAGCTTTTTAGGGAGGTGGAAACATCCATGAAAATGAAGAGGAAGGTTTTTTCCAACCTACACATTATGAATTGCAATAAACCACAAGATATTGTCAAAATGTTCTGCTTTTTAAATGATTGGTATTTTGGCCTGCTGCTCCTTAGTTTGCACATTTTTGCAACCTTTCTTTGCTAGCACATTGTAAATCTTTTTATAGCACATCTGATACAAACCTTCTAGGTTTATGGGGGTCTGTCATTTTCAACAGTATCTTTCATGAATCAAACTGATTTTAAAATAGATTTTAAACATTGAGGGTTGCCTAAAAATGGCATTCATCCCATTTAGCATTTATCTTCAGGGACCAAGCGATTGCAAAATAAAGAGGCAGAAAAATCAATGTGAACCATAAAGTTCACCCTGCAGTTTTGATTGTATGTACATCCGACCATAAATTAACAAGCATCAGTTGCCAAGTTGCAAAAAGGAATAGATTCCAAAATGCATCTTACCTTTGATGCTACAAGTGTGAGTTAGTATGACAAAAAAAAAAAGAAACCTCCTGAAAGATGACAGTCTTCTTGATGAAACATTGTTTCTAGATTGGATTGGAGTACCTAAAAGTGTGTGTGTGTGTGTGTGTGTGTGTGTTTGTGTTGAGGAGCGGGCATTACAGATGTGTAGCTGGATAGTTTCCACTCTCAGCGCAGCCAGGTTCCTTAGCTACGGATGGCTAGTTCCGAAGCTGAAGATTCTGCACATCTTTTTGTGTGCTGATAAAAAGAGGATAAAGCTATGGCTTCTTCTGCCACAGCAGGCTGCAGCCTGTTGCTTAGAACATTGGAATCTTCTTTGCTTCAGCAACTAGCAGGGAGGGTGAGCACTGGGACCAGAACAGGAGTCAGTGAGCAGCAGCTGTGGTGTGTACTGTGTCCTAGATTTCTCCACAAGTAACATTCAAAGTAAATGTGGAGGTTCCTCCTAGGGATGTATGAGAAATTTGTTTCAGTTCATTTTTGATCAGGATTTACCCAGTTTGCACCTTTCGGACTGAACATGGAGTCAGATGGAATCTGCAAATGTACATTTCTGAGCTTGCATTGTGATTTGCGGATTAAAAGAGAGAGAGAAGTGTAGAACAGCATGTGTACATTTGAAAATTGTGCATGAAAAATGAATACCTTTGAAAAAATGTGCAGAAATATGCTTTAATCAATAGGAGAAGAATGTGTACATTTCAACGATGTGCACAATTGATGGGTACATCTGGGAAAATGCACACGGAAATGTGGATAGATTTTCATGCGAAAAGAAAAAAAGAAAAAACAAAGCTCGCATTCTGATACAGACTTGAGTTGGAATGAGCTTCGAGATGGAATTTGGAGAATGTTGGCAAGCTTGAGTTTTACTGGTTCACACATCCCTACGTAGGGATGTAACCGCTCGCCTCGAGTGGGCGTAGCGGGCCAAAATTGGCCCTGCTCATGCCCGCCAGAGACTAGCTTTGATGTAAGAGTGTTTTGGATTGCAAGTACAGTTCCGGAACGAATTATGCTTGCAATCCAAGGTATCACTGTAGAAGAATTTTGTTTGCACTCACCAAACAGCCAAGCATGCCCAATTTGCAATGCTGAATGTGAGCACAAGGAGAATGTGCTCTCCAAAAATGTCCACAAATTCTTGAACATGCACTCGCACTCAAAAATTGTGCAAATTTCAGGGGGGGGGAAACAGTTCAAAATTGTACAATTTGTTTGTGTAGATGTGTATGAATAGGTGTGTTCATGTGTATGAGACAGATAGAAGGTGTGGTGGCCCTGCCTACTGGTGCCAGGGGTCCCCTTGAAGGTTAGCCATGAAGGAACGTGACCCATGGGTTGAAAAAGGTCCCCCATCCTTGGTCTAAAGCAGCTATCCCCAATCTGGCACCCTCCAGGTGTTTTAGACTACAATGCCTATTATACCTGACTATTGGCCATGCTGGCTGAGGCTGTAGTCCAAAACATCTGGAGGGCACCACATTGGGGGACACTGGTCTAAAGGAACTGTAGTCTATACTGAGAGAGAGTTTAGGAAGCTCTGTCACTGAACTCTGTGAGAAGTCAGAGGAAAAGGGGCCCAACCTCTATGCTACAGAGGACACAATCCTACTTCAACAGAGAGTACAGCCTGGAGCTTTGCAAAAAGGAAGAACTTGTTGCATATTGTTTTTCTTCAGAAAGGCTGTGTGAATGTGTCAAGGATGGCCTTGAAAGGTACTACTGTAGGAAGGAACGTTGTCTTCTCTCGTTTTCATGGTCTTTTCTTGGAAGGCCTTCTGTTCCTGCAACATTATCTGAAGGTTACTTACTTCACACAAAAGCTTATTGTTAACCACTCACACAGGAAAAAAGTTCATATTTGAAAGAAAAACCTGTACAGCATGACCTTACACATTAATCTACCCCACAGTGGTGCAGTTTCACATTTTGGAGGACTTATAACTTCCCTCTTTTCTCTGACATTTGTATATGTTGGAAAAAGTATTCACTCTGGAAGATAATCTGAACATTATATATCATTGAACACCATGTTCCTAGAAAGGATTAAAATATTGAGCTACCAGATATGTGTCATTTCAGCTTAGATGTATATTCAGAATAAAAACTAATCAGATGCTCTGATTTTCCACCATATAAATATAACCTGACTCATAGGGTTGAAGGCTCATATCCAACCATTACACAATGAGATACGTGACCTATAAGTTCTGGAAGGACATGAAAATGGATTTGTTTTGGAGGGAACTGCTTCTGCATGGCTGGATCCCAAACCATTCTGTATGTATGCATGTCTTTATTTACTGTTTAGATTTCTATTCTTCTTTTTGGCCTGTAAAGTTGCTAACACTGTGAAAGCCAGTGTGGCGTAGTGGTTAGAGTGTTGGACTGGGACTCGGGAGATCAGGGTTCTAGTCCCCACTCAGCCATGAAACTCACTGGGTGACTTTGGGCCAGTCACTGCCTCTCAGCCTAACCTACCTCACAGGGTTGTTGTGAGGATAAAATGGAGAGGAGGAGGAGGATTATGTAAGCCGCCTTGAGTTCCTTGTAGGAAAAAAGGCGGGGTATAAATGTAATAAATAAATAAATAAACAAACTCATCATGCAAAACTTTATTAAAAATATTTTTGACTCACCTGGATTCAGCCAAGGATCCAGGTGAGTAAGGTGAATGATGTGTCTCCTAACCATATCAAAGTCTCCTCTCAATTGGGCATCACACTTGGCACATCACTACAGCAGTGTGGGATCCAAACATGAAGAAGCAGTTCCCATGCCCCTTGGGGAATATAGGAACTTGACCTTATTATAATTTGAGAGTGGACTTATCCAACTGTGTCATTCCATTAGTGCAAATGACATTGCGCTAGCAGAAACTAGGTTCTGAACTATGTGCAAGAGGAGAATCCAACTAAAGTTACATTTGCACAAGTACAGTTGTGCAAGCAGTTGTTCATTATGCTTACACAACCCATTGTGTGTAACACTTGTGCAACCCATTGAGCAACCTGTTGTGCATTCCACTTGTAGTTGTGCAAACACTTGTCCACTTGTAGTTGCACAACCAGTTGCACAAGCGTAATGGGCAACTGCTTGCACAATGGAAAGATTTGCCAGAGTTCCGATAGCACTATTTGAGTCTGCGGAATGACACAGTTGGATACGGCCCTGTGTTACCAACCAGCTTGCAGCTCCAGTCAAAATCCTTTATATACTTATGGTATAATCCTATCATGTTTAGACAGAAAAATGACTGACAACTCCCAGCATGCCCTAGCTATGGCAGGCTATTCTTTTTTCTGTCAAAACATGCATAAGATTGAGTCCTTAGTGAATTGAATTGACTGGACAAGAGCAGAAGGGAAATATAGCTGTTAGTGCTCTTCCATAACTCCTTGTGCAATAGTTTGCACAATGCTATAATAGGTACATTCTCATTATTCTGTCCGAGATTGCATGTTTTAGGATTAAGTTTCACTTTTCCCATGCAGTGCTCTAGCACAAGGTGTTTTGCTTATTGAGTAGGGTGTCTGTCTCAATTTAGTTGGTGGCCAAAGGAAAACTTCAGCTTAGAAGACTAAGCACAATGAAGAACACTTCACTTTTGACATCACAAGAATTCACAATCTGGAAGTTGCAACTATAGAGGATTCTGGTGATTTAAAATCTAAGTATTAAGGCACAAGCATTAGAATGGTTGGGTTCTGTTGCTACTTACAAATTACTTCTGCTGTGAATTGTCACTTTGCTTTCTAGCTTTACACAAAATAATCACATACTGATACTGTAATTTTTGCATTTCATTGACTTTTGGCTCCACTGTTTACATGTTTTTTAGTTGATAACATTCACATATACTTGCCAACTGAGGATAGCACATCATGCATCTGATGAAGTGGACTCTAGTCCATGAAAGCTGATGTCATAATAATAGAGATGATAGATCCGTCTATTCATAGCCCATGTCAATTACATACATGTTCGTTCATAAGTAGAGATGTCAGAGAAATCTGCAATGGACTCAAATGAGTTCAGATTTTTATGAATCTGACCTGCAGATTCTGTAGGGGACCAAGTCACACAAATTCCACAAACTTGCAGATTGTTTTTTTCTATCTGTAATTTTATGCAGATTCAATGGTAGAAAAAAAAATTTTTTTAAACCACCAACCAAAAATGTGCATTTCCCCCCACAGACTAAAGCATGAAAATGCACATTTGGGGGCAATCTGCATACTTTGGGGGGGATTCACACATTTTCAGAAGGGTGAATTTGCGCAAATGCATATGAACGCATTTGCGCAAAATCTGATTCCATCGATGAGCAGATGATGGAATGAAAGGTGGTTGAAAATCCACAAATACAGACGGAATGGGTTTTACAAAGTCTGTTCATCCCTATCCATAAGTCTCTTCTGTCCTGCTGCTGCAATATGTGCAGAGGTGTGCTGTTGTTTTTAAATCCGCACAAAACTTCATATATAAATATAGGTATTTGAATATGTATTTTGAACATATTTTCTCCCCAGAGATCTAAATGAATGCAGTTCTAAATTAGTTTTATCCTAACATATGCATAGAAGAAGCCAGCGAGGAGAGTTTTCACCTTCACTTTCTCCATCTGCTGATGCTTCATGAAGCCAGGACTGGGCCTAAGCGCCCCTCACAGAGGCCAGACCAGACAACTGCCCTGTGAGCTGGAGAGGCAGGGGCAGTAAATATTACCATCATCTTCCATTCAAAACAGGCTTTTAAAGCAATTTTAATTCTATAAATCCTCCCTCTTTCTTACTCTGTGTGTATCATGTCTTAGTTAAATTTAGATTGTAAGCCAGAGGGAAAGGACTGTCATGCTTTGTATCTCTGTGCGCTACTCTGGGAGTCTTTTTGGTTAAAGGTTGGGGTATAAATTCTATAAATAAATAAATAAATAATTTTCAGTCTGTTTTTTGAAGGTGGGTACATTAAGAAGAGGTAAGTTCTGAGGAGAGGGGAAAAAACCCCAATCAGGCTATAGTCTAGTTTAGCTGGTTTCAAGACAGCTGCACCTGCACTTTCTGTATCTGCAAAGTGGGTCAACCCCAAAATGAAATCTGAGGGAAAGCTATTCTTGAATCACAATGCATTGTGTGCTTCCCCTTCCCTTTCACAGACAGACAGACAGACACACACACACACACACACACACACACACACACACTTGTACTCATGTTATGACTGCGTTTTGCTCCTCTGAGGCTGAAAGTCTAATCTTTTATCTTCCTCCATAAAGCAGCTTACTCCTATAGTCTGAGTCTATTTGGTCTGGAGGAGAAACATTGATCCAGAAAGGGAAATTATTTTGCATGTGGAGGGAAATTTTATGAAGAAAATTGATTCTAAATTCAGAATGATTGTTAGCTGTTCATCAGCAGTCAATCCAATGGCTTCATCAGTTTAATGAATTATTTTCACCAGCTAACCCCCGCAGACCTAGGTGAAATACATACATGCATAGCAGAGCTCACATGAGCTATTTATATATATGACTGCTCCCGCCCCCACCAAGGAATTCTTAGGATCAGAGAATGCTAACATTTATTTCAGTGTTTTATTTAGTAGATTGATATCCCACTTTTGAGCCAGACTCCTCAAAGTAGCACACACACACAGACATTATAAAAACATGGGCACACATTGAAAATTGCATGCTTATGGGAGGGACCACAGTTCAGAGGTAGATCATATGCTTTGCGTGCAGTGGGTTCCAGGTTTAATGCCCTGTATCTCCAGTGGGGGAGGGGAAATTAGAAAGGATAATGTAGCACAGTTACAACTACAATTCCCATCATCCCCCAGTTAGCAAAGCCACAACAAGAGGGTGCCAGCCAGGGAAGGCTGATGTAGCAGGTTAGGGCTGACTTCAAAGTGTGTCGTGGTTGAACATTCACCATGGTCCCAAGACCAGCAGCAGGCCAATTGTCCTACTACCAGTGCTATAATTTCCTCTTTGCAGAGAATAATATCCATGAAGATCAGAAGCAAGCAGCTTAAGAGAATTCTTAGTTTGCACGGTCCATCTCTTCCAGGTTATGCCCCCTCACTGAGGGTGCAGTGTCCGAGTCCCCACCCCCAATCTTGGGGTCAGCACCATCACAGGTAATGGGGAAGACCTTCTTCTGAGACTCCGGAGAGCCACTGTCAATCAGAGTAGACAATATTGGACTAGATGGACTCAGTGATCTGACCTAATTTAAGGCAGATTCCTCCTATGTTCTTATTTTAAAAAATGAGATAAAACCCCTTCCGGCTGGAACGGGAACAGACACCTGGTATGGTTTTTGCTGGATTCCCTGTTCCTCTTGGATTTCTATTTCTTCTTCCTACAGGGCAGTAGATGGTCACGAGTGTGTATGTGTGTGGTGGTGGGAGGCGAGAGGATAGTCCAGGTGGAGCAGGAGCAGGTGTGGTCTTTGCATGCCTCCCTCTCTCCCATGTGCTGGAACTTCACTAGAAGAGGTGACTTATGGCAGGTGGAGAAGGGTTAAGTTTATGTATGCACACATATGCTGCAGCTTTGTTCAAAATTGCCCTTTTTAAAAGTAGAGTTATGAAGACTTGGGGGGGATGAGAAAAAAATTAAGGGGGCAGAAAATTAAGGGAGAAACACTTTTTACCTGTCCCCCCCCCCCCGGGATTTTTGGGAAAGGGGGGATATTTTTCCTATTTCTTTTCAGCCCCCCCCCAAGATTTCACATCTCTATCGATAACTGATTTGCTTACTGAAGGTGACTGTGGTGTAACTCCACAATTCAGTTCCCTGGTGTATGTCTGCTTTAGTATATTTAGTGAGTATAGAATGTTGAACTGAGTGGGTGTGGTTTGTGATGTCATGGAAAGGGTGGGGGAGGAGTACATAAGGAGTGTTTGAGTGATGTCAGAGTTAGTGGAGTGTTGGTTGGGTGTGTTTGGAGTGTGCGGGGAGTTAGGTTAGTTGGATTATTCATGTCTTGTCAGGAGTTTTGAGAGAAATCAGTGCTTGTCTGAGGAGTGAAAGTATTTAGAATTATAGGGACTTAGGTTAATTACAAAGTGTTTGGTGTAGGCAGGTTTAAAGTTATTTTATGGAACTAAGATTTTGAGAATTAAAATAAACTTACTTTTATTTTGTTTGCTACCCAAATCCTACGTGTCAGCTTGGTGTTATTAACCTGCATTACTTTTAAATCTACACACACCCACCCCTTTGTACCCACAGTATCATAAATTTAAGCTAGATCCTTAATAACCAGTAATAATCTTTTCCCTCATTAGTAGGGGAAAGGTTTCATTTGACACCCCCCCCTCAGGTTTTTAAGTGTTGATGCTTAGCCTGAGAAGGGTTTATGCACCTGGTCCTAAAGTGTAAGGGACCGTGTCGTTGCAGTGACCACCAGAGTTTTGCCATGTGTGTTTGCATATAATGTTTAGTCCCAACCCTGAGTGGATAGGAAAATAATGGCTTGAGAACTGTAGAGATGGGTGAGCATTTTGTTTGGTTCCCTTTTTTGATAAGAATTTACCAAATTTTACAAACCTCTTCATATACAGGATGTCTTTAAAAAAATGTATCTGGGAGAAAGTGAAACTGATAGATCTGTCTATCCAGCCCAGGGCTTTGAGTGCTAATTAGGGTTGCCACCTCTTTTTTCTGACAGGCTCCTCATTTTTAACAGCTACATGGCAGGCAGACACAACATGGTCATCTTCATGCTGGAAATAGCTGTACCTATTGAATTTGGCTGGTGCAGCGGAGTGAGAATTTAGTTCAGTTTGCTTTTTTTAATAAAAACATACCAAAATTCACAAACATCTACATAAATGTGATGGAATAAAATTAAGATTTTTTTAAAAAAAATTGAAAGTGGGAGAAAGCAAAACTGACAGATATGTCCATTGTTAATCACCCCATTTTAATTGCTTATCAATCTGTGAGAAGATTTGCAGATCTGTTGCCTTCTAGTACATCATTGGAAATTTCATGCTAATTTGATGTAAAACTTCAAACTTAGGCATCAGAATATAGGCTGGGTCTCCACTGAAATCATAATGAATGAGAAACAACATGAAAGAGAAAGACAACAGATAGAAATGAAATGAATGAGGTTGCAGTAAGGATGTATGAGAAATCCATTTCAGTTCATTATTTACTCAGTTCACACTTTCTGGACCAAATCTGCGGTTGAAGTCTATACATTTCTGAGCTTGCAATGTGATTTGCGCCCCCCCCCCAAATGTGTTCGACAGTGCCCATACATTTGAAAAATGTGCATGAAAAAATATATGATTTTGAAAAATGTGCACAGACACACCTTAATCAATGGAAGAAGAATGTGTACATTTCAAAATTGTGCACAGTTGATGCCTACATTTGGGGAGAAAAATGCATGAAAAGACACAAGGATTTTCATACTTAAAGAAATATAACAAAACTTGCAATCTAATATGGACTTCAGTCAGAATGACTGTTGAGATGGAATTCGGAGAACCTTGGCCAGCTCTATTTTATTTATTTATTATATTTATACCCCACCTTTTTTCCTGCAAGAAACTCAAGGCAGCTTACATATTCCTCCTCCTCCTCCTCCTCCTCTCCAGTTTATCCTCACAACAACCTATCTGTGAGGTAGGTTAGGCTGAGACAGTGACTGGCCCAAAGTCACCCAGTGAGTTTCATGGCTGAGCGGGGAATAGAACCCAGATCTCCCAAGTCCCAGTCCAACACCCTCACCACTACGCCACACTGGCTCTAGTTTTGCTGATTCACACATGCCTAGCTGCAAGAAAGGAAACAAAATGCCTTTCCCCCAAGTGCACATTCCTCATTGTCACAGCACAGCAGGCTGCCCACCTTCTCCACACAAGGAAAGATCATCTGAGAAGCTTCTCCCTGGGACAGGCAGAACAGCAGCTGCTGTCCTTGGGAGAAGCACTTTGACAATAGAACTTGAGAAGAAGAAAGAAATCTTAATAGCACTGAGGAGATAGTGGCAGGATAGGTAACACCCTCTATTACTGTGATGATATTGGCCTACTCAAACATATTACCCCACACACCCAAAACAGAAGTGTGTGTGTGTGTGTGTGTGTGTGAGGGGGAGCAGAAGCCTCCCGTGGTTCCCGTGTCGTGAGAACGCTGGCCAGGGGCACCCCCGTGGGATGCCCATGCACGCGAAGCACGCAAAGTGACCATGGGCGGTAGAGGGGTAAGCCCCTACTGCGTGTGGCCACCCTGCCATGCGAACAGCAGGAGGCCATCCCACGAGGGCCGCACAGAGGCGGCAGCCCAGAGCGGCCGGAGCTGCGGCCGCTCCGGCCTGTAAGGGCAAATGGCCCCTCTGGGCATCCCAAGCTGCTGCCCCCTAGCGCCGGGAGGCCCGCACTGCAGTGCGGGGACTGCTGGCTCCACCGGGGTCTGCCCACGCACGCGGGGCGCAGCTCGTCTGCGGCGCCCCGCCGGACCCCGCAGACGGCCCCCGTGGTGCCTCCCCCACTCACTGCCTGGGTCATACGAACCGGCCCAGAGAGAGAGATAGGTGGGGGGAGGGGGGGATAGAGAGAGAGAGGAGAGATATGTGAGGATTTTTGATTGGGCTACCAAATCTGGGTTGTGTCACTGTCATTCTTTTTCTACCTTTAACTTCTGATCTTCCTGAAATGTGTTAATTCCACCTTCAGTATCCAACATCTTCTAGGAGGCAGCCTTATTAACTTCTTTAGAGCACAATCCTATACACATCTCCTCAGAAGTAAGTCCCATTGAGTTCAATGGGGCCTACTCTCATGTAAGCTAGTATAGGGCCGCTGCAGCCTTAGGCCTCTTTATGCCTTGTGGATTCATTAACACAAGAAATGAAAAGATATATCAGTATTTTTGATAGGCAACGTCATACATTTAAAAATAATAATAATAAAGGACATTTCTAAAAATGCAAAGGTGGCAATGAAGTCTCCTGTTTTAAATAAGAAAGAGTGACTTCCTTTATATATAAAAAGTCAAACCCTTCCAAGTTACAGTACTTTCTGAGCTATGTTAGTCAATCAGCTTCTATGTGAATGCTGATGAGCATATTTTCCCCTTGTGAGACTAGCTTTTTAAATTATTATTATTTCTTGAATGTTTAGCAGCCGTGGGGCTCTATATTATTCTGAACAAATTGTACTTTGACCTAGTGTTTACCAAAAATGGATGGATGATTGCAATAACCTTGTACAGGGCCGAGTTCCATGTGGACCCCATCAAGCTATCACTAAAACAAATACTGTATGGTTGGAGGGGCAAAAATGGCCATGCTTAGTCTTTGTTCTAAGTGGAGAATTGTGTAACAAAGACATTTTTGAGAATTAAAAACACTACCACCCTGCATCATTTTGATAAACAATAACACTTCACTAGAAATATGAGTAGCTTATGCAATCTTATTTCTTTAGTAGGGGCATGCAGCAACCAGAAGATTCAATTCAGACCCTGAGATTCAGTAATTTGGAAAACAGCCCAATTAGCCTCAGGGCTGAATCTAAACCTCAATTCATAAATCCACCACTTTGTGCCTTCCACAGCAACATCTCAGGGGGATAGGTGCAGGAGCTAGGGAGTTCTGATAAATGAAAAACAGCTTAAGGCCTTTCTAATTATTGTTTTGATGTTCAATTGGCACCGAAGTCATAAAAAGTGCAGTAAGACACAGGAGTGGATTTGAAGCTAGAGCTCTCATGCACAAAACTACATCCTGTTTTCTCCCTTCACCCTCTTTCCAGCCTGGTGTTTTCCTTACGTGGAGATCTTGAGGATGAATTCATCATTTCTTTGCAGTCCTATTCAGTCATTATGAAAAATGGTGAAACTCACGTGCGAGCAGGAACAGGGCCATGCCGAGTAGCCCTGCCCCCATCAAAATGTGCCATCAGGGTTCCAACTTGCGTGGAAGCCTATGCCTCCTCACTGCAGGCTTTCATGCTGTATGTGTGAATGCCTATGGGAAGAGCTTCGTTATGACATGAGCTTTGGCAGTACACCATTCCTGCTCGCGTGGTGATTTTCACCAGTTTTCCTAATGACTGAATAAGGCTGCTGTCTGGGTCTATGTGCCCCTCTCAATCTGAATCAATAATGAAACTTTGGGAGGGTTCAGATTCAGTGTCATTCCACTTTGTACCTCCCCTGCTTTGATTTACATATCTCCTAAACCTTTCTAAATCAGCCTAATTTGGCAAAATCTAAAGCACACCTCTCATCTTGAGTCCTTCTATTTTGTTATGCTGCTTAAATCTAGGGCGGACATGTTCCTCTTTTACAGAGGACAGTCCTATGTTTGAAAGGCTGACTGTATTTGAAGGGCTTTATCCCAGAGTTGTTTTGATAGCTCCTTGGGCTTCATGCTGCTGTTTGTTTAGATAAGCTCTCCGACAAACTCTGGGGCCTTCCAGAAACAGGTGTATTTAATCTGAGATCACGTGGCACTGGAATTGCACACAGGTGGACTCCATTCAACTACTTCTGGGTGCAGCGAGCTGCACCAGAGCTTTATTTAGGCATGTCACAGCAAAGGGGTTGAATACTTATGCAACCAACAAGTGCCAGTTTGTTTTTGGTTCTTAACTTTGTTTCTTAACTTTTGTGCCATGATAAAAATATTTTGCAACTTCACACTGATGAGTATCTTGTGTGCATCAAGTGGTAACAATGCAAATTAAATCCATTTCAATTCCATGTTGTAACACAACAAAATGCAGAAAAGTCAAAGGGGGGTGAATACTTCTGCAAGGCACTGTGTGTGTGTGTGTGTGTGTGTGTATTACCACTAGCTTTGCCAGCTAACCTTCAGTATTTCAATGAGATATTTTATTATTTTATTGACTGGTTTCATTGCATTTTATCATAATTTTACTTTGTGAGCTGCTTAGAGATATTCTGAAATAAAAACATGATTAAGAACCTTTTTATTTCCAGTGCCATCCAGAGAAGAGCAGCCTGAACTGTAAAAAGGGAGGAAGTAAATTAGCAACAAACATTTGTAGGTAAGTGATGTATATGTTTCTAATGTACCGGTATATTAGTGATGTTTCCCAGGATACTGCTGATAGTATTTAATCAAGATTAACTAATATGGAGAAGTAATGTATTGTAAGCTTCCCTGATAATGTATTTTAATGGTGAGTGTGTGTATTATAAATTTTAATAATATATATAAATTTGAATAAGTAAGACTAAAAAACATGATATGAAGTAACTGAAATGAAATATGAAAATAAGAAAATCATATCCTAGATTTCATAGATCATAGAGTTGGAAGGAGCCTACAAGGGCATCGAGTCCAACCCCCTGCTCAATGCAGGAAACTAGAGGAGGGGTCTCCCATCCAAGTAATAACCAGGCCTGACCCTGCTTAGCTTTTCACACTCAGACAAGCTGAGCCAGCGTAAGCCACTAGATGGCTAGTTCGCTATCATGCCTTGTACTATACTGCTCAGTACATAAGACATGGAAGGAGGAAATGTTTAATTCACCTAGGGCAGTAAAAACAGACAAACAAAACTCAGGCCAGGCCAGTTTTGCCCCATTGAAATGAATGGTCTTAAGTGCTCCTTACTCTATAGCAGGGCTCTCCAACCTTGGGTCCCCAGATGTTTCTGGCCTACAGCTCCCAGCATACCCAGCCAGCATGGCTAATGGCAAGGGATTCTGGGAGCCGTAGTCCAGCAACATATGGGGACCCAAGGCTAGAGAGCCCTGCTCTATAGTAATATTTATATTTACAATAAATCAACGACAGCAACAACACATATAGAGCACGGGGATGGGAATCTCTTTTATCCTGAGGGCCAAATTCAATTTCAGAGAAACTCATTGGGGTCATATTCTAATGGTGGGTGGGGTCAAAAGCAAAAGGAGTGGGGCCAAAATACCAAAAAAAAATCAGCATATTGTAGCTTAAGCCTCTTACTGCCAGGAACTAAGCTTTAGGAGAGCCATTTCAATCCTTTAGAATGGGAAAAATGCGGGGATGGAGCCAGGGGTGTGGCTTCTGGGGAACCCAAGGGGCCAGACTGGGACCCCAGGAGGGCTGTATTTGGTCCCTGGGCTTGAGGTTCCCCACCCTGCTATAGCACTTTCAACTGCTGGAATCACTTAACATACATTATCTAGTCGTAATCCTTATAACAGTCGACTATTATTATCCTCCATATTGGAAGTTTGTGGTGGAGGCGAGATAATTACTGGGGGCTTTTTGATATGCAGCTCATTCTCTTAGCCACTATGTTCTCAAGCAGCCTACCTGTGCTTGGGATTGCAGCTTAAAATCCTGAAGCCATTACATCTCTGACATGTCAGAGGAACTATTGGGGGGGGGGGGGAGAGAGAGAGAGAGAGAGAGGTCAGAAATGACATGTTCTTCATTTATTAGTTCAGAACTTCAGGCCTCCAACTCAGCCCTCAATGATGTCATGTGGCTTACGCTGGCTCAGCTTGTCTGAGCGTGGAAAGCTAAGCAGGGTCAGGCCTGGTTATTACTTGGATGGGAGACCCTTCCTCTAGTTTCCTGCATTGAGCAGGGGGTTGGACTCGATAGCCTTGTAGGCTCCTTCCAACTCTATGATCTATGAAATCTATGATTCAAGTGCATGGAGTGCTTTTTGCACCATCACAATCCAGACAAAGGGCTTAACCAATCCTTTACATGCACAGATTGCCATAGGGCTCATTAGAGTCTTATTTCCTTCCCACCTCTGTCTTCTGTGCTTGGGTGCGCACGCTGAGCCATTATGCTTGCCTCCTATATCATTATTCAGCCCCCCATCTCACTCTGAGATCAAATAATTTGCAGTAAGCCAGAAGGGAGGGCTCCTTTGGGATATGCAGAGATCTCCTCAAGCTTGGAATGGCCAGCACACTGACAAAAAGTAGAAGGGGACAGAGGCTTCTATTGAGTCCTATAGCAGTTCCTCCACACATGAGCACCATTTCTACTCTAAGATGGTCCCCATTTTCTTGTTGTTTTTAAATCTTTGGCTATAATCACAAACGTTTGCATCAATTATTAATTTATTGGTATATATCACTTGCTCTTTCTTCAGAAAACTCAGAACGGCTTCTGTAGGGTTCACACATTGGTCTGTCCAACAGTTTCATAAACCAGTCCCTGGAACTGACCAGTAATACTATGGGCTTAGATGATTATTCACTAAGTTGCATCACACAAATAGAATATCATTCCATTCCTTTATTTCTCCATTAATAAATCAGGATTGGAAGAAAACAATACTAGACATCTGTAGCGGACGGGACCCCTCACTCCAAAGCCCACACCCTCAATGTGTACTTCGCTCTCACCAAGTGCCCCCTTGTATGGGTCACTTCAGACTTTAAGCTGTCTTTTAAAGTTGCATTAGCCGATTATGTGTCTTAGGTCTTATATGTAGCTGTTCACCCACGTTTGTTTGTCTTTATTAAGCAGTTTGTTTTATTTGATTACTTGAAGTAGGGTGCCCCTCCGTTAATTCACTTCTTACTTTCCTGTCACCAGTCAGACTCAGGAGAATTAGAACTTTGAATAAAAAGGTTGATTTATTGTTCTAACAAAGTCTCTAAACTGATATTCAACTCAGGAACAGATAACTTGGAATTTTCAACAGTTACATTCAAACTTGTTCTTTGCTTAGATTCAGGTTAAAGGCAGGCAGATGTTATACAGTGCTCTTTGTATCAATTTGGCTTGGTTACTTGAAAGTTACAGTATCAGACTAGGGAACTTAACTGTCCCTCACACTAGTCCAGAGTTTCTCCTTCTTCCTCAGACAGAAGGTCCTTCACTCCCTAAGTGGAGACTCCTGTGAAGGGTTCTATACTAACACCTCCACGTTGCTTTCTCACAACTTAGTACTAGATTTCTTGTCTGAACTCTTCTCTTCCGTACCACCTTTCCCTACCTACGCTATTAACCTCCCACTCCCTCTCTCACTCCAACCCACTCTCTTCCCCAACTGACAACCAACTCCCTTAACTGCCAACTCCCTGGGGTTCTATGCTCTCGGCCTCAGCCAATCAGAGCCTCTGGAATGTTCAGCTTGCCCCCCCCCCCGGGCTTCTGCCTGTCACTCCACCACAACATCTTCCTTTTTAAATGTGCCTGTTAGATGTAAACATTGCTTTGTGTTATGTACACACACACACACACACACACACACAGTGTGTGTGTGTCTTTGCCAAATAGCATGAAACTATTTTGTGTAAAGTGCCAACCATTTCTAAAGTCTTAGGCTCTCTGTGCTCCATAAATCATAATTCTTCTTCTGGAATTTGGCATATATTCTTCTTCTGGAATTTAGCATAGCACTGATTAAACTGATATTTCATAAATAAATTGATCTCAGGAAATGGCCCAGTTTCAAGAAGCAGAAATGTAGTATGTGTCGCATAGGTTCTTTTGTGCACTTCCTGAGATGATTAACTGTGGCACATTCCCAAAATGAATCCATGGCTTTCAAATACATGAGCGTAAAGGTATCTGTCCCAAACTGAATCCTATGGCCTGCTCCCATGTAGTTTTAAGCTGTTCAAAAGTCCATAGTGACCGCAGTTGCTGTCCATGGTGCTGCTCTGTGCACTGTGAAATGCATGGGTGGCTCTCTTGATCAAAATTCCTGCTAAGGCCAGCTTCTTATTATGAATTTTCTAGAAAGAACAAAGGCTCAGAACCTTTGGAAATTTCACAACAAGATTTGGTGCCATAGAGACAATCAAATAACAAGTAAAGAAGCCCATGCGTTGTTTCCACAGCCACCAAACCAAAACTATGGCCCAATTTGTACATTAACTAGCCTGGCACAAAGAGCAGTGCCAGCCCCTCATTGAACCATGCACATCATGTCAAATGTGGGGTGGCTGCCCCTTCATAAAGACCCATGTATGTTCCACATCCTGATTCATGTGAACTCCCCAATCTTTTTTGGAAGGTAAAGATCACTCTAATCAGACCATCTTGCTGGTGGGCCTCTATTTGGAGTGTAGGCCTCAGTGCTTTTTTTCTGGAGAAAAGGGTACCGGAACTCTTGGATTACATTTCCTCGGGAGTAGATGGCGATTAAATTGTAATGCAATTAATAGAAGAAAAGGTGCTGGAACTCAGTTCCGGTGAGTTCCACCAGAAAAAAAGCCCTGGTAGGCCTCATACATGCCTCAGTGTGTGGGAGGTGCATGATGCTCCAGTGTGGAAAATGGATACCCGGTTGCTGAGTGAGTGTAAAGACAGGGCCTATGTCACAAACTGCCTTTTCCACCCATGTGATCTTCTACAGGTCCCTGATATTAATAAGAGTCAGTCAGTATTAGGGATGCATGGATTCTGTTAAATTCATTCCTTCTATGTTTCACAGATTGTCAGGAGTCTTTCATTCTCTCATCCACTCATTGACGGAATCAGATTTTTTAAACCAGAATTTCATTCAACTTGTGCTAATTCATGTTAGCGCAAATGCACTAATGCATATTAGTTAATGTGAATTAGTGCTAATCCACATTAGCATTAATGTGAATTAGTGCTACACCCCACCCAAAAGTGAAAGAAGAAGAAAAACAGTCCCCAAGTCCATAGAATCTGCTTGACTTGGATAAAGCTGGTCTGTTGCAGAATCCACAGGTCAGATTCATAGAAACCAAACTCATTTCTCCAACATTCCTAGGCAGTATTGCTTATTTCCGTTCTGGCTTTCCTTTAATGTATTATAAGCTTTAGCACAGCAATGGGCAAATATTTATAAATGGTTTCTTGCAACCCAACAAGGCTTAGGGATGCAGTCATATAATGGAAATAATGTCCGACACAGAAAATTAATGGATACAGTAGCTACTTCCTATTATCAATTTGCACGATCATGGTGGCACATTATTTAGCCATAGGAGTGCAAGGGGTTATTCTTCAATGGACATAAAATGGTGCACAAAAGCTGATCCCCAAATTAGTTCTATGCTGGTGTGGACCCCATTTCCCTTTCATGAGCCAACAATGAATTCTAGCTCCAGGATCAGGATGGGTGAAAAATTTGTTTGGTTTACTATGAGATTACCCAATTAGACCTTCCAGAACTGAACATGGAGCTGAACACAACTTGCAGCCAGAAATCCATGCATTTCTGAGTTTCTGATGTCTTTAGCAAAACGAAAACAATTGTTCAAAAATATGCACATTTGAAAAATGTGCATGGAAAAATGCTTTTTTAAAAACAACAACAACACCAAATCAATGGATAAATGCATCAAACATGTGTACCTTTGAAAAAAATGTGCACAAAACATGCATATTTTGAAAAATGCTAAGAAAAGATATGGACACATTTTTGTGCCAAAAAAAAAAAGCCCCCACTGTGAAACTGGGACAGAACATGCCTAGCAATGGAAGAATGAGAATCTGAATGAGATTGAGCTTGACAGATTCCCTTATCGCTACTCAAGGAAGAATATTATCACCAGACAATCACCAGTGGAAATTGTGATCACTGGATGAACAGGACCATAGGAAGCTGCCTTACACCAACTCAATATACAGGCCTGTGGCTCACGCTGGCTCAGCTTGTCTGAGCATGGAAAGCTAAGCAGGGTCAGGCCTGGTTATTACTTGTATGGGAGACCCCTCCTCTAGTTTCCTGCATTGAGCAGGGGGGTTGGACTCGATGGCCTTGTAGACTCCTTCCAACTCTATGATCTATGAAATCATTGGTCCACCAATTGCAGTATTTCCTACAGTGACTGGTGGTGGCTGTCCAGGTTTTCAAGCAGGAGACTTTCACAGCCCTGCCAAGAGATGCTGGAGATTGTATTCTTCTGGATACAAGAATGTTCTCTACCACTGAGTAGATCACTCATGGATCCAAGACTCTGACTTCAGCCAATGCAGGCATACCATGAGCATATTATGTGTGAATTCACCTTCAGTAACATGTTATGAACGCAGAACCTACACTCATCTTCTCCCCCTCCCCTCCCCCACACACTTAACACACACTTTATGGAAAACTAGATTTACACTATACTATTGCTGCTGCCAACAGGATAATATAAACAATTAATTTCTTCCTGCATTAATCCCTGAAGAATTACAACAGCAATTACTTTGAATAGAATTAATTAAATGAGCTCCTGTTTAATTAGGTCTGTGTATCACAGCATTCATAGGAGAGCCATCATCTAAGAAGTACTCTCTCTTCGGGGCTTGTCGGGGCTTCCCAAAAATGTTTACTTCCTCTCTCATTAATTATCACATCCAAATCGATTAACCAAGTAATTGGTTAGCTGGTGGTTGCTACAACATCAGACTCAAGATGGTTTCTTTGTTTTGTTTTGTTTTTAAATTCACCTTTGGGGAGGCACTGAACTGGCAACTCTATTGAGCCTTTGATAACTACAAGAAGGAACAGGATGTTTCAAAGACAATCAATAATTTCCAAACACCAGACTACTAAATCTGACCCTTGGCTGAAATAGATGGGCAGTCTAATTAGAATCTGTGCTTACCTGAGATAGATGGGTAATCTAACCCATAATATATAGCAGCCTTGATCTTTACCCAGAGAATATTGGTTTATTGGGAGGATTTGAAATGTAATACATACATACATACATACATACATTCTTACATATATTTACCCCAAACCTGGTGTTGCTAAGGCTGGCTGAAACAGCCCCCTTCCATTCTTTTTCTTGTCACATGCTCCTGGCAAGCTGAATGGTGCCACTAATGGCCACTGACTTACCATTGACTTACCCATGAGGAAACCCCAGGGTGGTGGTTGTTCTTTTTCTTTTCATATTGGGCTAGGATTCTTTTTTCCCTCTGTGGGGGTGAATACTCTTGTCTGTAGTTGGCGGGGGGAGCAGGAAAAAGCAGCTACTATCAGGGAAAAAGCGTGAACACACAAACAAGTGTGCAGTGACTTCCTGACTAGGAAAAGCTGAAGCTTATTTTGAGGCCATGTTGAGTTGGCTGCAACTCTTAACATGCCAGAAGCATGGGGAAGACTCAGGATGAAAGGAGGCTCTCAAGCCAAGTGTGCCTGTAGTGGCTGCCATAACTGGAGTCCACTGCTTAAGCTGGGAACTAATATTTCACAGTAAGGCAACACATTAGGGCTAAATTAGATACATATGTGCATCCCTCCCACTCAATGTTTGTTTGTTTGCTGTAATTAGGTGTGTGTAAATTAGCAAAACTCAAGTTCACCAAAGTTCTCCAAATTCCATCTCGAGGCTCATTCCAGCTCCATATCGGATTGAGATTTTTTTTTCTTTTCACATGAAAATCGATCTGCATTTCCATGCATATTTTTCCAAATGTATGTATCAATTGTGCGCATTTTTAAATGTATGCATTCTTCTCCCATTGATTAAAGTGTATTTGTGTGCAGTTTTCAAAAGCACACATTTTTCATGTGATTTTTCAAATGTACGTATGTCATTGAATGCATTTGTTTGGGTCCACAAATCATGTTGCAAGCTCAGAAATGTATAGACTAGACTTCGACCACAGATTGTGTCTGAGTTCGTGTTTGGTGTGGAAGGTAAATATGGGTAAATCTTGATCAAAAACAAGTGGAAACAGATTTCTCATATATCCCTAGTTGTAATGAAAATTGTCTTTGGAAGACTGTAATTCGGAACAAATGGGCTGCTTGACACATTTTCTTCCTGCCATATGACCACTTTCAAATGCTTTTCTCTCTGTGAAAGAGGCAATTTTGAGCAGGCAAACAGCAGGCAAGGAAAAGGGTTAAGCATCCCCTCCTTCCACCAAATTTACCGATATCTGAAGCAATGTAAAATAAGAAAAGAACAAAATAAAATACTGTTGGTGCAAGGAGACATGCAATTGCATGTCACATCTACTTTGGCCTTGTGCTATACACCTGCCTTGTATCCTTCTTTTAGATCCCCCCCCCTTTCCCCCCAGAGCTGTAGCATTACTAAATGTTTCCTGCCTTAGCCCTACATCCAGCTCCCTGTGCTCTGTCCATGGTTCCGATGACTTTATTGCCAGTCCCAGCATAAAGCAGTTTTCTCCCGCTTCTGCCTGTCAATATCTGCATACATTCACCTACTACTGGGACTGAAGGTACTCTGTCCACTAGGACATGGCTTCTCTCACTCTGTTTGGGCCTCAAATGTGACACAAGGGAAAACTTTATTTTCCATGTGTTGCTCGGCCCCCGAAAAGCATTTGTGTAACTTGATACCTGACCAATCTGGATTGACACCTTGCTCACAGTTAGGCTGCTTAAATCCTATCAAAACTGGCTCCCACATGCATGAGCATCACACAGTGTCATAGTGCTCACAGTTGCATCACTTGTTGCCTGAGGATGAACATGTGAATTGCCTTCCATTGAAAAGTCCTGCATTTGAAGTGATAAAAGCCATGCCTGGAGCATTTGAGCGGTGATGGCTGTTTAGCTCATCCAAATCAGGTATGCTGCCCTCAGAAATCCCTCAGCATCCCAAATCCTTAAGGCATTTACACACAATTTAATCAGGGCTGTCTCTTGCCATCAAACTTCATTCCAAACAAGGGTTTTGGATCACAGCCTGATCCAAGTGTTTGAGTTTATGAACGTGATAAAATAGTTTGTGAAAGCAATAATATGAGCAGGGAGCACTGTTTAAAATATGTTCTCTGCATTGTCTTCCTTGGGCATCATTACTAAGCAATGCATCCTTTTAAGCAATATTAAGCTGTGGAATTCTGTCTTTTCCTAAGAGTAGGGGAATGGAAATAGATCCGTAGCTTACTACTATTGCCATATGCATGAATTGGCTTACTTAGTATCAGCATGTTTGTCACCAGCAAGAGCTGCACTGTAAATGACCACCTAATTTATTTATTTATTTATTTATTTATTATATTTATACCCCGCCTTTTTTTCCTTCAAGGAACCCAAGGTGGCTTACATAATCCTCCTCCTCCTCCTCCTCCTCCTCTCCATTTTATCCTCACAACAACCCTGTGAGGTAGGTTAGGCTGGGAGTCAGTGACTGGCCCAAAGTCACCCAGTGAGTTTCATGGCTGAGCGGGGACTAGAACCCAGATCTCCCGAGTCCCAGTCCAACACTCTCCGGCACTGAATTTTGTTCTGACTTCACTGTTTACAACTCTCCCCCCCACACACACACCCCATATGTATTGTATAAAAAAACTGAACCTCTCCATAATACTCCATGCAACTGATAGAGTCGACTATACTCCATGAAAGCTTATGTCAGAATACATTTGTTAGTCTTTAAGGTGTCACAAGACTCTTTGTTGATTTTGCTGCAATAGACTAATATGGCTCCAGAAATGGTATGCGTGGATGTTTCCTTTGCTGTTGAATCCCAGACTGACAAATTTCAATACTTTTAAAAATCAGTTTCCCTCCCAGCTTGTGTTATGGTAGTAAAGGAAATGTATCAGTCTTACTCTCCTGACTGAGAAAAGGCTCTCTGCCAATACAACGGAGAGATTGGCATGCACTCAACTTGTTCACGTTGAAGCTACATTTTATTTTGCTTTGCTAGAACAAGTCAGCTTATTATGTGCTTATATATGTATCATAAATATGATGGGGGTGGGGGTGGGACTAAGAGTGGTTAACTCCCAACCATAGTTCAGCTATATTTAACCCCTTCCTCACCTCTCATGGTTAGCTACTTTTCCCTCCCCCTCTGCCATTCTCTTGTCTGCTTCACTGCCAACAATTTGTTTGTAAGCACCTTGGAGAATATGCCAGTCCTTTTTCTTATATTCCAAAGTGCCACATAATAATGGCACTCCAATTCAAAAGCAACAACATTCACACATCACATTATTACGTCATATCTGTGAGTTGGTTAAAAACAGGAACAGAAGGATTTATTGCCATTATCTAAGCATATGTAATTTCTACCAATAGTGTGTGTGTGTGTGTGTGTGTGTGCGTGCGTGCGCGCGCGGGCGTGCGCGGGCGTGTATGCACACACAGAGACCTCAGATACAGAAAATGGTTTTTAAGTGCAGAAAAAGAAATATTCTGTTTCTTCTTTATCAACAGAACTTCTAATAGCTAGTTGCCCTGTGACAGAATATTTGGCCAGACAACTAGGCTGCAAAAACCATTCACCACCTGTTGGGTATGCAGTCTCACTTCAGAACTGCCTCCTTACTACAAATATTTTAATTTTATTATTCATTGATTGGTATTTCTATCCTGCCTTTCAATTAAAAAAAATGCAAGATGGCTTCCAATACTAAATCAATGTTAAGAACAAAGACATAACTGAAGAAAATACCCTCAATAAAACAACAATAATAAAAAAAATTTAAAGAACAGGGGGATATAATTCATTAAGCTTAGGGGAGGGGGATGGCACGTAAAACTGAGTAATGTGGGTGCCAGGAAACTATCTCTTGGGAGGATGCTGTAATATGAAAACATTTATACTGAAGGACTCTACATGATTTTTTATAAATACATAAATGAATAAAATAACTGAGACACCAGCACAGAAAGCCCCAGTACCATCACCATCTACCTAGCCTTTGATGAAGGGCCTTCCCAACTGCTTCTGAGATAGCTCCACCAACAATGCTTTGTAGTTTGTAATAATCTAAGCTGGATGTTTCCAGGTTGTGGATAACTGTATCCAGGCTATCTCTACCCAAGGGAAGCCACACTGGTGAAAGTTGTTTGCCTAGCTAAGCCGATGGAAGGTGTTTGCCCAGCACGTCAAGTTCTACAATTACCCACAGGCTGTGTACTTGATCCTGAAGGGCAGGGGTGGGCAACTTGTGGCCCTCCAGTTGTTTTGGCCTACAATTCCCATCCACCCTAGCCAGCATAGCCCACCCCTTTCCCACTGGTTTAATGTAGATATAAAACAGCATGACGGATAAAGTGGGGCCCTGCAGAACTCCACAGTATGAATGTGACAACACAAAGTAAAAGCCTTGCTGCACTATCTTCTGGAATTGATCCATCATCTAGGATCGTAACCACCCATGTGCAGTGCCCCCAATACCCACAAACGAGTGATGTTCGAGATCACCAGGATTCTCTGAACATCGTCTCACTACTCGTCTCGTGCCCGATTCCCATTTGCATTCGTGATCGCTGTTTGCTCTGTGCAAATGCACAAACCGAGCAGCAATCGAACAGGAGGTTTGTGCAACTTTCCCCAAATTAGTGCACATTTCCTCCATAGACTAAAGAGGGGCTGATTTAGTCTATGGAGGAAATTTGCACAAATTAGGAAATGTGTGCAAATTGAACTGGGCATCAGGAATGGGACAAACATGAGCACATGTTCAAAACCTTACAAATATTTTTGGCAGATGCATGCTTGCACGTGCATTCAGAGCTTCAAACAGGGCATGCTAGCATGTTTTGCATGCAAAAACGAAATTTTTATACATCCCTACTCTGGCAGATGGTCCAAAGGATCCCATCGCCAATGATATCTAAAGCTGCTGAGAAGTCCAAAAGAACCAAAAGGGTTGCAGTAGCCTTATCCTTCTCATTTCATCGGTGACCAAGGCTGTTATCATAACAAACCCATGTTGGAAGGCATACTGAAATGAGGTCAGATAATCAGTGTCATCCATGGGCACCTGGAGTTGGCCACCACCAATGTGAGCACCTTGCCCCCAAAAGGGAGATGTGCAGCTGCCAAGAAGGATTTATTTATGAGTGTCTGATTGACTATGTCCTTCAAGGCAACCAGGCCTTCCCTTCTCTTAAAGAGGCATTAATCACCTCCTGGACCTACCCAGTCATTCTCCCACAACAAGATGCCATAGCCTAAACAGGTGATAGGCTACACTTCTCCAAGCTTGTCCCTATCCTCAGTCAGGCCCCAACAACTGAAAATCATCCAAGCAATGTGGATTACTAGATGGTCCCCTGGACCCATTCTGTATCTGCATTGCTTTTAAAGTGGCCTCCAAGTTGAAGCAGATTGGAATGATTCCATCTTTTTCATGGTAGGCCTCCAAAGGTTCCTTAAGATCACCCTTGAGGGTCTACATGGAACTCATCTTCACCCATGTGGAGCAGCACTGTATATACACAATGGAGTTTGGAAAGAATTCCCTTTTTGCCACCATCACAACAGAGTAGCTCTAGAATTACATATTTCCAGTTTGTGTTTAGTAAGACTTGGCTTGAGTCCCCCCCCCCTCCATTTGTATTCAAGCCATCATCCCAACTCCTTCAGTGCCCCCTATCTCCCTGATGTAGGGATGTATTAGAGTTCCATGGGGGGGGACTTAATGGGCTTTTTCTAGTTTGGCCCTGCAGATTATGTTCTGTTTCCTCCTGCTGGCATCAACTGGATCTGATGTGAGTTGGACCAATATGTGGATTCTGTTTGGGTTTTTTTTTTTTTTTAAATGATAGCAGTTTGCACATTGTGTGTGTGTGTGTGTGTGTGTAGGGAGGGAGGGATCTTGAAATTTGCACAAATGGTGCTATTAAAAAAATGGTGATCTTGTGCAAGTGTGCACGATAATTGCAAGTCTGCCTGTCCAATACCTAGCCCTGCAGAGACATATTCCCCTCTTGTAAATATCCTTGTCAGTTTCATCCTCTCCACCAACTGCTTCCTTTAGCTCAGCAGAGCCATTAGCCAAACATGCCAAAGAACATGTCAGTTTCTTCCTCCACTTCAGCACTTCCTGAGCAAAGGGCACAAATGGTGCAAATGGCAGAACCGGGGTGGGGGGGGGATGTGCAAAACTTTTCCAGAATTGGAAAAAAAATCCACTACAGTCCAACACTGCTTACTGAATTGGAAATGCTGCAGAATCCCATCAGGCTTAAGCAGAATGGAATTCCCAACATCGCACATCCCTGGTGTACAAAGAAGCTATCCAGCATGAGCCAACATTTAGGAATGATGGTGTCTACATGACAACCCATATCATCTCTGCATTCCACATATCTACCAAGGCTTCAGTGTGAGTGTCAAATAGGTTCCATGTGAGCATATTTGCTCCTTTGACAGATTTCAGTGTGGAGGTTTAAAACTGCTCTGATCCTCTATGGCAGGAACAGGCAACGTGTGGTCCTCCAGATGTTGTTGGATGCAACTCTGTCATCCCTGACCATTGGGCAAGCTGCCTGGCAGTGATGGGGGTTGGAATCCAGCAACATCTGGAGGGTCAACAGTTGCTGACCCTAGGGGTGGGTGATCTGCTGGGGCCCAACATGCCTCCGGCTTGGCAGACACCGCTGCTGCACCTGCCGAGCCAGGCCAAAAGCTGGCATGCCAGTCTTTTGGGTTCCCATCAGGCTGCTGTTTACATAGAAAATGCCTTAAGATACGTCAAAAGCAGCCACAACTTGTGCAAATTATGGCCACTTTAGGTGTATTATAAGGCACTATCTACATAAACAGCGGCCTGACAGGAACCTGGAAGTCGCTTCCCCGCTCAACTCAGGAGAACACAATTCGAGCCAGGAAAAAGGTAAGCAGGACAGAGTTCAGGGGGTCTAGCCCAGTTAGTCTGTCAGATTTCCACCCCCCGAATGAAATCCTCACACATCCCTAGCTGACTCCTGCTCTATTATCTCTTTTATACACCTTGCTCCCTTGCCTGCTATATATTCCAGGTATGGCCCACGTTAGGTGGGGAGATCAGTCTAGGAGAGCCCATGACTGCATTATCTCCCATTTCATTTCATGCTCATTTATTACATTTCTATACTACTACCCAATAGCCAAAGCTCTCTGTGTGGTTTACACAGATTAAAAACCTTTAAAAAAATACAATATTGTACATAATGTAAAAACAGTTTACATACAAACATATAGACATACACACACATCCAAACAATTTTAACAATGATTTCTTCAGCACTTGTAAATGCATGATCTGTATGTTCCACCTGGTGGCACTCGTGTTAGTCACTATGTCTGCAATGCTACATAGGCCAATCTAGAAGCAAGCTCCATTGAATACAGTGGGATTTTGTACTACGTAAACATTCATAGGATTATGGTCCACCCATGTGAACCCACATGCAATTATAGTTTGAATCACATCATGCAAAAGAAGAAGAAGAAAATGTATATTCATGTGAATAGACTCATCACCCCTGAATTGATAGTGCTTTCCATAACTGCTCTTTTAATTAGAAGTTCTTAACAATTCCTTTCACATTTCACACCTCAGAGAAAAGAAACCCCTTCATGCTTCTGAAGGGTTAACATCATTATCTATAAAAAGTTATCCCAAGGTACAGGACTTACATATATTTTACTTTCTTAACAGGTGAGAAATGGTGAGAAGTCAGAGTTACTTAATGGAAGCAAATCCCAGCCGTTTCTTGCCATTGATTGTCCTTTCTTCACCAAGACTATTAAGACAATCATTTTGGAAAGTGCTATCTGCGGTTGCTAATTGATGAGATCTGAAGTGTGCAAAGGAGGATAATTTAAATGCAAAGGTTTGGGTCTTTGTATCAAACATAATGAGACACATAAATCATTCTATACCTTTCAGATGGGAAGCACTGATTTTCCTCATTAGCCCTTTCAAGTATTTCTCATGTAATTAATGCCTAAGAAGAAATGGAGTGGGGGGGGGATCCTCACATGGTGTGATGATTCTCTCTAAGACAGAACTAAATGAGACTCTGAACAAATTGATGGTGACTGGCACTCACACTATGCTTACCACCAACCAGCGCAAATCATTCAGGAATTGTGGAATGGAACTTGAGAGCTGCTGTTGTTCAAAATCTCTTCAGGGATCTGGTGAGGATAAAAAGATATCCCATTGTGTGGGTGACTTGGGGGTAAGTCAGGTTTTGAGCCAAGCCTAAATTACTTGACCTATTGAAATCAGTGGAACTTAAGTTAGTCACAACTAACTTAAGTCTCATTCATTTCAGTTGACCTACTCTAAGTATGACTAAGGTTGGCTCCAACCACAAAGCTTGTGTGTGTGTATGCACATTTTCAGCAGTGCTGAGAAGAAAGGGAAAAAACCCCCACAAGAGGTAGTGATGGCCACCAATTTGTATGCATTTAAAAGGGGATTGGACAAATTCATGGAGGATAAGGCTATCAATGGCTACTAGTCCTGGTGGCTATGCTAGAGGCAATATGCCTGTGTATATCAGTTGCTGGGGAACATGGGTGGGAGGGTGCTGTTATACATCATGTCTTGCTTGTGGGTTTCCTGTGAGCAGCTGGTTGGCCACTGTGTGAACAGAATGCTGGACTAGATGGACCCTTCATCTGATCCAGCATGGCTCGTCTTTTTATGTTCTTGGTCTGTCCTTGTTCTCCAGCATTTGAGCCCTTTTGTAAGTTGTATCTAGGGTGTGTGGATACAATATTTAGATATGCACACATAGAAACATAAATCTTGGTGAGATCCACATTCTTTTGGGATCCACATTTACCATCTAAGGTTTTGTTTCTGTTGGTGTTATCCAACAAATGTTTTCTGTCCATGGGCTTTTTTA
Source organism: Shinisaurus crocodilurus (assembly GCA_021292165.1). NCBI lineage: Eukaryota > Metazoa > Chordata > Lepidosauria > Squamata > Shinisauridae > Shinisaurus > Shinisaurus crocodilurus. Next base: position 106,300,913 of record CM037877.1, read on the forward strand.
AAGCTCAGCATTAATAGGCTATTTTCAACTTGCATGCACTTAATTTTATATATTCAAAGACACAAGGGATTCTATTGTTCTCTATGTCAGTGAAATGGGAATCCTATGCACATGTGGAGTATTTAATATTTTTATTTGATGACTAATGTAAAGCTTAAATGGAAGCCAATAAATTAAGCTATGCTCAAAGTATAAAAACAACAACAACCCTTAAGGTGCTAGAGCACATGAGAGAGCACATGATTTGCATCTACAAGGCCCCTGGCTCAGTCCCCTGTGTCCCCATCTAAAGGACATTTAGTAGTAACAGTCATGATGGGAAAGACCACTGCTAAGATCTGATAGAGCTGCATATTTTTATACCTTACCTCCATATGATCATATGCAGCATTTCAATTTTCACATATTAATTTTTATTATTTATTCATTTAAAATATTTATTGGCTGCCTTTCAGGGCAGAAGCCCTCCCAAGGCAGTGTACAACAATAAAACTCATAAAACTGATACAATATTAAGAGCAATAAAAACACAATAAGACACAATAAAAACAGCAACAGTAGCAATCATATCAGGAGAAGGCCAGAGTATAATATGTTTTCAAGTCCTTCTTAATAGGCTGCAATGATGAAGCATGATGGTGGCTCCTGATGGCAACTTATTCCAGAAGTGTGGGGCTACTGCGCAGAAGGCCCTCTCATGTGTGGTTGCCCACCTAATTGCTTTCACAGGAGGGCAAATGAGAAGGGCCTCTCTTGCTGATCTTAAAATGCAGGTAGCCTGATATGGGTGAAGGCGGTCCTTCAAGTAATTTGGCAAAGAGACTTAAAATTGAGGCCATTTCATGTAAGGCTGAGCCAAAACAATTCTTTTTTATCCATTCATTGGGTGGGTGTGGGTGAAATGAAACACCCTCTTCAAAGGATCATGGGGGGGGGATGTCTCCCCAAAATATTTTTTGTGTATGGAGGGGAGGTTGTCACTTACCCAAGTCAACCTTATGAAGTGGCCAAGGTTTTTCTGTTTTTTCCCATGGCTTGTTAAACTTTTTTTTTAAAATGCTCTGCTGCAGCACTCACAATGGTGCAAGGCACTCTGCATAGCTTCCCACCAGCCACCCTACCTGGAATACCTTTGTAATGGTGACAGCACATTGAACCATGTTGCTCCCAAGGCTTTCAAGGATGTACAGCAAGAAGGGAGCTGCAGGGAGCGCCTTGTTGTGCTTTAAAAAAAAAATATGTGAGCTTAAAAAATGAGGGGAGAAATGGAAAAACCTTGGCTGTATTATAACATAAGCAGACCCTCACCACACACTCACAAAAAAGTCAGTGAAATTCAGGGGTGTTGAAGAGTCCTTGGTTTCGAGTCACGAGTCGAGTCACGAGTCTTTGGACCCGAGTCTCGAGTCCAAGTCCAAGTCCTTGGTCCAAAATGGTGACTCACGAGTCACGAGTCACTCCCAAAGCTGACTCCACAAGTCCCTATTAAAATCAATGGGGGGTTTCCCCAACAAAATAAGGCTATTTCAGATGTGTGGCTTAAATTAATTCTAGGCGCAAGTGTGCCTTTTTATTTCAAAACTCTGCAACTGATTTTGGCAAGAACAGACCAGGCAGACAAACCCAAAATAACCAGACAGGCAGAGGAGGCAGGGAACCCCAAAAAAGGCAGGCAGAGGCCTTTGTCTTGGACAATTCAAACTGTGGAACTGGTTAAGAAGAGACCAGGCAGGCAGAGGAGGCTGGGAACCCCAAACAGGCAGGCAGAGGCAGCCAAACCCAAAATGTCTGAAAGGTTGCATTTTAGGAAAATGATTTTAAAAAATAAACTTGCTGTACTTCCTAAAACCTATCCACGTTTCATTTGAAGAACACAATTTTGGAACACAAGTCCTTGGTCTCAAGTCCCGAGTCGAGTCTCGAGTCCCATTAAAAATATTGGGACTCGAGTCTGACTCGAGTCAGAGGGGAGACTCAGTCCGACTCACGAATCGAGTCCTGGAGTCCGAGTCCCCATCCCTGGTTGATCTTCCCTCCTTCAAGAAATCAGTAGAAAATCTGCCCCCATCTTCACCATGGGAGTCGTTTTTTGTGGGAACAGGGGCAGGGATGGGTTTTGGCCCAGCCTTAACTTTAATGGTGGCCACTGGACAATGGCCTTGCCCTGGATTTAATTTGCAATAAAGATGATGACACTGAAATGTTGATTCCAGTACATGTACTTCCTATAGAATTTACAGAAGATTGCCTAGCACAATTTTAGACAACACATGAATCATCAATCACCATAGAGAAAGGAGAAAAAAAATGAATGGGTCTCACCCCTCCAGAGGGATGGCTTATTATGCAGCCTCTATGTAAAGAGGCTGTATACCTCTGAATACCAGATGCTGAGGACAACAGGGGAAGGACATCCCCTTCATGCCCACCTTCTAAGAGTCCTGAGGCATCTGGATGTTAGGAAAAGGATGTGGAAATAGATGGATTTCAGTCTGATCCAGTCAGGCAAATCGTGTGTTCATGTTTAACTTATATTTTAGACATGCATGTGTGTGTGTGAAAACTGATGACAGATTTCCCACTCAATGTTTGTCAGAATGTAAAATTTCATGCACACTTATGACCAGGGGTTTTATTAACACAGTCCAACTGACATGACAGAAAGCCAAGGAAACTGTCTGGAAAGTAAATGAATTGCTTATTTTATTGCTACTATATTTACGCATTTGACATGAAGATGGGGAAAGACTTTACTACAAATGTGTTTAATTCTGATTAATGTTTGGGCTCTGACTATATGACCATTCATCACACTGAATATGTTTGATGTTTTACTAGTGAAATACAACAAAATTTGTATCAAAATTACAGTACAATTCTCTAGACTGAAACTGTCTGTATTCCCATTATAAATATCCATCTTCAAAGGATGTTACTCAACCAAGAATCAGCCTTCAGGGAGACAAATTAAACTACCTAATGGCTGTGTGTGTATCCTAATTTCATACTACTTTAAGACATAAAATTGTTGTAAGTGGTATTTAAAAGGCTAGTTCTGAAACTAAGATGCTCCTTCAAAATTTTGACATCAAATATACTCCAGATATTTGCTGTTTGTTTGTTTGTTTGTTTATTTATTTATTATATTATATTATACCCCACTTTTTTTCCTGCAAGGAACCCAAGGCGGCTTACATAATCCAAGGGTGGCCGGGTGACTGGCCAGATGGGCGATTGATAAATATAATAAATAAATAAAATAAATTACATAATCCTCCTCCTCCTCTCCATTTTATCCTCACAACAACCCTGTGAGGTAGGTTAGGCTGAGAGTCGATAACTGGCCCAATGTCACCCAGTGAGCTTCATGGCTGAGCGGGGACTACACCATACTGTCAATATTTATGTCAATATTTGACAGTATTTTAGTAGCTGACATGTAATGGTATTTGCAACCAGGCCAGGAGATAAGACTAGTGAAGTGATGAGTCATCCAGAGGGACTTGACCCTCCTCCAGCTCAGCGGACCTTGCCGCTGTGCTTGCTGGAGCCAAGCTCAAAGTGAGCGAGCATGCACTGCACCACTCGCCAGACTTCCGGGTTCCTGGCGGGCTGCTGTTTATATAGGAAATGCGGTAATATATGCCAAAAATGGCCAGAATTTGTGCAAATTATGCAAATTGTGGATGTTTTGGTGTATATTAAGGCATTTCCTATGTAAACAGCGGCCTGCTGGGAACCGGGAAGTCACTTCCCTGGCTCAATTTGGGAGAACACGAGTCGGTGCTGGGGGAAGCAGCAACCAAGATGGCATTCAAAGGGTTAAACTGGGCAAATCCACCAGATTCCACCCCCCCCCCGGATGGATTCCTCACACATCCCTAGATGAGACACATGGCATTGGGTTCACTAGGGCTACAGGTAGACGTGTAAATAAGGCTGGGCGCGCCGCCCGAGCCTTATTTCCCTGCCCCCCCTCCCCGCCTCGTTTTTTCGAGCGGCGCTGTGCGCTGCTCGAATGATCCCCCTTACCTTTTCCGGTGCTTTCAGGCCCGGAAATGGACCCTGCGCAGGCGCAGAACGGACCATAGGGGTCCAGCACGCCTGTGTAGGGTTCCGTCGCGTCATTTCCGGTACCGGAAGTGACGCAACGGACCGGACCGAGCGGCGCGGGCGGCTCTCTGCGGAGTGCGCGAGCCACCCCGAAAACAAGGTATGGCCTCGCCGGGGCGTGAGCGGGGCCAAATTCGGCCTCATTCTGCCCCGGCGAGGCTCGATTGCTCAACTCTAGCTACAGGTTTTTTTAACCAGAGACAGATTTCTTATAGCATTAGAGAAATACCCCACACAACCAAAAATGTTAGTTCTTAGAAATAGTAAAGTTTTACGTATAGTTTTTTTTTTACAGCTATATTTCTATAATATTTTGAGTTTAAAACATACTTCTTCTGACATTTCTGGTCCTGTACCCCAGAATACATAGGCAAATGGTCTGTGGTAGTAAAATGTCCCCCCAAACACATTTGTGTATATATGTGTCAGATAAAGGTAAAACCCAACAGGGACCTTTAAACATTGGTCATAGAGCATTTATGGCTAAGAGGAGGCCTCTTCCTATTCCTAACATGAAAGGAATACTTGTTGCCTACTGTTGTCCAAATGAGGCACATTGGGGGGACCTATTCATAACACTTTGCAGTATTCTGGAAAGAAAACTCTGAGATATGCAGACTTTGCTTAATTTTATCCCCTCCTTTTCCTTTAGGCCAGATGCACATTTGCAAGTTTGATTAGAATCTCAAAATTCACCTGCACTCTCCCTCCGATAGCCAAAGTCCCCCTGCTTCATGACCTGAAAATCAACCTGCAAAAGGAGGACATATTTACTCAGCCCCAGCTATTAAATTGAGAGGTGTTTGGATGGAAAACCACTGGGAGCATCATGTCATCTGTGCTACTCTGAGCTTTCTAAAGAAAGAGTGGAATTTAGGAATAAAAAAAGTGTCAGTTTTCGAATTTAGATGAATCCTTGTTTCTGATCCAATCTAATAACACTACATCAAATCATCTGCCAATGCATGGTCCTAGATTGCTGTTAAGCCAGGGAAGATGTTCATCTGTGGATATATACAGACTAGAATAAAAATGTATTTTCACAGTGTCACTGTAATTCCTAATGTCAACTAATTAAATACAAAAATGCTCTTCCTAAACAATTGTTTACACCAATGAAAATTGGGCTGCATCCCAAACAAGACTTCATTTAAAAAGATATTTTGCCTCTGATTGTTTGGGGGGAAATTACTGCAGAATCTGTTATTCAATGCATAATAAATGCTTTTTTAAAAAGATGTCCTTTAGCTATGATTTCCCTCTATCAAATAGCTGTATATTAAATGGATTTTGTTGGCATAAAGTGCATACCAATGATCTCAAAATAGAGTAAATGATTTCAAAAGCAATCGGTGCCAGCCAAAAACTTTTCTACGCAATGATGCAGTTAATTGAAAAAAGAAAGAAAAGAAAGAAAAGAAAGAAAGATGGCAGCTCCCAACAGACTCAGCAACCGTTTCTCAAAGTGGTGTGATTTTCCATGGTAAAAGAAGTCAGAAGGGAGATTTAGGGTGGGCATTACTCTATAATACTTGCTATTGTTAAAACAGTTAAGTGGACTTATGTACCAGAGATGGTTGCAAGAGGCACAAATGCTTCTGTGCTTAAAAAATGTGAACGAATATCGAGACCTGAACTGATAACATTGCTGTTGTTATCATGAGATATGAAAAACTCATAGCTTTTAACATCTGAACAGCCCTGAACAGCCTGATCTTGTCTGATCTCGGAAGCAAAGCAGGGTTGGGCCTGGTTAGTACTTCGATGGGTGGCTGCCTTGGATTAATACCAGGTGCTGTAGGGAGGGGCCATAGCTCAGTGTGATAGAGCGCCTGCTTTGCATGCAGAGAAGGCCCCAGGTTTGATCCCCGGCCTCCAGGTAGGGCTTGGAAAGAATCCTGCCTGAAACCCTGGAGAGCCGCTGCCAGTCAGTGTTGACAATACTGGGCTAGATGGACCAATGGTCTGACTTGGTATAAGGCAGCTTCCTATGTTCCTAGGAAATTGGCTGGTTGGAGAGAAGCATGATTACTAGCCTGAGGTCCTTGGCCGAAGGCAGGATGTGAATGTAAGAAATAAAATAAATTAAGAAGTCCCCTCTATTCTCAAGGACTTCCTGTGTTCTTTTTTAAATAAACGGTATGGTTTCCTCTGCCTTTGTGGTTCCTCCTCCACCACTCTGGGAACATGTAAAGCAGGGGTTCAGAACCTCAGGTCCAGGGGCATCCTGGGGGACTAATATGGCCCTCCAGGGTGTCACACCCCTTCCCCTGGCCCCACCCCCTTTCCCTCAACCACCAATCATATGGTGGTTTCCTGGCTTTTGTGCAGTTTTACCCCCATTCTAAAAGGTTGAAATGCCTCACCTCAGGCTTAGTTACTGGCAGTAAGTGATGTAAGTTAAAATATGCTGGTATTCTTTGGATCACCCCTTTTGCCTTTGGCCTCACCCCCTTTGCCTGCCTACCACTAAAATGTGGCCCCTGAGAGCTTGCTTCTCTGAAATTGAATGTAGCCCTCGGGCTGAAAGAGGTTCCCCACTCCTGACGCAAAGCTTCCTCCCAACCATTTTGGCTGTCCTTCAAAGTTTGCACAATATGACAGCCTGCATTGGTGTTCACACCAGAATCGCATGCATCCCAGAATGGTATGGGAGCACCCATGGAGGCACAGCAACTATGCCACTTTCAGTAACATGGTAAAATAGCCCTAAGACTGTGACACTAATCAACATCACAGGGAATAACCAAGACTGAGTTGCACTCCAAAGCATAAAGAGTAAGTAAAATATTTATTTTAAAATTTATCAGCCAGTTCTCTGCTAATAAAAAGTACTCCGGTGGTGTGTTCAAGAATTACTAAAAGCAATCCAATTATGGTAATGGAACATCAGTGAAAGCACCTTATTAACAGAAATCAAAACGATCAGAGTAATGCGGTCCAGTGTGGTGTAATGTGGTGGCCTGGAACTGGGTTCAAATCCTAATTGTGCCATGAAGCTGACTATGTAATCTCAGGCCTGCCACACATAGGGATGCTGGAGAAATCCAAAATGGATTCAAATGAGTTCAGATTTCTATGAATCTGACCCACAGATTCTGCAGCGGACTGGCCTTTTCAGCATCATGCGGATTCCACAGACTTGTGGACTGTGGTTTGTTTGTTTTTTACTTTTACTTTTACTTACTTTACTTTGTACTGTACACAAATTTAGTCACACAAAAATACGAAGAAGAAAAAGTGTCACCGACCAAAAATGTGCATTTCTCCCCCTAGGCTAAAGCTGAAAATGCAGATTTTTGGGGTGGGGGAGGATTTGCATCCCCCCCCCACTTTGGGGGAGATTTGCGCAAATTCACATTAACTAAAGCACATTAGCACTAATGCACATTAGTAGATGCGAATTTGGCACATGTGAATTAGCTGAAGCAGAAGGAATTAACTTCCCCCCCACGCTTCTGTGGGGGGGGGGAGAGTTTGCGCGGGAGGGTGAGTGGAGGACACGGGAAAAATGAGGTGATTTCACCTCCCAGCAGGGCCCGGGGCAAATTGGTTGCCCCCTTTCTATTGGCTATAAGGGTGGGGCACTGAGGCTATATTTAGGCACAGGTGACCCCACCCAATGCCTCTCTTTTCTTGCAGCTCCCTCCCTCCACGCCCGTTATGCAGTGTGAGCTCCTCTGGTCGCCTTTTGCGGGGCCGAGTAGGAATTTTGGTTCATTGTCCTAATTGGCTCGGGGCAGTGTACACGTTTTGCCTACTCCATACTGCGGATCCGGGTGGTGGTGTTCTTGTTTTGGGTTACCAGTCGAATTTGGTCACATTGGATTTAGGTTAGGCGGTAAGTGCGGTGAATAGGTAGTGGGGGTTAGGGTTTCGGTGTGCATCCCATGGCACCTTTGAAGGTGATTGGCAGGAACCCGGACTTCACCAATGTCGATGCCCTGTGGCTCCATTGCTGGGAGTTCGGGGAGCCTTTGGGGTCTGCACAGGTCACCCTCCTCGGTTGTCATGCGGCGCCAGGGGCGGTGGCTCATGGTAGATCCCCCAGCACTTCGTGTGTGGAATTCGAGAGTGGCGAGTCACTGCGCCACCCTCGAGTTTGGGATGTTTTCGCCCTGATGCGCTCCACTGGCCTCTTGGCCGGCCTTAATTAATCCCGCACTTCACCTTTGCAGAACTCCGATTCAATAAATGTGGCCCTGTTTTCAAACCATTACAGTTGTCTCATCTCTTCATTTCACCCTATACCCGCGCAAATGCTCCTACAAAAAATTTGATTCCGTCAATGAGCGACCGACGGAACAAAAGGCGCCTGACGACAATCAGCAAAACACAGCCAGAACAGATTTAACAAAATCCATACTTCCCTACTATCTTTCAGCCTCACCTGTGGGATTATTGTGTGGATAAAATAGGAAAACCCAGCCACAATGAGTTCCTTGCAGGAAGATTACTATCTGGTATATAAATTAGTGGGTAAGTACTTGTAAACGAGCCACAAAGCAGTGTATTGCTAGCAAGGAAGAGCTGCTTGGAATTAAATTATATTTCAAACCAATCGCTTTACTTCCTTTTGCTGTCCATGGAATTTGCTTCACATGCTGTGCATGTTTGCTCAGACACACACCTCACTGTGTTCAATGGGGCTCACCTCTTTGGTAACTGTGTATGGAATTGCAGCCTTTTAGTGCGAACTTAAGCACATGTACTCAGAAGCAAGCCCCACTGAGTTCAATGGGGCATACTCCCAGGAAAGTGCATACCAGATTGCAGCCTCAGTTGACTGAAATTGTACAGCACAGCAAGTCGATAGAAAGGTCAAAGGGAGGGGGAAATAAGCCTTGCAACACAGACATTTGCCATTTCTCTTGGGTTTATAATGTCCCTTGGGGGGGGGGATGTACAAATGGAGAACAATTCTATTTCATGCTTTGAGTCCCGTCACAGTTTCTAGCTCTTTGGCTCTGCATGACTAGTCTTTAAGTTATGCTAGTCTTTAGCATATTTTTCAGGAGTAAATAGAATATATACTTACTAACTTGTTGAGAAGCCTCAGAGTTAATCCATTTCAATTCTTGCCTTGCTTCCAATGTAATAACCCCAAGGGATGAGCAGAGAAAGGCTAATTTCATTAAACACAATTTTCCATACACTGCAGAAGATACAGTGTGTGTGTGTGTGTATATATCTCCATCTATGGGGAAACCAACCTGGCCCCATACATCAGCCAGAGAAAGAGCAGCTGCAGGGAGTTTGCTTCACCCCTCCCTGCCAGAAGGAACACACAGCACCAAATGACAGTTCCCTGGGACTGCAGATTCTGGCCTCATCGATCAGGTAGAGTACAAAGGGCCACTGGGGGGTTGCATATGTTCCTGTAAAAAAACCCACCCCTGATTAGCCCTGTCAAAAACCACATTTCAAAAGGAAGACGTTATTTTGACAGCTGTCAAAAGTCTGTGCTCCCATAAATGGGGTGACTCACACTTGTCCACTTTCTCAACCAGCTAGAGTCTCGGGAAAGGATGGAAAAGGTAGAGGACACTGAGAACTGTCAGGGCCAAACAAGCAAAACTGGAAGATCTCACCACAAAGGTGGTGATATTCAGGGCAACCCTTTCGCAAGCAAAGATCTTCTTGCAGCTGCACTTTCACTTGACAGCTCACCATTTGACAGCTGTCAAGTGAATGCAAAGTAACCTTTTTGCGACCTCTCTTGGTCAATGTCCATGGTTGGTACCTACTGCACTTTGACAGCAAACACTTCCCAGGACATTGACCAAGCAAGGCTTTTCATTTTGGAGCCCCATAGGTGTGCAGGTGCACACTTGTAAAAGACCAAAAAGGTTTTTTAAAATTACAATTTGCACAAATTTCAAGACCAACCCCACCCCCCAATGCACAAATTGCTACCATTAAAAAAATGGCAATTTGCATACTGGCTCAACTCAGTACAAATCATGTCGACGCCAGTGGCAGGGAAATGGAATTAAATCCAGAGGGCCCAACCAGAACAATCTGTTGGGTTTTCACACACACCCCATGGAATTCTCATGCAGCCCTCCTTTCAGACCCAAATCCAGATGGGGAGGATAGTACATGGGACCAGCAAAGATGTCCATGTTGCCCTGGTCCTGTATTACTTTATGAAGCTGCCAAACCTTACTGTATTGACTGAGGAAACCTCCTGTTGGTTGCCTGTTAGTTGCTTGTATGAGCAAGCACAATTTGTGACATTGTACAACATCATTACTGATCACAGGGCACTTCTGTTAAGGCATCAGCCTTAGCTTCCAATTTCCTGGCTTTGTGGAGCTTGAGCCAACATGAGATAGTCTTAACTCTAGTCTTAAACCAGCAGGTTTGTGTGTGGTGGGGGGGTATGTTTTTTTTGGGGGGGGGTTATCATTGGATTTCCCTGTTGGTTTTTTGGGTTGTTTTTTTTTTTTTTTTTTTTTAAGGAAATGTATTATTACAGTGTTCTGAAGAAAAGCACAACCTAAAAAACAAAAGACAAACAAGTCAATAACTGAGTAGATGTGTACAGATGAACAGATCTATTCCTGTTCAGAATAGCTTATGTCAAGAAATCCATTTTCCTTCTGTGTCTGAGCAGCCTGTAAAGTTCCATTCCATGAGGCTGAGCCTGCATGCATTAGTTAGGGGATCTCTGTGTGTGATCTCACACCATCCAGAGTATCAAGGCTACAGCAGTGCTCTCACTAATTGGTGGTCTGAGCATGTTCAGCTGTTTATGGGAATTTTCTGCCCCCACCCACAAAGCCCAAGGAGACTGTTTTAGTTAGCTTATGATTGGCTAATAAGAATCACCTTAGTTTGCTTAAAGATTTTTAGGTATGACACCAGGGGAGCTGCAGCCGCCCATTGTCTTCATCTCCATCTACATGACTTGTGTTTCAATTGTCTCCATTTGGCCCTTTCTTATTGAAGACTCATGCTTTGGTACATAGTAATAAATAGTAATTTTATGTTGTTCTGTATTTTATTTTATGTTCTTTTGTTTTTAAGATAACTGTTTTTATCCCGTTTCTTTTTGTAAACCGCCCAGGGAGCCTTTTGGCTGATGGGCGGTGAATAAATATTTTAAATAAATACAGGCAGGTTTTAGCCAGTTCTGTTATTTTGCCTTGGAAGTGCTGTTTCAAAATATTGCTCTGTTTGTTGTATGTTATCCCTTTTCCCTTTCCCTTTTGTAAATAAACTTACCACCTATCATAATTGAAAGAGTATGCATTATTACAATTAACCATTGGTACTAAGTCCAGAGCTTTCCTTTTGTTTCAGGTTTAGGACTTTGAAATAGAGGATGCCGGCTTGGGCCCTTGTTTCAGAAGCCTTAAGGGTGTCCTCCTGTAACATCTGAGAGTCCCCTGGCTCAGTTGGATGTAAGGGGTGGTGGAAGCCTACGTTGCCTTTAATCCAAGCAACCTTTTATCCCTGCCTACACGGGTGGGAGTTAGGCACCCCCTTCCTCCATTCACAGCTTACTTCTGAGTAGGATTCCAACATAGCTTTTTTTTCTTTCTTTTTTTCCCTCCCGCTCTTCACCAATGATCTGCCAATCAGTGAGAGTGATTTCCCGAGACTTCAAAATTGCCTTATTCTTATCTCAGTTGACAGTTCCCTGCTACCCCTTCCTCATTGTCAGGAAGAGTGGAATTCAAAACACTGGAGTGTGCTGGCAGCATTCTACCCTCAGAGTGAATCTGAGCATGCCCAGCATATTTGCGCGCGCAAAAGAGGAAATAAGAGTCGAGACACAGAATGATGGTGAAATTAAGGGCCACATTTATTGATTGGGGGATCTGGGAAGGGACGAGTGCGGGTGCTAGCTAAAACCGGCTCTCGGCCAGTATACCCTTCAATGGGCGAAACATCCCAATCGGAGGTGTGGCGCTGTAACTCGCCACTCCCCAATTTTACACCGTACGGTGTCGGAAGGCCTCCTCCATGTCACCGCACGGGGCCCTGAAACGCCATGCGGGTGAGAGGAATTGGCCTCAAAGGCGGACCCTGTCTCCCTGGCTGTGCCATGAAACTAGGCTCAGGGTAGGCTAAGGTATCGCCAGTCACCTGAAAGGTGCCGTGGGATGATCACCGAACCCCACCCCACTGCCTAAAACCCGCACTTACCGCCAATGTGACCAAATCAGGGAACTACGTAAAACAAAAAAGCACCCAACCCAAGAACACAGTGCAGAGTAGGCGAAACACGCACACCACCACCAGGCCAATCAGCAATGGTGAGCCAAAATTCCTACTCGGCCCCGTCAACCGGCGACCAGAAATCCCACACTGTGAATTGGGAGGGAGGGGGGGAGCTGCTTTGAGAAAAGAGGCAGAGGGTGGAGCAACGCTGCCTAATAAAGGCCTCCGTCGCTCCTCCCCCAGCCTTAAGCCCATAGGTGTTTTCAAAATGAAACAGCCTCAGCTCTCATTCCTCCACGCGCGCAAACAGTCCTCCCACCAACAGCTACGCATTGGTGGGGGAAGGGGGATTTTGCTGACATAGGCTTTCATGGGGCGGAAAAACCTTGATAATTTTCTAACTGCTGCTCAGAATTTCACCAAACGAATGAAAGGCACACCTCAATCTTTATCCTCCAGGATAAATACGTCAGTAGCATTCCGCAGAATTTGAAAGAAATATATGATATGCTGAGCCACAGCTTACAGTAAAAAGTACAAACATGTCAATTTTCAGCACTTTTTAAACTTGCTGAATCTGTGGCAACTTGCATCAGATTGATTTGAAATTTTGTACAATTGTAGTTCTCATCAGGTAGATAATGGATGCCTACTTTCACACTATTATCATTTTTTTTTTATAAGCAGTAGAATTTCAAGGCTTATATTGGTGGATTTTTTAAATTTTATTTTTTTTGCAACTCACCTTAACTAAAGGGGTACTCCTGTGCCCCTTTAATATATAGAATGGACAAATTAATCTATTTCTGGTCCATGTCATTTTCACATGTGTTCACTCAGAAGTACATAGCATCCTTTGCACATTAATCTGCATTTTAAAAAATCCTCACATTTCTAAACATATTCTTTTCTCACAATACACATTTCTAGAAGTATTGTGATACTTTTCATTTTGAGCCAAGCACTGAGTCAGAAAATTTGGGAGGTGTGAAAGCCAGTGGATAGCTAAGTTCCAATCCACATTCCCCACATAAACCCATGAGGTGCAGGTCAGGTCAAGTCATATTCCTCAAGCATCCCTAATTGGAAGGCTCCACACACCAAATGTTCTTTTGACTTCCTTCGTAATTCCATAGATGTTTTATGTGAAGAAACAGAACTTCAGGCCAATTTTAGGTGGCAATTCCAAACATAAGGGACATCCCAGTTAGATTCATAAAATACTACATTTTGCACTAAGAAAAGTGGAAGTGGCATTCCATTTTCCAAGATATCCAATGAGAGACACAAACTGTGGAAACTACTGAAAGTATACACTGGCAGAAGGCAGGTAGAAATTATCTGAGGCAGACAAGCTAAGCACTAAGGTGGCTATTTTATGTTATGTGGCAGGGATGTTCAACCTCTTTCAGCCCATGGGCTGAAATCAGTTTTTGAGAAGCTCTCAGGGGCTGCATTCCAGTGGAGGGGCCAAAGGGGCAGGTCCCAAAATACCAAAAAGGGCAGCCTAATTTAGCTTAAAGCCCTTACTGACAGTAACTAAGCCTTAGGAGAGGCATCTCAACCTTTTAGAATGAAAATAACACATGCAAAACCTGGAAGACCACCAAACGGTCAGCAATCAAATTGGAGCCTGAGTTTTGCTTTCTTCTTCCTCCCTCCCTCCCTATCCTTTTTCCTTTTCTGTCATGTCTTTTAGATTGTAAGCCTGAGGGCAGGGACTGTCTAATATTGATCTTTGTAATCCACTCTGGGAGCCTTTTTGGCTGAAGACTGGGGTAAAAAAATGCTGTAACTAAATAAATAAATAAATCATGTGGGCTGTACTTGGTCCTCTGCTATAGACCAATTAACAAGCTTTTAAAGCCACTTTGCATTTTGAGGCCAACATTTTCACTGAGGACTGAGGTGATAGAAAAGTGTATGGCCTGTACTATTTGAGATGGAAGGGGGAGAGGCTCACATAAATTGAATGCTCACCGATACAGAATGTTCCCTCCACATAGAGAAAAATAAATATATGTCGGTGGCTGAGGAAAGAGAAGATCTAAGCAAACCATGACTGTGACATGCTAATTCTTTGTTCGTTCTTCTTTTTTAGATGGAAGAAATTATTTCATATGAAGGAACATTAAACCCTGCAAAGACCCCACCTGCAGTGAAAAATTGTATTGTCCAGAGGCAAATTTACCACCTCAGTGCAAATGCATGAGTCAGCATTGCAATGGATCCATGGAAACCAACCTCTGGTGCCTGAAATTTCCCTCGTGGTCATTGCCTGCTCATTAATCATCTAATCAAATCTTTGGATTTGCCTGACTTAACAGGAGATGGCTTGTTAATGCTTCTTAACACTTGTGAATGATAAGAAAGGCATCTGCTGCTACTTTTTTGTACTGGTGGTGGTGGGGGAACCATCCTTCTTTCATTTTTCACATAAAATACTTGATTTTTGCCAGGATAATTCTCTGGCTGCTCCAGGAAATGACATGGTATCTAATACTGAGACAGATCTGCAGTCCAGATAACAGGATATTTTTCGACACTATTCAGTTATAAGCAACACACAGACAGCTGAGATTGTAAAATAGAGATGTATGAAAGGGAGTTTAGCATGCATCTTTGAGCAGCAGCGTACTCCATGAATGCAAAAGGGAATCCAATCAGTACTCACAGGTTTTCTATTCATCAAAAAACAGGAAGCCTATGGGATATATCTGTCCATTTTTGCTGTCCTTAATGGTGCTCAAAATCTGCTTGCAAGATCTGCCGGCTGTGTGATAATATCTAGTCTTGTGTAAATGTTATTAGGGCTATTCCTCCTCCCCCAATGGGCATGGCTTTGAGGTCCTATCTAGCCCTTTAATTCTAGGATTTTGCAATCCTACTTAGGAACATGTTTTTCAAGAGGTACATTTTAAAGAGGGGAAGAGTTCAACACACACACACCCCAAAGAGAACTGCTAGAGCCAGGATAGACAACCTGGCGGCTGTCAGATCATGTTTTGGACTACAACTCCCATCACCATGGCTAACTGTCAGGAATTATGGGAGTTGGAGGGATGGGTAGAAATTCATCTGGTTTGCATTTCAATGCGAATTTAACACATTTCAAATTTTCTCAAACCAGTATGCGAACCAAAACTGAGTTATCCTTTGAAATTTGGCTTTCTCTGAATTTTGCAATGGAGTTCACACAAAAATGCATGAAAGTAATGTTCAGCAATATATATTAGAAAAATTGCTTGCAACAGATGTGCGTATTAGGCAAAACTGAGTACAAAACCGCATGTATTGGGAGAAATGTGTACAACACTGCACATGAAATTTCATGAGAACCTGTTTGGGAGGGGGGATCTACATGTTGGATGACCCAAACTGAAGATTAGGAAAATTCTCAAAGTTTGGGCCAAACTGAACTCATTATTGGAAAAATGAGAAACAGAGAACCCAAAATTGACAAATTTGGCCATCCTGAGTTGTAATCCAAGATATCTAGAAGGCAGTAGGTTGCCCACACTTGTGTTAGAGAGAGTACCATTGCCAGATTTTCTACTCATTTAAAAAAAAAAAATTAAAAATTTTTCAAACACTATATAAGACAACTATAACATACATAAAACTTATATAGTGCTCCCGTCACCACGGGAAGATTTTCCATTCATACCACAGACCTTTATTTGCTCCTTGGTTAGCAACTGGAAAAGGCAAACTGGTCAGATTTCACCTTGGGGCCTGCAGTCGCTAATCCACTACTGTATATTAGATCAAAATAGTTATATGTTAGTTCAGGGGAGGGCAACTTTGGGAGGTCTGTGGGCCATTTTTGCCCCCCACACTCCACCTTGCAGGCCGCACCTCCCCCCTGTGTCACCCCAAAAATAATTAGATAAACAAAAACAATTTTAAAATGGCCTCCAGAGTGACAACAGAGCACCGACAGCATCAAACTGAGCTTGTCCGCAAGAAAATGTTGATGCTTTTGGTGCTCCATAATAGTTATCAAGCAGTAAAAGGTTTAAAAAAAAGCTTCCAAAAGACCACTCTGGGTGCCATTTTGGTTTTTTGTTAGTTTGTTTTCCATTTGGGGTGGCAGCGGTGGCCACAGCAAGGGCTGAATGAGGCCTACGGCCTGCACATTGCCCACCCCTATGTTAAAGTAACCAAAAAAACACAATGTGCGACAGTGTTGCTGCTCATCAATCAAATGAAATTCGCTCTAAGAAGCATGGCAGCTTTACCATTTCCAATTTTGGGGGGGCAAGCTTAAGATGATTTTTATACTCTCCCAATCCCTTTTATACTCTCCCAATGCTCTTTATATATCTGTTTGGCTTAATATTGTACCGTTTTCTGTGTTAACACTTCTCCTGACTTTCAGCCAATCTCTTCTTTTTAAGCGTATCTTTTTTTTCCCCTCCAAAAGCCAAATGTACTGTTCATATAATCTTCTTTTTATATTCAGCACCTACTCAAAATTCAGGATTCAAGGGCTACAATCTCATACATATCTAAGCAATGATGTACATGTCAGAATTGCCAACCGTATAATCCCCTCTATTTCCAATATGCAGGTTGCGAGTGACATTGCTTACACAGCCAAACTGCACCACCCATGCACAAGAGGGAGGCGTTCGTAGGCATGAGGGGATCGCAAAGGTTTGTAGAAGTACAAAAGAAAGTTCAAGAAAAAGACACTACAGGGGGAGGGGACCAATGAGGACTGACAGTGCTCAGTGACCATGGGATACTGATTGACTATTGGGGTGGGGAAATCTGCCCAGAACAAGGCAGAGGTAGGTGGAATGGAATGGAATCCTAAGTGGCAACACTTCACACTGCAACATTTTACTGCAGGTCGCACCCCTATCACGTAAAGGAAAATTTGAAGTGAATTTATAGACTTCTCTCAGGTGCAACCTCCCGTGAACATCAAGAGACGTCCAGTGTTTTTTTTGTAAATGACTATATTTTTATCCCAACTTTTTTCCTCTTGCAAGGCAGCTTTCATGGTCCTCCTCCTCTCCATTTTATCCTCACAACAAGCCTGTGGGGTAGGTTAGGCTGAGAGTCAGTGACTGGCTAAAGTCACCCAGTGAGCTTCATGGCCGAATGGGGACTAGAACCTGGGTCTCCCGAGTCCCAGTCCAACACTCTAACTATGCCACACTGACTCTCTAGTTTTGATAAGCATAGCAATCTTTTTAGTGGACTGTATATCTGTTGTTAGACACTAGATTTTCGATGCAGAGAAATCCAATACCTATTTGAATTAGGGAAGCTTCTAAAATTTCTCCCACAAATTTCATGAAATTTTGGAGTTTAATTTCACATTACCTGGTTTTGTTACCAAAGTGGGACTGAAACATGAGAAAATAATCTGCAGTACCATTAAATCTCTCTCTCTCTCTCTCTCTCTCTATATATATATATATATATATCAGAATTGATACACACACACACGAATGAATGTTTTACAGAATGTTGTACATGAGCAGTCACTGCTTTCAGTTTTGTCATGCCTCCTATTGATACAATGATAAAAAAAATTGCAAACAAACAGACAGCAACCTTGATGTGTCTGTGCATATGGTTCTGTGTATCAATATTGTTTCTGTGTGGTGCTTTATCAATGTGCAGGAGTGTGTGAGGGCATCAGTAAGACACTAGAATTTATTTATGCCATTTGCATGATGTCCCATAACATAAAGCTCACAACAGCTTACAATAAGTGATGGGAGAGAAATTTGCTCGGTCCACATTATAAGGCGAACTAATTCGGGGTTGCCAGACCAATATGCGAGTTAGAACACAGTTATCCTTTGGATTGCACAATTCCCCGAATTTTGAAATGCAGTTCTCAGATCAAAAAAATTGCATGGTGAAATGGGTATATTAGGGAAAGTTGTGTACAAAATGTGCACATTACAGAAAGGTGCATCCAAAAAAAAAGATGTATATTAGGGGAGGCTGCACACAAAAATAAATGTGATTTTTTAAAAAAAATATCACAGGATGATGCAGAAATTGGATAGAATGGACTTATGATTTAATTAATAATTATATTTCTATACTGCCCATTAGCTAAAGCTCTCTGGGTGGCTCACAAAAAATTAAAACCCTAAAATACAACATGATAAAACATAATAGAAACCCTTTAACATACAGAAGTTTTAAACAGTTTGAAATAACAAAAAAACAAACAAACCAAAAACCCCAAACCCCAACTAACAATGAACTACTACGACCCAATTAAACAACTAACATTAAAAAGTCTCATCATATGCCTGGGCGTAGAGGAAAGTATTAACCTGGCACCAAAAAGATCACAATGTTGGTGCCAGGCCATTCCACAATCAGGAGGCCAATGTTAAGAAGGCCCCTGTTGCCATCCTCCAAAGTTCCCTTGGAGGAGGCACTTGGACGAGAGTCTCAGATGTTGATCATGTGAGTAGGTTCATACCGGAAGAGGCCTTACGCCAGGTATTGTGGTCCCAAAACATAGTTCTAAATCAGCACCTTGAATTGGGCTCGGAAACATACAAGTAGCCAGTGTAAGCCGGGCAGGCCACAATCACTGTTATATCTTCAGAATTCTAGTCCCTGCTATCAATTCCCCCCCCCATTTTGCACAAAGTACAGCTTCTGAATCATCTTCAAAGGCAGCCCCTTGTAGAGCACATTGCTGTAATCTAACTTGGAGGTTACCAAAACATAAGACTACTGAAGCCAAGTTATCCCTGTCCAGATAGGGGTGTAGCTGGGCCACCACCTGAAGCTGGTAGAAGGCTCTCCATTCCACTGAGGCCACCTGAGCGTCCAGTGACAATGACGACTTCAGAAGAAGAACCACCAAGCTATGAACCTGCTCCTTCAGGAGGAATGTAATCCCAGCCAAAACACCATACATTTGGTCAGAAGCAGCACCCACTAACAGCATTTCAGCCTTGTATGAATTGAGTTTCAGTTTATTAGCCCTTATCCAATTCATTGTTGCAGCTGGGCACTAATCTAGCATATCCACAACCTCACCTGATGAAGATAAAAAGGAGAAATAGAGCTGTATGTTATCAGCAGACTGATGGTAACACACTCCAAGACTCTGGATAAGCCCACTCAATGGCTTCATGTAGATGTTAAATAGCAGGAGGAGAAAACCAAGCAGAACCCCATACTGAAGAATCCATGGGGCTGAGCAAGCACCAACTTCTGGAGCTGGCCATCCACATAGGAGTGAAATCATTGTAATAGGATTCATAGATCATAGAGCTGGAAGGAGCCTACAAGGCTATCGAGTCCAACCCCCTGCTCAATGCAGGAAACTAGAGGAGGGGTGTCCCATCCAAGTAACAACCAGGCCTGACCCAGCTTAGCTTTCCACACTCAGACAAGCTGAGCCAGCATAAGTACTAGCCCTCACTGCCATTTCAGACACTCGCCCCAGAAGGATACTGATATCCTGTGGAGACTCCCTCTGGTAGAAGGAAGGAGCTGATTTCTGCTGATTTTTACTGATTTCCCCCTTTCTCTGCAACCCCAAAACACCTCCCATACTTTTCTGGAGGGACCCCCATGCCTCCAGAGCAGCTTCTCAGAAGGCACAGGGGCCTGCAGGGGGAAGGAGGAATCAGTGAAAATCACCTTCCCACTCCACTATAATGGGAGCATACCATGAGTGAATAATGCTGGATCCAACTCTATAATTTTATTGTGTGGCAAGAAGTAACATTTGCAATTTCTTTCATAGACACAAACATGTCTGAAGCTGGCTTGGCTATGCATTTAGCAGGGGATGCCAGTGAGTATCAGGAGCTATCCAGGGTGCTTTATGGTGGTGAACTTATTTTGGGGATGGAGTTCAGCACCATGGATAGCTCCTATAAAGCTCAGAATAAAAGCTGCAATGGATAAGGAGCCCCACTGACATAGGAGTTGCCAGCCTCCCCTGGCATTTAGCCTCAAAAATGAGGCTAAAGATATGCCTCTGCCTTATTGTCCAGCTAAGGCTGGGTCAGGCTCAGCCTAGGACCAACTATGAGTAAATCCATTAGCAAGTCAGCAGACAGGCAAAAGGTCAAACACAGTTGTATCAGTCCAGCAAGAGCGCAGTTCAAAGCAGGAGAAGTCAGTATGCAGGCAAAGGTCAAGAGCACACAGGATTACCAGTCAAGAATGAGAATTCCAAGACCAGTTTCTGAGGCATGGCCAAGGTCAAAACACAGATCAGCAGTCCAAAACAAATGCAGTCTAAAGAAAAGGGTGTCTAGCAGGAGTCCAAAGGTCCGCAGCACATATGATCAGCAGGGAAGCAACTAGGAGCTGTGGTAAAGTGGAAACTGGTACCATTGAGAGTTTATGTTGGAGCTTCCAGAACCCCACCCAGGACTCGGCTGTATCACGGCAGAGACTTCTGTAAGAAGTCCTCCTCATCAGGAGGGCCCTACTCAGGAAGAGTCCTTTACTCATGAGGAGCCCCTCTTCAGTAAGCAAGCACTCCTTTGCCTGGCCACTGTCCTATCCTGAATCTTATGGCATTGGCATTCTCGGGGTTTAGGTGGTGGGCCAGCATCTCCCATGACGAGGCAGATCTGAAGGCATTACCATCGAGGACCCAAGACAGTCTTGGGCAGTACCAGGGTCCTTTGAGGTGACCTGTTCCCTGGGGACATCTGTCGCTGAAGTTTCAATATCTTGCTCAGTTGAGGAATCCTCCAGGGGAGTCATGGCCATGGCACTTATATTAAGACCATTGGTCCATCTAGACTAGCCTTTCCTAACCTTGGGTCCCCAGAAGTTGTTGGACTACAACTCCCATAACCTCTGACCATTTGCCATGCTGGCTGAGGATGATGGGAGTTGTGCTCAAACAACAAATGGGGACCCAAGGACAATCCAGACCAATATTACGTACTTTGACTGTCTGCAGCTCTCCAAGGTTAGAGGTAGTGGCCCTTTCTAGCCCTTTCTTCCAAAGATACCAGTGATTGAATCCAGGACTGTTTACATGCAAAGCACGAATGTTGGCACTGAGCTATGCCCCCCTTAAGATTGATGATGGCTAAGTAATACAGATGGCAACTGGGGAAGAGCTCTGCAGCCCTGCTTGTTCCAGGAATGCAGTGGTAGCTACTATGCTATTTGACTCTGCTTGCAGCTGCAGGATGGGAGCCTCATTCAGCATATCGTTAAAGTTTTCTGTACCAAGACAACACTACTTTAAAAACAGTTGACACAGAAGTATAGAAAGTTTAATTAAATGTGGTACAGCTCATTAGCCTTGATGCTATATAGATAAACACAGCATAAGGAGAAATTATATTTGGAACATAACTCTTCTGATCTATTTGGGAAGCTTGCTTCTGCTGATCCATCAGTCCTTAACTCTTTGGAAAGCTAAGGACACTATCCAGCCAAAGTTAAGTGCTTTTTCACATCACTTTGATTTCATCAGGAGAGTCTTAACTTTCCTATAGAAACCAGACATATTTAAGTTCTTTTGGATTGTGCCTTAATTTTCCCCCCTGCAGTTATGCAATACACATACTTCTCACTTATGTTCCTCCCTCCTATAGCCTTCCTAGTTCTTGCATGTAAGCCCCCTCCCAAAAATGAGTGGAATTCCAGAAATGTTCACAAACAAAAGAATGCCATTGTCAAGGTTCCACTACCGCAGGGACCCCTTGATCTGTCTTTGGGAGATATCTGCCTCTCCCCAAAGACCCAGTCCTTTGCCTGCTTCCCCCAGTAACGTGGGTGTAGGCTGTAGGCGTGTGAATAAGTCACTCCAAACTCCAGGGTACACAACAAACTTTACTTATAGTAGTAGGGAAATTACTTAATAGAGTGGTTTTAAATCAAAAGCAGGTATGATAAAATAAAACAAACAAACAAACAGTCCAATGATCTCTAGTTTAACTTCAGTCTACCTAATTCCTATGCAGTCAGCTAGCCAAGTTCTCTTTCTCGCTCTCTGCTTCTCTCTCTGCTGTTTCTCTCTGCTGCTCAGCACACACTCTCCAACTGCTAGCTGACCACACCCCACATATATAGTCCTCCCAGGAATGGAAGGTTATAACCATGTGACCCTGCACTGGAGAACTGATTCTAAACTTCTATTGGGTAACTTAAAACTCTCAAACTCCCCCTCCCATCCAAGTGTTTGGGCCTTCAGGCTTCACTACTTGAGGGAAGTGTTTGGGCCTTCAGGCTTCAACAAACTGAAGCCTGTGTAGGCCTCAACAAACCCAATCCTGTGTAGGCCTCAATCCATCACAGCCATCCAGTTAGATTCCCAGACAAGATACCAAATTGTACCCATTGAAAGAAAAGCCGTTTTCTTAAAGCAATGGTGAATCCTATATTTGGATCAACACACTCATGCCTGTAGTGGCCATACACAAATTCCCATTTGTAATCAATGCAATTGAACATCTTTTCTAATGCCCCTTAATTGTATTAGCAGTCAATAATTTCCTTGTTCCACACACACTGAACACTCTGACTCGTCTAAGACAGCATTTAATGAACACCTGTAAACTTACTATATTTGACCGTGCAAATTGTATTCTTCCAAATCGATCCTTTTATTTACTTTTCACCTCCTCTTCAGGAAAAAAAAGGCAGTAAGTAAGTGGGAAGATTCAACTGCAGCCTCCTTGAATGATAAATACAGTTGATGTGCTCTGCATCTTTAAATCTCCTGGTGCATCAGGAAAGGAAGCAACCATAGTTCATCTCACCTCTTCCTCCCTGGGTTTTGTCATGCTTGTTCTGCACCCCACCCCCACCACACACACTGCTTTTAGGAGTGCCATACAACAGGATCTCGAAAGGAAGGGGCAGGAGAACCTGTGGCTTCTTCATCTCCTGACACAGAAGATGTTAAAAGCCATGGGCACATCTCTGGCTTGTAACCTGGCAACTCTCCCAATAAGTCATAGATGCATCTATATGCCAACAGAAGATAAAGAATGCATATTTTACCCTGGGTGGATGGATATCATTTTAGATGGAAGTAGGAAAAGAGTCCTTAGAACAGACGTAGGCAACCTGGTGCCCTCTAAATCTTTGGACTACAACTCTCATAAGCCCCAGTCAGCATGGCCAATTGGTCAAGGATTATGAGAATTGTAGTCCAAAATATCCAGAGGACACCAGGTTCTCTACCCCTTCCTTAGAGCAGGGATGGTCAACTTGTGGCCCTCTAGATATTTTGGTCTATGACTCCCATCAGCCGTCACCATTGGCTATGCTGGCTAGGGCTGATGGGAGTTGTAGGCCAAAAGCTTTTGAGGGCCACAAGTTGTCCACCCCTGTCTTAGAGCATTGTTGACAAGGCACTCCTGTACATGCTGCACTGCAGCCCTCACATGATAAACATGAATGTGTTTAACTGGCCCTTAGGGTAATCATTAGCAATGTTTTCATTTCTTAAGTGACAGCATTCCAGGTTTTTTGTTTTTTTTAAAAAGGCACTTTTCATATATGCCTGAAGCTCCACCCTCATAAAACCTAATTTTTGATCATCACTTTTGTTATCCCTTCCACTCAGTGTTTCATTTTCCCTCGCCGAGAATTTTAGCACTGGTTCATTTGGCACTGGCTTCACCATCTCAGCAAATGGAATCTGTTTTATAGCCCCAATCTCCTCTCTTTTCTCTGGCTCATTTAGTTTACTTGGGCGGGGGGCATATGCAGCAGTGTGTTTGCCTTGCTGAGTGTACAAGTCTATGTCTATTGCTGCATTCATAGGATTCACAAGGATTCTATTGCTGCATTCTATTGCTATTGTGTACATCATCATCATCATCATCATCAGGCGATCACTCGTGACCGAGTAAGATTGTCTTCCGGGATAAAAGGAGGAGATTCTAAAGAAGATTGTGTAGACTCTAGCGATGGGTCCGTAAGTGACTGTGGAGGCCAATTCTAGATCCACACAGCTTCCCACAGTGAGGACACAGGTTACCAGATAGAAGATGGTCCTGTAAAGGATTCATTTGACGTGCTTTTCGCTTAGCACGTTTCTCCCTTTCACCTTGCACTCGGGCTTCTTCAAAGTCCATGGAACCTTTGTGAAAGGCCAACCTCCATTTAGATCGTTCATGGGCCAGAGCTTCCCAGTTTTCGATGTTTATATTGCATTTTTTTAGATTAGCCTTATGAACATCTTTAAACCTCTTATATTGACCACCGATATTCCGCTTTCCATCCTTGAGTTGGGAGTAAAGTAACTGCTTTGGGAGACGGCAGTCAGGCATTCGAACAACATGACCGGTCCACTGAAGTTGGTGTTGAAGGATCATTTTTCAATGCTAGTAGTCTTTGCTTCTTCCAGTACACTGACATTTGTTCGCCTATCTTCCCAAGTAATTTGCAGGATTTTCCGGAGGCAACGTTGATGAAACCTTTCAAGGAGGTGGAAGTGACGTTTATAGATAGTCCATGTTTCGCAGGCATACAATAAAGTTGGTAATACAATGGCTTCATAAACCAGTGTTTTGGTCTTCTTACAAATATCCCGATCCTCGAACACTCTATGTTTCATTCGAGAAAATGCGGCACTTGCAGAGCTCAGACGATGCTGGATTTCACTGTCGATGTTAGCTGTAACAGAAAGATAGCTGCCAAGATAGAGAAAATGATCGACATTTTCCAGTATTGTCCCGCCAAGCTGGATAGATGGCATCACCAAAGGATTGGCTTGCACTTGCTGATGAAGCACTTTGGTTTTTTTGATGTTAAGTGAGAGACCAAGTTTTTCGTATGCTTCTGCAAAAGCATTTAGGATAGTTTGGAGATCATCCTCTGAATGTGCGGAGACCACATTATCATCAGCATACTGAAGTTCCACAACGGAGGTTGTAATTACCTTACTTTTTGCTTTCAGCCTGCTGAGATTAAAAAGCTTTCCATCTGTTCGATATATAATTCCCACACCGGTGGGAAGTTTCCCCTCGACAAGATGTAAAACCATGGTGATGAAAATGGCAAATAATGTTGGGGCGATAACACATCCCTGTTTAACACCTGATCCCACTTTAAATGGAGCACCATGAGAGCCGTTGTTGTCCAAAACCGTTGCCGTCATGTTGTCATGGAGAAGTCGCAAGATATTCACAAATTTATTGGGGCATCCAATTTTCATAAGGATAGTCCAGAGAGCTGTACGGTCTACAGTATCAAAGGCCTTAGCCAAATCGATAAATGCCATATAAAGGGGTTGATTTTGCTCCCGGCATTTTTCTTGGAGCTGACGTGCAGTAAAAATCATGTCTACTGTCCCTCTAGAGGGGCGGAAACCATATTGAGTTTCAGGGAGGATCTCTTCTGAAATAGATAGAAGACGGTTTGCGAGAATCCTAGCAAATATTTTACCTGCGGTTGCTAAGAGAGAAATGCCCCGATAGTTTCCACAGTCTGTTCTATCACCCTTCTTAAAGAGGGTGATAATTATGGCATCCCTGAAGTCTTCTGGGATCTCTTCTCTTATCCAGATTTTTTCGATGAGTTTATGAAGATGTTGTACAAGTTCGGGCCCCCCTTCTTTAAAGATTTCAGCAGGAATCCCATCTGGTCCACTAGCTTTGTTGTTCTTCATTTGATTAATGGCTTTTTTTACTTCATCCAAAGTGGGGAGTATTGCAAGTTCCTCTTTAATTTGTTTTTGCGGGATTTGCGAAAAAATCTCATTATCCACCTTAGACTTACGATTTAAAAGGTCATAATAATGCTCTTTCCAACGCAGTGCAATAGACTCTTTGTCTTTTAAGAGTTTGGTGCCATCTTTTGATTGTAAAGGGTTTGTACCATAGGTTTTTGGTCCATAAATGGCCCTTGTGGCCTTAAAAAAGCCCCGTGCATCATGAGATTCTGCAAGTTGTTGAATTTCTTCAGCTTTCTTTTTCCACCAAGCGTTCTTAAGTTCTCTTGTTCTTCTTTGGACCTCAGCCTTTGCGCTAGCGTAGGTTTTTTTCTATTGCTGCATTCTATTGCTATTGTGTACAAGTCTATGTCTATTGCTGCATTCAAAAGGATTCACAAGGATTCATACTCAGCCACTCATCTCCAAGGGCAGGATTGAAAACTGAACAAATTTCTCCCGCATCCCTAGCATCTGATAGAGCACCATCAATGTGCATGATGCTCTACAGAACAAAAAGCTAACCATCTAAATTTATATGGGGATAGGGAGAAAGGCAGAGGGAACGAGAGGCAAAGAAAACAAAGGATGTGCGAATCAGCAGAACTCGATATCAACAAAGTTCTCCAAATTCCAACTCGAGTCCGTATCAGATTGTGAGCTTTGGTGTGTGCTTTTTTCTTTTCACATGAAAATCCATCCATATTTCTGTGTGCATTGTGTACATATTTAAAATGTATGCATTCCTCTCCCATTGATTAAAACATATTTGTGCACATTTTTCAAATGTACGCATGTTGTTGAATATGTTTTTGGGGGTCTGCAATCACATCGCAAGCTCAGAAGTGTATGGATTTCGACCACAGATTGCGTCCGAGTCTGTGTTTGGTCCAAAAGGTGCAAAATGGGTAAATCCTGATCAAAAATGAGCTGAAATGAATTTCTCATACATCTCTACGAAGGGCTTAGGGCTGGCCCTAACATTGGGCCAAGGATAGGCAACTTGTAGCCCTCCAGATGTTTTGTCCTACAACTCCCATGATTCCTAGCCAGCATAGGCAATACTAAGGGATGATGGTAGCTCTAGGCCAAGCCTTCTGAAGGGCCACAAGCTGCCCACCCCTTCACTAGGCAGAGTGAGGAGGCTGCCTCAGGGAGCTGATTTTGGTTGCCTTGAAAGGTTAGCAAATTGTTCATTATTTAACTTATTATTGTTGTATTTTTTAAAGCCAGGGAAGGGGAGAGGCAGTTTTGCGTGAAAGGCTTTGAGGAAAAGGTGATTTGGAGCTGGGGTTTGAAAAACAGAGGGATGTACTAGAGGGAGGTCCAAGCAAAGGGACCCCTGAGGAATGGTGGGTGAAATCATTTTAGAGAAGAGACCTAGAGGTGAACTGTGGGTGGTAGAGCAGAAAACAAAACAAATTATTTCAGGAAGTGCATTAATTCTGCATGACCCTGTTATATCATAATCAGTCAGTTTATATGAAGACACTCACTCACCCAAGCATGGTGACTGTGTTAACATGACTTCTCAGCTTTATACGCTAGTTGGCAATGGAAATTTCTGTGGCGACTGCCCCACATATGTTGTTCAGCTGGAAAAGAGGAGGCAACAATGGTGAAGAAAGCCAATATGCACACCCTCCAACATTTCACAGATGAAAATAGGGACACACATGTGAATTTGCAAGAGGTATGGTTAAGCAACATGAAGGTGTGATCAAGAGGGCGTGGCCAGGCAACATGAGGGTGTGGCCAAGGGCCAGGCAAACAAAGGGCATGGTCAAGTACAAAAGTTATTAGAGGAAACACACAAAATCTTATATATTATAATTATTACACAATTATATTATATATTATTTTATAATATTTTATAAGTGGCTTTTGTAATCTTTTTTTTACCTTACTTAAACCCTTAATAGTTGATATCTGGTGTTTTTCATGGGGGGGTCAGGTCAGTGCTTACAGGGCAATCTCTTTCTTTTTGTTTTCAAATTGTCAGGATTGGCACAAATTCAACAGGTGAAGCTTACCCACCCCACACCCCCAAACATGGAGCTCCAGAGAGAAGGGGAAGTTTCTTTCATTTCCTTCTAACACTGTACCTCACCTGTTAGAGGCACAGAGTCAGCTCTGTTAGCAAATAAAATCTTTGGCAATATAAAGATAGGAATCATGCGATTAGTTCCCTCATTCACCTCTCCCGCTGCACACACAAATCCTCACGTCTGTTCCTTCCCTGCTCTCTTTCTCTCCATGGGCAGCCATTTGAGCCTAAGCAGAGCTATCTTAAAGGGGCCATGGCCCATGGGCAGAACTGCAGCTAAGCTATCATTTAGTTTAGCTGCAGTTTTGCCCATGGCCCCTTTAAGAGCATCTTAAAGTAGCTTGTGGTAGGCAGGGATGTTGAAGAGTCCTTGGTCTTGAGTTACGAGTCGAGTCACGAGTCTTTGGACCCGAGTCGCGAGTCCGAGTCCAAGTCCATGGTCCAAAATGGTGACTCACGAGTCCCGAGTCACTCCCAAAGCTGACTCCACAAGTCCCTATTAAAATCAATGGGGTTTTTTCCCAACAAAATAAGGCTACTTCAGATGTGTGGCTTAAATAAATTCTAGGCACAAGTGTGCCTTTTATCTAGGGAGGTGGTGGGCTCTCCCACTCTGGAGGCATTCAAGGTGCAGCTGGACAGACATCTGTCAGAGATGCTTTGACCTAGATTCCTGCATTGAGCAGGGGGTTGGACTCGATGGCCTTGTGGGCCCCTTCCAACTCTACTTTTCTATGATTCTATGATTCTATGATTCTATCTCAAAACTCTGCCACTGATTTTGACAAGAACAGACCAGGCAGACAAACCCAAAATAACCAGGCAGGCAGAGGAGGCAGGGAACCCCAAAGCAGGCAGGCAGAGGCCTTTGTCTTGGACAATTCAAACTGTGGAACTGGTTAAGAAGAGACCAGGCAGGCAGGCAGAGGAGGCTGGAAACCCCAAACAGGCAGGCAGAGGTAGCCAAACCCAAAATGTCTGAAAGGTTACATTAGGAAAATGATTTTTAAAAAAATAAACTTGGATTGTTACTGCAACTAAGTCCAGACAATACCTGCAGGTGGCATCAAGCACGGATGTTGACGAGTCCTTGGTCTCGAGTCCCGAGTCGAGTCTCGAGTCCCATTAAAAATATTGGGACTCGAGCCAGAAGGGGGACTCAGTCCGACTCACGAGTCGAGTCCTGGAGTCCGAGTCCCCATCCCTGGTGGTAGGCAGTGGAATTTGGGACTCTGCATAACAAAGTGAGAAGCTGTGATGGCTTAAGGGTTTTCAGGGTGGTCCCAGCATTTTCAGGGCAGTTGGAGACTATGCAATATGGTCATATACACCGGTATGCTGGTGGTAAATCAGCTTTTGGTAAATCAAGGGGCTTCTCCCCTCTGGAGAAGACTACAAATCCCATTTTTCCTGTAGGAGATGATGGTCCTCATTTTTTCCAGTAGGATGATTTTTTCCCCCTGTAGGAGACCATCATTTCCTTCTGCGATCAAGGATCTTCTTGTCCACTCTGGAAAAGATTACAAGTCCTATGTTTCCTATAAATCATAGTTCTGAGCATGTTCAGAACCATAATGTCTTGCCAGTACCTGGCATGCCTGCCTGTCTGCATCTCTGTGTGGCAACCAAGGACTCCTTCCCAACGGGGTTCCCTGCTCCCACAAATGGACATATGCTTTGAAGATTTTTCCTTGTTAAGGGAAATACCGTCTGGATTTTGCTGGATGCTCACAAAGCAAAACTGTTTTCTGAGGTGATCAAAGAGACATTTGCCCACCCCTATAAAAATCTACAGTGCAACAATGTACATGAAGCCTTCTAATAGTTGTCCAAAGGATGGGTTGGAGAGAGTAGATTCCCCCCCCAAAAAACCCCCACCTTTGGGCAAATTTTCAAGATTGTTATCTTAACACAAAGTTGCTTGCAAAAATCCAAAAGTGTATTTTAATTGGAATTTATTACACACTAGCCATCAGAGAAGCTATTGGATTAAAAAAAAAAAAAAGCAACAAAGAAAACAAAAAACAAGGGACACAATCCAGCCAGAATTACACACTTTAAATCTCATTGATTTCATTTGGAGAATTAGATTCAAATGCTTAAGCATTTTTAACTTCCATTGATTTAAGTTTGCCTGGATTATATCCAAGGTAAGAATTTAGTGAGGGTCTCAGCCAACGTTCTTTCTGAGTCCTGCTACCCATGATCTTTTAATTGAAGATGCTAGGGACTGAGCTTTGGACCTTTTACCCATAAACAACATGCTTTACCTCCAGGTTTTGGCCCCTCCACAATTTTGAATTGAACAAAGAGTGATGTGGCTGAAATATTAGTTGGATTCATTGCCTGAATCTTGTCTAATGGAACGAAGAGCTCTTTAGGGTTTGACCCTCACACAGCGGAAGAGATTTTGGCAGACTTTGCTGGGCCCTTGTGAACTTCAGCTACTTACCATGTACTTTTGTTTCAGCTTTCACATGGATGTCAAAGGCTAAACTGCATACGATAAGGGAGAATGCAGGCAAAGCTGTTGCTGATCAAAGGAGTTAAAGTGCCCTTTGCCTCTGTTTCATAGGGATGTTGGGAGAATTTCTTTTGGTCCACCTTTTTTAAACAAACCAACCTAATTCACAATTCCCAGGCTAATACATGGTTTGGGATGCAGTTATCTTTCCAACTGTGGGCATCTCATTAAAAAAATGCGTATTTTGGGAGGAAAAGCATACAAAAATGCATATTTTAGGGCCTAAAATAAATTGTATAAAATTTGCATTTAAATTGTATGCATTTCCCCCTAAAATCTAAAGGAAAATGTGTACAATTTAAATGCAAATTTTCATCCTTTTTCCTTTCTTTCAGAAAACAGGACAAACTTATGACTGAGCACATGACTGAACACAGGCAAAACTGACACAGGCCAGAAATAGACTGATATCTCCATCCTTAACTGAGATGCACCAATAAGGGATCCATGAGGTCAGGGGCTATGCTAGGGAAAAAAGGAGAAGATCCTGCACTTGAATTGAGCCTTTAAGACAGGGTTGTCAAGTCTCTTTCATCCCTGAATTCAATTTCAGAGAATCTCTTGGGGGCTGCATTCCAGTGCTGGGTGGGCCAGATTTGGCCCACCGGCCTGCAATTCAACACCCCTGACCTAAGATGCCTGTTACCTATGGCCATGTTGGATCTGGCCATCTGTTTCAAAACTGAACGTATGCTGAATCAATGTGATGAAAAGATTTTAAACTCTCTTCCAAGATTCCATTATTATCAAGGCCATTATTTTGTATTGTTATTTGGTTCTTTTTGGATATGCTCTGCTGAAGAGTTTATTCTGTAGCAGACTCGCTTCCTGAAACAATAATGAAAACTCACCATTATATTTGCGCTATTAAACTTATTCTGCTTTTATGACATTTAACTCCGGCATTCAGTTCCATTTCAATATGTGAGTTGTACTTCACCTTCTGACAAATAATGAGCAATGCCAACAACGGATTTAGTTGACAATCCTGAGGGAGTAGTCATTGTATGTTCCAATGTAGCCAAGGCGTACCTCAGAACAATAATGAGCAATTTACATCAGGACTTCATTTCTGTTGCAACAGTTATGGTTGATACTTTGCTTGAAAAAATGTCAAATTTAATGGAGGATGCATGACACAACTCTCTCTCTCTCTCCCCCCCCTCTCTCAGATGTCATGGGGAAAGAATTTTAAAACTCACCTTAAGGCGTTGAAGCCATTTTCCACCTTAGTGCAAAAGGGGAATCATTTAACACCAAGAAATTAATGGAATTCAATGCCTGACCCCGTGTGAGATGAAATGACACATTTAAAAATACAGCACAGACCTTCTACAGATAGTTACTTTTGAAGAGCAAAAAATGGCCTTGATAATATCTGATTCCCTTGCCTGGCTTAACTGTTGAATGAAATGTTAATTTCCCTTCAACAGGTACATAATCTGAAGATATATTCAGAAGGATAAGGAAATTATGGTAGTACCACATATATATTATTGACCACAAAGGATGTTCATGACATGTTTAAGGCTGAAATCCTAAGCAGTTACTATGGAGTAAGTCTAATTGAACCCAGTTAGCTGAGGGCTACCCTGCATATTGATTTATACTTCTTAAGCAAATACAACACATATCTAGAAAAAAATAAATAGTTGCTTCATTTCTGACAAAAATCTCAGGACAAAGCAAAAGGGGAAACACACACACACCATGAAAAATACACTTTTTTAAAGAACCTATGGTTGTTAGTTGATGACATTTGATGGGAACCAGACCAAAAAATATTCTGTTCCAGAGTGAGGCCTGCAGGGGATATCTGGTGAGGTCCAGGCAGGGGAACAGGACCGCGGACAGTTCATTTTGGAACAGGAGAGATTCAGGTAAGATACAGACAGAGCACACCAAGCACAGCAGAGATCTGGAGCCAGTTGAGGGTTTAATTCAGGGGTGGGGAACATGTAGCCCTCTAGATATGCAACTCCCATTAGCCCTAGCCAGCATAGCCAATGGCGAGGGATCATGGAAGTTGCAGCCCAGCAACATCTGAAAGGTGACATGTTCCCTATCCCTGGTTAAGTAGTTGTGCTGTCAGGTTTGATTTCTAGCTTCTTTGCCCGCTCTGAGGAAACTGTTAGTGGTGGGCTTGTCTTATACCTCAAGCATTAGTGGGGTTGGGGGTGGGGGTTTCCTACTGGTGTGGAGACTAAAGGGGCCCTCTTGCACTGCCAAGACACTGAGGAGGAGTTCCCAGAGTCAAGAAGAGGAAACCAGGGCCACCTCCTCAGGTGAGATTGTCACAAGCTTCTGGGGCTCTTCTCCTGTAGAAATCCCTGGCAGCTTGGTGCATTATGGGAATTTGTCTGGGGCTAATCTTCCCCTATCATCTGTATTTTCAGATAATAAAAAAATAGATGATAAAAACAAGCCTAACAAGACCCCAAGAGATAATAGAGTGCCTGACTGCCAGACTATGACACTTACATCTTAAGTAGCCTGGAAAAACAGCTTTTTAGGGACATATTCTGTACAAACCTAAGAAGAGTGGAGATGTTTTTGGTGGGTTGTTGTTGCTGTTTACTGCTGGAATTTTATTGACATTCCTGTGGCTGTTTTCAATATAAATTGTTTCATTTGGTCAACTGCATTTGAGTTTGAAATTGTATTTGTTCTACAACATTGATTGATAACTGTGGCTTATTGTCTTACTTGTGTTGTATAGGGATACTTGGGGAATTTGA
This sequence comes from Shinisaurus crocodilurus, assembly GCA_021292165.1. Taxonomy (NCBI): domain Eukaryota; kingdom Metazoa; phylum Chordata; class Lepidosauria; order Squamata; family Shinisauridae; genus Shinisaurus; species Shinisaurus crocodilurus. Next base: position 106,334,149 of record CM037877.1, read on the forward strand.
TCTTTGTGAATTCCAATATGAATGGAGCTGATCTGCACTTCCCAGACAAGTGTGTAGATCAGAATGCAGTTATCCTTCAGATTTTAGGGTTCTCTGAATTTTGCAATGCAGTTTTCAGCTCAAATAAAGGTACCAAAATACATTTAAAATCTAGGGATGTGTGCGGAGCTCAATTGGGGGGGTGGGGGTGGAAGTCCGGCGAACTCGCTGGGCTCAACCCCCCAAGATCTGCTCGGCCTACCTGCTTCCTTGATTTGCTTTCTCGCAAGCCGAGCCAGAGAAGCAACTTCCGGGTTTTACGTAGAAAATGATGTAAGACACGTTAAAAACAGACATGACTTGCGCAAGTTACGCAAATCGCGGCCGCTTTTAACATATCTTATGGCATCTTCTATGTAAAAAGTGTACTGCTAGGAACCCAGAAGTTTGGCGAGTGCCTTGACTGGCGCTCACTTTCAGCCTGGCAGGCACAGCAGCAGTGCTCGTCGAGCGCTCAGCAAGTCAGGTGGTGGTCAGATCACCCATCCCTAAAATTTACATCTCATGTGCATATTTTGTGAGAAATACATTCGGAATAATATATTTACATTTGTATTTAAATATGTATTTTTGTGTGGGTTGTTTCCCCCCCCTCCCAGATGCAGATTTATTCATTCATTCATTTAGTTTGTACCCTGCCTTTCTACCAAGAAATTGGCATTCAAGGCATCTTACAGTCATAGGAAGTAAAAATACAAAAATTATTAAAATAGTAATAAAACAAATAGATTAGAAACACAATTAAAAGCATAACATTAACAGAATAAAAACAGCACCCAACCCAACTAGGGATGTTACCTTTCGCTTGCGCGGGCGCAAGTGGGACCGAACTCAGTTCGGCTCGCGCTTGCGCGAGGCTCGTGCGGGCCTATGGGCCTACCTTTTCTGCGCCGGTCCCGTTACGTCACATCCAGCCCCGGAAGTGACGCGACGGGACCCTGTGCAGGCACGCTGGACCCCCGCGCATCGTATTGCACCTGCGCAGGGTCCCCGTCGCATCACTTCCGGGGCCAGATGTGACGCGATGGGACCAGCGCCAGCAGCTCCAGCAGCACGGAGAACTGTTCCGCGCCACTCAGAAGATCGAGGCGGGGGCTGCCCCTGCGGAGAGGCGAGCTGCGGAGAGCCGTGAGCCCCCCCAAAGTTCGTGTATCACCCCTATACCCAACAGCTTACATGCCAAAGCTCTGCTTGAACAATATCATCTTTGTCTGATGGTGGAAGGACAGCAGAGTGGGAGCCAACCTAGGTTCCCTTAGAAGGGAGTTCCACAACCTTGGAGTAGCAACTGAGAAGGATTAATGTGGAAATGGGACAGAAGGCACTTGCAAAAGTGATATGGACTGGAATTAGACTGATCCATCCCTAATAGGGATGTGTGAATCAGCAGAACTTGAGCTTGCCGAAGTTCTCCAAATTTCATCTCAAAGCTTGTTCCAATTTGAGTCCCTATCAGATAGCTAGCTTGGTTTTTTTCTTTTCGCACGAAAATTAGTGATGTGCGTGGAGCTCCATTGGCGGGTGGAAGTCCGGTGAACTCGCCAGGCTCAACCCCTCGAGCTCCACTCGCAAGAACACAACCTGAGCCAGGGAAGTGACTTCCGGGTTCCAGCGCTACATTGTTTACATACAAAATGGTGTAAAATACATTAAAAATGGCCACGATTTGCATAACTTGAGCAAATCGCGGCCATTTTAAACATATCGTAAGCCATTTTCTATGTAAACAACATAGTGCCGGGGACCCGGAAGTCTGGCGAGTGCCTCAGCTGTTGAAAATCCATCCATATTTCAGTGCATATTTTTCCAAATGTACACATTCATCGTGTGCATTTTTTACTTGTACACATTCTTCTCCCACTGATTAGATTGTATTTGGAGGCATTTTTCAAAAGAACGCATTTCTTCATGTGCATTTTTAAAATGTACGCATGCTGTTGAATGCATTTCTTTTGGCCCACAAATCATATTGCAGGCTCGGAAATGTACGGACTTCAACTGCAAATTGCATCCAAGTCCGTCTTCGGTCCAGAAGGTGCAAACTGGGTAAACTCCTGGTCAAAAATGTACTGAAATGGATTTTTCATACATCCTTAGTTATACATCACCTGAAGTACTCTGCTGCTGGCAGAGAAAGTGGTAGACACATTTCAAAACAAACACAGGCATGTACACATACAAACATGACGGAGTACTGAAAATCAGTGTGGCATAGTAGCCCAAAGTGTGAGCGGTTAAATTCCAAGTTCAATGTTATCCCCTCAGCTGTGAACTCAGACAAGCAATAAGAACTGGTAGTAGGTCCTGACAGGGATACTCATAAAAAGGATGAATGCAGATGGTTCAGTGGGGTCCAGAGAAGCATCATGATTTAGGCATGATACATGTGCAGATGTGTTGGCTACTTCCATGCACATCCCCCTTGCTGGATCATGATGCCTATTTTAACACAATCGTAAACAAGCTAGAGGTAACAGCTAAGTACTTAGGATTTTCAAATCCCAGAAGTGGCCATCCATCCTGCAATGAAAACTTTTACAGCCACATAATTAGAAACCATGCTCCATTGCCATGTACTACTTTGTCTCTCATTTCTGTGGGCATTTAATCTTACATGTGGAAAGAAAACACCATGAGGCAGCACTAAAGAAACAAGCAGCTACATATAATATATTAAATGACAAATTAATTAATATCCTTAATCAAAATTCCCCAAGGACCAATGAGTTGAGTCATCTATATTTGTAATAAGCCAGGGCAAGAACCATATAATACAGACATCATTATATCCTTGCATTAGATTTTAAATTGAAGGAACAACCTTTGTCCTGCTGTATTGAGGGCTAAACTGCACATTACGTGCAATCATATACAGCTGCCCATGAAAAGGTATGTTACACCAAATTACTAAAAGAAAATAAATTCCAATTAATGTGGGGATTTTTTCCCATGAATTACAGGGTAATATGATCCCCCACAAAGCAGGGCAGGCCAGCAAAGAGATGTGCATTATACAACCCTTTTATTTATTTATTTTAAAAAAATTTCCCTATGTAACTATTTATTTATCCAATTTTTGCTTAGCAATTTTACGTATACACAAGAACCTTTACTCTTTAAATACAGGATGGTGTGAAGAAGGGAGGGGTAGCCTAGAAGGGAGGGAATGGGAGCCGGAAGGCAGGAGGGGAAAGGTTTACTGCAGGGGACAGAATCTCAGGCCTGAGGCCAAATCCAGCCATCTAGGGGTCCTAATTTGGCCCCCTGGGGTTCCCCCAGACAGCCATCCCCTCCTTCCCCTGGCACCACTCCCTTCTGCCCAACCACCAATCAAATGGTGGTTTCCTGGCTTTTGTGCATTTCCCCCCATCCTAAAAGGCTGAAATGCCTCTCCTAAGGCCCAGTTACTGGCAGAGCTTCAGGCTAAAATATGCTGGTATCGTGACCACACCCCTTTTGCTTTCAACTCCACCCACCACTGGAATGCAGCCCTCAAAAGAGTCTCTAAAATGGAATTCAGTGCTCGGGCTGAAAGAAGTACTACACCACAGGTTTACTTTTTGTATTTTTTGGGGAAATGGAGGGGGAAAACCCTCCTACTAAACTGTTAATAACAAAATATGAATATCAGATAAAATAAATAGCAGCTGCAGGAGGTTGCATGGCTGGAGATAGTACCACTTCCCTCAGTTTACACCCTTTTTCCATTCAAATTACCGACCCCACCAATTTATTTATTTATTTATTTAATACATGCTTATACCGCCCAATAGTTGAAGCTCTCTGGGCGGTTTACAACAGTTAAACCATAAAATACAATATAATATACCTATAAAATTTAAAACTACAGATTAAAACAACAGCAAAGCTAGCAGCTGTTCAAATTACAGTAACAAAGTTAAAAACTACCAGATAAAAATGATTAAGATGATTAAAATGATTAAAATGCCTGGGAGAATAAAAAGGTCTTCACCTGGCGTCGGAAAGAGTACAATGTGGGTGCCAGGCGAGCCTCTTTGGGGAGCTCATTCCACAACCAGGGTGCCACAGCAGAAAAGGCCCTCCTCCTGGTAGCCACCTGCCTCACTTCCTTTGGCAGGGGCTCTCGGAGAAGGACCGCTGATGAAGATCTTAGTGTCCGGGAAGGTACATATGGGAGGAGATGATCCTTCAGATACCCTGGCCCCAAGCCATTTAGGGCTTTGAATGTTAATACCAGCACTTTGAATTGGGCCCGGAAACATACTGGCAGCCAGTGCAGATGAGAAAGCACTGGCATAATATGTTCATGTCGGCCAGTCCCCGTTAATAATCTTGCTGCCCTATTTTGGATCAGCTGAAGTTTCCAGACTGTTTTCAAAGGCAGCCCCACGTATAACGCATTGCAGTAATCCAAATGAGAGGTTACCAGAGCATGGATAAGGACATAGTTGGTATATCAGCCTAAGCTGATAAAGGGTGCTCCGTGGCACCGAGTTCACCTGTGCCTCGAGTGACAGTTGTGGATCCAAGAGCACCCTCAAACTATGAACCTGATCCTTCAGGGGGAGTCCAACCCCATCCAGAACTGGTTGAATATCAATTAGCTGGGCAGACAAACGACCCACTAACAGTACCTCCGTCTTATCTGGATTGAGTCTCAGTTTATTAGCCCTCATCCAGTCCATTACCATGCCCAGGCACTGATTCAGAACAGCCACTGCCTCACCTGGATTAGATGAAAAGGAGAGATAGAGCTGGGTGTCATCTGCATATTGATGACACTTCAACCCACACCTCCGGATAACCTCTCCGAGTGGTTTCTTGTAGATGTTAAACAGCATGGGGGATAAAATAGAGCCCTGTGGCACCCCATGGCATAACTGCCAAGGGACAGAGCAGTAATCCCCCAGCACCACCTTCTGGAATCGGCCGCCCAAGTGGATCGGAACCACTGGAGTGCAGTGCCTCCAACTCCCAACCCAGACAACCTATCCAAAATTATACCATGGCCGATGGTATCGAAAGCCGCTTAGAGGTCCAAGAGAATCAACAGGGTCGCACTCTCCCCTGTCCCTCTCCCGGCAGAGGTAATCCCACAGGGCAACCAAGGCAGTTTCCGTTCCAAAACCAGGCCTGAATCCAGATTGAATGGATCTAGATACAGTAATACCTAGGATTGCAAGTAACTTGGTTTGAGAGCGTTTTGCAAGACAAGCAAATTTTTAAATATTTATTTATTTATTTTTTACTTGATATACAAGCAACGTCTTGCAATACAAGTACTGTAGTAGGCTCAATTAAAAATCTCTGTACAATTTTTTTGGGGGGATTTCGTTTTGATATAAGAGTTTTTGGATTACAAGCACGTTTCCTGAACGAATTATGCTCTCAATCCAAGGCATGACTGTAGTCTGTTTCATCCAAGAGTGCCTGGAGTTGACCAGCAACCACCCGCTCAAGCACCTTACCCAGGAATGGGATATTAGCTACCGGCCTGTAGTTATTAACCATCATCCGGGTCCAGGTTAGGCTTTTTGAGAAGTGGCCTACTTACTGCTTCTTTCAAAGAGGCCGGCACCACTCCCTCTCTCAAGGAGGCATTTACAACCTCCTGGACCCAGCCGACTATCCCCTCCTTATTTGATGTAATAAGCCATGACGGGCAAGGGTCAAGCACACAGGTGGTCGACCGGACTTGGCCAAGCGCCTTGTCCGCATCCTCGGGCCTCAATAACTGAAATTCATCCAATAAAAGCTGCTTTTCATCCTTGCTGGAGAAGTCATACTAGAGATGAGGATGCTAAGAGGGTGTTAAGTTGCTCAGAGGTCATCTTGAGCAGATGTAATCATTACCATACATGGAAAAGCTACCCCCAATCATCATAACTCAAAGCTGCACTCCTGATGGAGCATATAAGCCTGCAATTAGTTGTACACTGAAGCATCATGTCTGAAAGGCATAATATAAATGATGAATAAAGTTTCACTCTTCTGGTGGTAAATTAGAGGCCGCCTTTAAAATTTCATAAAGGACAAGGCATGCAGCAGCCTCTGTAGATTAACTCCAATTGAAATTTGTGGGCCATTACTAGATAGCTATTGACAGCTTTGGATGGATGAGTACTACTTGATTTCTCTTTTTAAAAGGCAGCAGTTTATTCATTCTGATGAACACTCAAAGGTTGGTAACAAATGCCCATTATTCCATTCTTTGTCCTCTGCTTTCCACATTTAGAAGAGACAGGCAAAGTGCCTGATATTCTCAACTTCTTTGTGAATTCAAGGACAACAGGGGATGGTTGCATTCGTTCGAAATGCTAGGGAGAAAGCAGGTCAAAGTCAAAAGGTATAGTCAAAGGACCGCCTGTTGCACTTCCCCAACATTCCTTGCTGAAAAAGGAACACTGCTCCGCAGGAAAGAGAGTAGTTCCTGATAGTAACGCCGAGGGATGTCGCAGAATGGATCTGCAATGGATTCAAATGGGTTTGGCTTCTATGAATCTGACCTGTGGATCCTGCAGCAGACTGGCTTTTTCCGGACCGAGTCACACAGATCCGCTGACTAGCAGACCATTTTTTTCCCACTTTCGATGGAGACTTCTGCTAGTTTTGCAGTAGCACAACCATGAATTAGTGCAAGTAAACAAAATTCTAGTAAAATAGATACAGATCTAATTCCATCAGCGAGCGGATGACGGAATAAAAGATGCCCGACAATCTGAGAAAGAGATGGAATGGATTAGCACAAATCCCTGCATCTCTAGTAACACTAAGAGCAAGCCTGCATCTTGCCACTGGGCCATTACAGAGTTACGCCGAGCACATGCAAGTCGTAGGGATGTATGAGAAAAATTAGTTCCGTTTCACTTTTGACCAGGACTTACGCAGCTCACACGTTCTGAATTGAACATGGACCCAGTCACAATCTGTGTTCAAAGCCCATACCTTCCTAAGCTAGCAATGTGATTCGTGGACACCCTCCCCCCCTGAAAAAATGTATTTAGCGGCTGGTGTATATTGAAAAGTGCACATGAAAAAATGCATACTTTTGAAAATTGGGCACGAATACATTTTAATCAATGGGAGAAGAATGTGTGGGGTGGGTTAGGTTTTAATTTTTAAGTTTTGTACTGTTTTTAATAGTGTTTTATACTCTGTGTGTGTGTGTGTGTGTGTGTGTCCCCTTTTGTATTTTATTGGACTGTACATCGCTCAGAGTGGCCGGATGTCTGGCCAGATGGGCAATTCATATAATAAATAAAATAAATTTCAAATATGCGCACAATTGCTGCATTCAGTTGGAAGATACACACAGAAATACGCACGGATTTTTCATGCAAAAGAAAGGGGGGAAACACTTGCAATCTGATACGGACAATAGTGGTGTCCACAATCCTTTTGGGGGTGGCCGCCTCCCGCCGCCTCGACTATCCGCGGCAGTGCCCCCCCGCCTCGATCTTCTGAGCAGCGCGGAGCAGTTCTCCGCACCACTCGAGCACCCACGACGGGACCCTGTGCAGGCACAGTACGTGGCATGGGGGTACAGCGCGCCTGCGCAGGGTCCATCGCATATTCCGGTGTTGGAAATGACGCGGATGGGACCGGCGTGGACGGCTCGCCGTGGAGAGGCGAGCCGCCAATGGAACCCAGGTAGGGCTAGTACGAGCCTCGCTGTGGGTCGTGAGCGGGCCGATATCGGCCTGCTACGCCACACGAGGCGAGATGGGACATCTATAACAGCCATGAGTTGGAACAAGCTTCCCCGATGGCCTGTTGCTTACGCTGGCTCAGCTTGTCTGAGCGTGGAAAGCTAAGCAGGGTCAAGCCTGGTTATTACTTGGATGGGAGACCCCTCCTCTAGTTTCCTGCATTGAGCAGGGGGTTGGACTCGATAGCCTTGTAGGCTCCTTCCAACTCTATGATCTATGAAATCTATGAGCAGGGAAAGGTAATGTGAAGATGGGGACTGCAGAAGAGGGTGAGTGTAGGGATGCGTGCCAAATTCGCTATTGGCTATACTGGCTACAGATCTTGGGATTTGTAAGACAAAACATCTGGAGGGCTACAAGTTGCCTATCTCTGGACCCAATGGTAGGGCCAGTCCTGAACCATTCGTAGGGATGTATGAGAAATGAGTTTCAGTTTGTTTTTGATTAGGATTTACCGAGGGGAGGCTGGTGACTCCTATGTCAGTGGGGCTCCTTATCCATTGCAGCTTTTTGTTTGAGCTTTATAGGAGCTATGCATGGTGCTGAACTCCATACCCAAAATAGGTTCACCACCATGGAGCACCATGGATAGCTCCTATAAAGTTCAAAATAAAAGATGCAATGGATAAGGAGCCCCACTGACTTAGGAGTCACCAGCCTCCCCCAGATTTACCCAGTTCTCACCTTTCAGACCAAACAAAGACTTGGACACAATCTGCAGTAGAAGTCTGTACCTTTCTGAGCTTACAATGTGATTGACAGACACCCACCCAAAAAATGTGTTTGACAGCATGCATACATTTGAAAAATGCACATGAAAAATGTGTACTTTTGAAAAATGCCCACAAATTCACTCTAATCAATATATATATATATATAATATATGTACTGAAATACAAATGTATTTTCATGTGAAAAGAAAGAACGAAAACTCACAACTGAGAGTCTGAGACAGACTTGAGCTGGAATGAGTTTAGAGATGCAAGTGGAGAACTTCGGTGAGCTCGGGTTTTGCTGATTCACACATCCCTAAGTCGAGCAAGGGAGTCTATTCCACAAGTCTATTCCAACTAGAGGTGCTCACGTACCTTTGGGGGGTGGCGGTCTCACCGCCGCATCGTCTTTTTCTGTGGCGGCGGGGCCCCCGTCTCTATTTTCTGAGCGGAGCATGGAGCATTTCTCCGCGTGCTCAAGCCCGCCACACCAGCTTGCGCTGGTCCTGGAAGTGACGTGATGGGAACCCTGCGCAGGCGCGCTGGGCCAAAATACACAGCGCACGGGCCAGCATGCCTGCGCAGGGTGCTGTCGCGTCACTTCCGGCCAGCTGGAAGTGACGTTACAGGACCAGCGTGGGCGGCACGGGCGGCTCGCTGCGGAGAGACGAGCCGCGCCGGGACCCAGTAAGGCCCCACAAGCCTCCTGTGGGCATGAGCGGGGCCGATTTCAGCCCACTACACCCGCCTGGAGGCCGAGCGGTACACCCCTAATACCAACCCACAGTTGGGTTCCCTTGCTGCTCAGTATAGACTGAGTACACACTGAAATGCATTTTCCATATCTTGCCAGCTTAAGAAAGCCAGTGTGGCATAGTGGTGAGAGTGTTGGACTGGGACTCGGGAGATCTGGGTTCTAGTCCCCGCTCGGCCATGAAACCCACTGGGTGACTTTGGGCCAGTCACAGACTCTCAGCCTAACCTACCTCACAGGGTTGTTGTGAGGATAAAATGGAGAGGAGGAGGAGGATTATGTAAGTGTTGAGAAAGCCTGACACGAGTCTACACACACACACACACAGACAACAGTCTCCGCCCAAGGGAAGGGGGCGAGGAGGGGGGATGGAGTTACAGGGGAAGCAGCCAGACAGACCGGCATCCCCAACAATGGAGAGTCTCGGTGGAATTCCACAAAACCCAAGGAAGGACCATCAAGAACCATCAAACTATCAGGGCAGTCTCAAAGAGCTGTAAAGTACCCAGTACGTCACCTTCTTCCCGGGCAGGAATAAGCCCACCTGATACGAAGGGGCAGGCATAAGCCCCCACCTGACCTGGAGGGTGGGAGAGCGGGAACTCAGGGGTAGAAAACCCCTCTCCCTTCCGGTAAAGGGTTGTTGGGAACACAAGGTGCTTCGGAACCAGATTCATCCTCCAAGCGGTGGCTGGAGTAAGCTGTTCCCATCCCGGATCGGCCGACCCGGAGCCAGGCTGACATTGACTAGCGTAAAGTCTTTAGTCTAAGGTAACTGACTAATCCCAATGCGCTAGCCTGGGAGCCTGTTTCATTGATAAACACAGAGGTCACCTGAGGTTGTGTTGACATTATAGTATTCCTAGAAAGCTGTTAGTTCCGCTCCGTATATTGTGTAAATAAATAAAGCCTTATTTGGTCATTTAAAGGGCTCTAGTTTCCTCTTGTGTGTGCGAGCCTCCTAGGCGGTTTCCTGTGCTTGTACGGGCTGTAACTCAGTGCCGGTTAACCCGTTAAGCGCCGAACTCACGCAAAGGATCCAGGTGTTGATCCTTCACAGTAAGTCACCTTGGGTTCCTTTCAGGAAAAAAGGTGGGGTATAAATATAATAAATAATAAATAAGAAAGCAGAGGTAGATGTACAGTAGGCGTCTAAAAGGAAGAGAGGTGGACTCCACACAAGCATTCATGGAGGGATTTCCAGGCATAATAGGCAACAAGCGTAAGAGGACAGACTCGTCTGAGGGAGAACGAGAGCTGTGGGGAGCTGTAGATGCTCACACTGGAGGAGCACAGGTCATTGGCAATCCCTCAATTGCTGCCACCATTTTTAAGAGGTTGGAGTGGAGAATGCTGCTTTCTTTTTCTCTCTGTCATCTGCACCAACATCATTCAGCTTAATCAAATGGTTTCTCTCCCTTAACAAAAAAAGAATCAACCTGAAACCACAAGGATTCTCAAAGTCGTCTCCAACCACAATAATCCCACCCGTTCAGTATCAGAAGTGTCGTAGCTAACTTTTTGCAGCAGAAGTAATTTCTCTTATCCCTGATGATCTCTCAGATATCAGCAGGCTCTTTTGGACACATCAAGTTAGCAGTCAGATTGGCACTTGGGGAGACTGTCATTAAAACAACCCCTTTAATTGTGCAGCCTCAATGTGGCAGTGTGACTTCAGTGAAGAATCATGCCAAGCAAAGGTCTGCAAACCATTCTTATCTCATTGTCTTCTTCCCCCCGCCCCGCCCCCCACGATCTGATACTTTGCATCAATACATTTGCTAGCATGAGTAAGAATTCCCCATCCTCACAACAACACTTCCCGGATAAAAATCTCTACTGAAATTTAGGGCAGAAGAAAATACATTCTTGTGGTGATTGAGGCCTACTTCTCACAAACAGCAGGAAGGATGATACATAGGCATGCAAGGAATTCGTTTGATCCATTCCAGGTCTATTTCGCAGATTGTCAGGCATCTTTTGTTCCATTTCCCACTCATTGATAGCATCGGACCCCCCCCCTTCAGAAAAGTATGCAAAAGCATCTGCAGCGATTTATGTAACTTTCGCGAGCAGCACATGACAATTTGCGTATTTTTCTTAGCTCAGCATACAATCAGTGAACAGAGCACATGCAAAAAGAGTGCTACACAGCAGAGGCTGAAGAGAGAATCAGAGATGTATAAAATGCAGTGTGTTTAAAATGGCATATATATTCGTGTATTTTCCAGTAACGTCTGTACAACTAAATTCACATAAATTCAAGAGAGAAAAAGAAAGAAAGAAAGAAAGAGATAAATGCCTGCAAGTCCATGGAACCTGCACAACTCAAAAGATGCTAGTCCACGGCAGAATCAATGGGTTGGATTCATAGAAATCCAAAGTCATTTGAATCCATTTCAGATTTCCTGACAGACCTATTGATAAACCCAAGCCCAGGGTATAGTTTTAGACCGCCAGTGTCTTTGTGTGTGTCGGGGGGTGTCATGTGATGAAGGAATCTTCCATGCAACCCCACCCCCCGTACATAGAAGGCTGGCATGTGATAGAGCAGGGTGTTCCAGAGGGAGAAGGCACCGCTTTCGAGATGTTATGTGGCAACATTCTGTTGGTCATGGAACAGAACAGCCATATGCACAGGCCTGCAGTCTTAGCGTCTAACTTCCGATCAGTATTCAGTATTCTCTCAACAGCACTGTCTTTTGGCTATGTTGCTGAGGATAAAATTTATTTATTTTGTGATACTTATATACTGCTAAAAATGATAAAATCCCTAAGCGGTATATAAATTGACGTTATAAATGCGATCCCTCTGCACTTTGGTTGGGTTATTATACAAGAGCTACATGTTAAAAAGCAGCCTTCCTCAAACTGATGATGCCCACCAGATATGTTGGGCATAATTATGGGCACTCCCATAATTCCCTGCCAGCATGGCCAATAGCTGAAGTGAAATTCAAAGCACATTCAAGAATTCCTCTTTAAGCAAAACATTGGAATACACACACCACATACACACACACACGCACACACGCACACACACACTTTAGGGAGGCCAAAAGAGTTTGGGCTGAGCCATGACTTTTCTTAGGGGAGGCTCATACTATCCTAAGTTGTTTGACTGCAAACGTCAGACTCTATGTCCCTCTGGGCACTGTATATAATGGACAAATTAGTAAATAGTGCATAATATCCTCGACCTGATTACAACCAAATATGCATTTCCGATCCCTATGGGAGTTCCCCGATATCTCCCCTCTATGTAGGCCGAGGGCATCTGTTGGAATCTCAGTTCAACAAAAGCCCTACGTAATTGCGGGAAAGTCAAAGTCTCCAAGTATTGGGGCCTTGAATGATTAGCCTTAATTTGAGGGTACCAAATAGAGTATCGGGCAGCAATAATGGATGCTCTATCTTGATTGGCATCCTGATCAAAAACCCAATTCCTAAGATCGCGCCAGCTTAGAGATAAAAAATTCTCCATCTGGAGATTATAAACTATAAGCTTGTCCTGACATTTCCGAGCCCATCCCCCTGACTTTAATTGTTCTAACCAACAGAGCTTGGTAAGGTTGTGATCATCAGAGACATTTAGTCTGCGCCAATATCTAAGATAGGCCAGATCAATTCTGGCTGCTATCGAGGGGAGGCCCAGCTCAGCTCTAAGATGGGCTGCCGGTGTCCCAGAGGGAAGTCCCAAGATCTGTCTCATAAATTTATTTTGTAAAGCGTCTAATTCGGATTTAACTCCAATTCCCCAGATCTCAGCCCCGTAAAGCATTTGAGCAATAATCTTTGGCCTATCCTTAGCCAGTTCCCAGGACGATCTCCCCAGGAACTGATAGTCAATCTCTTAGCTGATAAATCTGCAAATCACACACTTGGTAGCTAAATTTGCCTTGGCAGCTAAGAAGCTCCGATCCAGCTATGCAAATGTACTAAACCTTAAGATTTAGGTATAAATATTATTTTACAAATTTTGCAGGTAATACTGTATGTATTCAGATGTATGTTTTCTTTTGTCCTTGCTGTTTGTAAGGCCTTTGGCTATACACAATAAATGGATTGATGATGATGATGATGACTCTATGTCTTTTGGTGTTGTTTCTCTAAAACCCTGATGAGTGTGGGCAGGGAGGGAGGGTGGTTGAGTGACGGACATGTTCACCTTCTAATTCCAGGGCCTGTTTTACCATGAACAAGAATCACTTTGCCTTGCAGGAGGGCAAGGAGGGCACTGTGAGACGGTCATCCTTCAAATGCCACCAGGCTTCAGTAGGGGAAAAAAAGCCCTTAAACTGCTCTTCGATCATCACAACTCTGTGTTCCCTGCCCCTATCCTTATGAATCTTGGCAGGTTTCTTGCCTGGGGACACCTCTAGGCTGTCTGCCATTTTCAGAACAATAGTCCTAAGGATGTATGGATTTTGTTAAATCCATTCTGTCTGTGTTTCAGATTGTCTGGGGGCTTTCGTTCTGTCGTTACTCGTCGACAGAATCAGATTTTTAGGATGTACAAGAATTTTTTCTACTTTTGCAAGTGCACTTGTGCTAATGCACATTAGTGCAAGTATGAATTTGTGCAAATCCCCCCCCCAAAGTAAGAAAACCAAACCAAAACAAACGGTTCACAAATCCACGACTCTGAAAAAGCCAGTCCACTACAGAATCCACAGGTTGGATTCATAGAAATCTGAACTCATTTGAATCCGTTGTGGATTTCTCTGACATCCATACATGATACATAAGGAGCATAGAGGGATAAGTAGAGATGTGTGAGGAATCCGAAGGATTTTCATGATTTGGTCCCCTGGATTCCATTTTGTTAGCCCCGTGCTGGTGCTGTCTCACTGTTGTGCGAGTTGAGCCAGATCGTGGATTTCCATCTCTAAGATGGGCTGTGGTCTGCACATAAAAAAAAAAAAAAAAAACTAAAAAAATTGCGCAAATCACACTATTTGCATTATTCGCACAAATTGGAAGCCAAAAACTATTCAGTTCTAGTGTGACTTGCACAAATTGCACGAGAACTACATAGTTTCCAGCTTCCAATTTGTGCAAACAGCACTAATTGCACTACTATTTGTTGCAAGTTGCGCAAATAGTGCAATTTGCGCTAATTTCCTTAGTGTCTAAAAATTGTGAAAACCATGGCCCATCTTAGAGACAGAATTCCATGAAAAACACCCTGACTTGGCCCAATTCCAATAATCCAATTCTTGGCTAGGGTCCAGTACTTGTGTTGGACAGCATCCAAATCAGTCAGAAAAGAATCAGGCTGTTATGTGAAGCACCAATTTGGGGTCTGAGTCAAATCTGGGAGTCAGTGTACACCTCTAACAGATGGTGCTGACTCCCAGATCTCCCTAATATCTGGGGATCCTATCTTGAAGACTTTGATCTTTGTGAATTCTGATACAAATTTATATGCTCTTCACCTCCCAGACAAATATGCCAACTAGAACTTAGTTATCCACTATCTTTTGTATTTCCCAAATGTTCACATGCAGTCCTCAAATTGCTTTTAGAAATGTGGTTTTAGAGAGAAAATATTTTCAAAAGCTTGTTTAAATGCATATTAAAATGTATAATTAAATGTATATTTAATTGTGAATTATGTGATGTGATATCTTGCAGATTAATGTTGAAATGCGTTGGGACACACCTCTAAGTGAAAGCATGCAAAAATGACATGGACCAGAAATATACTCTTTCGTCTATCCCTACTCCAGTTCTTTCGCTACTGCCAAATGTGATCATGTTATGTCATGCTTTTCTTTTGCTAGTTGTTCCGGGTGTGTGTGTGTGAATCAGCAATGGTGACATGTCCCTGGAACATATAATTAGGCCCTAAGCTCTCAATTAAAATATCCTTGTTTCAAAATATCTTAACAGTTGAACATTATGTTGCAATCATAGCAAAAGAATGTAACCTTCAAGTATGAGGGAAGGAAAGCAAAAGTGTAAAAGCCCTTCTGATTAGTACTAAACCTTTATCAACTGGCAATCATGCAGCCTATTTTAAATGGGAACATAAGAAGAGCCATCCTGGGGCAGTATCCAATGGGGCTGTTGAACAAGCACCCCCTCCCTCTGAGCGGGACCCACCCATTCTGCGAGCGGGACCCACCGCTTGCAAGGCAAGAGATTTTGCTTCCTATGGGAAGCCCTGAAATTAACGGAAAAGCTCATTTGTGGATCGGATCCTTTTTGCAAGCTCTGCTGACCTACCCCGTTTCAGAAATGAGTGTATCCACTCGTTTCTGGTTGCTCTCGGAAGCGCTAAATCTCCGTTGTGCAAGGCAAGCAGTGGATCTCAGTGCAATGGGATTGGTTGGGGCTGCAACGGAATTGGCAGGGGCACAGCATCCTGTTGGATACTGCCCCTGGATCAGACCACATGCCTATCTAATCCAGCATTCTGTGCCCATAGTGGACAACCAGAAGCAGCAATGAGAATCCCAGAAGCAGGGATGGGGGGGGGGAACTGTCTATGCACTGTTCTCTACTGTTATAAACCTCCATTATGTGTGTCCCCCCCTTTATTCACCTTTGATCGTTGTGGTTGCCCTTTTCTGCATCTTTTCCAGCTCTACAATATCCTTATTGAGGTGCAGTGACCAGTATGGTACACACAGTATTGTACCAAGTGTGCTCACACCACATATTGTATAAAGGCAATATATGCAGCCTCCTTTAAACATCCAAAGTGGCTATTGCAGGATTCTACCTGCATTGCCATTCTTCATCTCACTTTAAAGGGATTAAAAACAAATTGAGTTTGCACATTTCTCATGCTGCGCAACTTCTAGGTTTCATTTCTACAGTGTCGCTTTACCGATGGGTATAAATGAAACATCAAGACAGCTTTTGACTTATTCAGGGGAACTGTTGGCGCTTCAGGCTTACATGGTTATTATGTTTAATTGTCTTCAAGCCCATGTCTTTACAACATCTTCTGGAGAAAGGAATCCTCAATGCATCCGTGGGGGAAATAACCCAATTCGCTTGGATCACAGCAATGCTCACTTTGAAGACAAACTTATAGGGACCGGGAATCCAACATATTGCCACAACATATCAGGTCAACAGCAGGAGGAGAATTCATATCAACCCCAAGCATACAATTGAGGAGAGAGACTAAATCTAAGATCTGCAGATAGCAATAACCTACACAGCTCATGTTTAAAATCCACCAGCATAGGGATGTGTGAGAATTTTGTTCGGAGGGTGGAAATCCGGCGGACTAGTTGGCCTCGACCCCCACAAGCTCCGTCCTGTTTACCTCTTCTCTGGCTCGGCTCGCGTTCTCCTCAGTCAAGCCGGGGAAGTGATTTCCAGGGTCCTAGCGGGCCACTGTTTACGTAGAAAATGCCTTAAGATAGGCCTAAAGTGGCCACAATTTGCGTAATTTGCACAAATTGCGGTTGCTTTTGATGAATCCTAAGGCATTTTCTATGTAAACAGCGGCCCGCCGGGAACTCGAAAGTCCGGAGAGTGGCACAGCACATGCCAGCTTTCAGCCTGGCCTGGTGGGCGCAGCAGTGGCGTCTGCTGAGCCAGAGGCAGCTCAGGTCCCGGTGGATCGCCTACCCCTGAAACCTTTTCAGGGGATGGGTGAAAAATTCATATCAGTTCACCTTTGACCAGAATTTATGCAATTTGCAACTCCCAGATCTGAACAGGGACCAAAATGCAATCTGTGGTCTGAAGTCCATACATTGCTGAGCTTGTGATGCAATTCACACAACAAGAAAATGCATTTCAAAAATGCTTACTTTTAAAAGGAATACATTTGAAAAAAGCATACATTTGAAAAATGTGCACCACTAACGCACTTTAGTCAAATGGAGAGAACTGTGTACATTTTTTAAAATATGCAAATTTGATGTGTACATTTAGAAAATATGCACAAATTTTCATGTAACCCCCATGCCCAAAGCTCGCAATCTGAAATGGATAGGAGATGGAATGAGCTTAGAGATGAAATTTGGAGAACCTTAACAACCGGTTTGCCGGCCAGATGGGTGATAAATAAATGCAAATAAAATAAATAATAAATAAATAAACAGCTTGTCTTTTCCTGAGCTGCATATTCCTAAACCTTTTCCTTGTATTTTT